>JAIUZE010073282.1:0-124856 GCA_022085475.1 Heliosperma pusillum | reverse complement strand
TATCGTCATTTTTACCGCGTTTTGTAATAATTAGCAAGCGAGAAATATTAATAAGTAAAATATTTAAATTAAAAAGGTTTTTCATAAAATTATTATTTCTCACATGTTAGAAATTATAAGACGAGATCGTAGTTTTAATTGGATATCAGTTAAGTCAAACGGGGTTCTGGTATGTTATAATAATTCACATGTTAGAAGTTAATAAAATAACATGTATTGAATATGTTGATTTTATGTTTAAGTCTATGTGATAAAGACTCTGTTTCTAGCCGGTTTGATCCAACGGGTTTGGTCAAACTAAGATCTAGTCAGCCCCGATTTGACTGATGACCCGTCGCGGGACTAGGGTCGGGGATTTGTCTTCAAGTAAAGTTGTATTTAATTAATGAATGAGCCTTAGTTGATATAAGGCGATATGATATTTGATTATTATTTATATGCAAATAGTCACATGATAGGATGTTTTTCCCGTGACTTTTTCGATTATATGGTTGGTGTCGTGTTGACTAAGTACCCATAGAGAATTACGATTATATGGCGTGTTAAGTCGTCTCTTGGCCATGTTTTAAAGGTAACCTCTGAGTTAAGATATTAGTTTGGTTCGGCCATTGTAATTCTAAATGAGTATCTTGGACCATGACATTGATAGGTCCGTACTGTCTTTAACGAGTATATAGTTCATGGTTAATAGCTTTTGTGTCCCGGATTGGTGGGTTTATATCCAAGTCGGGGCATGGCTACCTAATCCACTTTGGGGATGGAGCCAGCTTAAGTACTAGCCATCTCTGCTTAGGGGGTCGCCTAGTAGAGTTTCTCATGTACGGTTATGTCATGGGACGGGGAATGGAATAGCTGTTGTCGCTAGGTCTGATCAGTCTAGGACTAGGATGTTTTCCTACCTTGTGGTATAGCCTCGAGGTACAGAAGTCTTCTATTGACTGTGCTAAGAACTTATGCCTGTTTGTAGAAGTATTGGTCTTTCATGTTTGTATGATTCTATGAGTTTTAGACGGTGAGATGCAAGCCGGCTAAGATTGATAGAGTTTGGATTACCGATTGTTAACTGATTCACATGATTACGTGTTGATTAGGGTTTGAGTGTATCATGGCCATGTTTCTGAGAGGAACCTCTGAGCTCGCATACCAGCTTCCCTACCTCGAATTATAGTTTATTATCGGTCTCACATGATAGCTTTACATGCTAGGTTATTTGTTAGTTATCGTTCAAAATGAAAAGCATATCTATATGTTAAGGTTTTGTATTTTCTATATACATTGCTTTTATGTTATTCATGTTTCATTAAACTCGACATTTCGTGGCTGGAGAACTCGGAGTTACTCCCCACTGACTGTGGCTTCCGTGTTTATATTTAATGCGGTCGAACAGGTGGTGAATGCATACATTGGGTACATTGACGAGCTAGCGAGCGAAGTATTACCTTGGACCTATATTCGGTTATTAGATTGTATATTATTATACACTCTTTCATTTCCGTATTTATACGGGAGATATGTCTCCCGTCTTGTATATTTCTTTTGTATAATATTATTTCGTTTTGTAATGACCTTTGTATTTCGGACACCTTCAGTATGTATTTAAATTATTTTTTTTCTTTCCGCAAATTTGAGGGTGTCACAGTTGGTATCAGAGCATTTTTGCTCCCGACGCACGGTTGTGTACCCTTGTATAAATAACTTGACCTTAATAAAATAATAAACTTGTGAGATAGAATGGTAGGATGGGTAGATTAGGATTTATGTTGTAGTCTAATTGTTTATGCTAATTGTTAGGAGGAACTTAATTTGTTTTGTTTCTTATGAAGACGGTTGGACCGCGTGAAGAAGAGATCGTTGTTAGTGCCAACCAGGTCTCTCCTCATAAAGAGACACTGACAAAGGAGGATATGCTGGGTGCTAGCCAGCTTGCTAGGAGCAATATTACGCATTAGGGTGGAATATGTGTTACCTAGAAGGAGTATCCTCTACGGAAGATTTGAAGATTTATAAGCCTAATTGAAGTGAATTCCTTCTTCATCTATGAATTCTCTCGTCCTTATAATATTATGCCCTGTTCCTTCTATCTAGGTGCTTCTTTCTCCTCCAACCTATTTACATCTTGGAAATTACTCTTAATAGTTCCTCCATTATACCATTGGTATTCTTACCTTCCTCTTGTAACATTTGTATGGATGTCATACCCATTTGTATGCGGTATATTATACTTAGTCGGAAGAACTTTGAATTTTGTGGATTATTAGTGTTAGTTAGAATGAACTTGTGATTTGAGGAAATGGTATAGATCTAATTTCACCCTATGGTGGTGAGAGTGGGTATCCTTGAGGAAAGTGTGGCAAGGTTTGTTTAATGATTTTAATGCTTGAAGCTTGTCATGACTTGTGTGTAAATAGTTCATGATATGCGAAGGTGTAAAGTTGAATGAGTTGGCTATTACTTCTTAACCCAGTAGTAATTTAGTCTTTTGGACTTAGAAGTTTAGTATTGGTTTGAAGACCATGCTTATGATATGTCTATTTTGGAGTAAATAAGAAGTTTCGAATATGGTACCTAGCCATCCTATTAAGCTAGTTCCGTGTTTAGATGATTATAAGGATTTGAGGATAAACTTAGGAGGAAAGTCTCTTAGTGGTTTTAGACTATGAAAACTTGAAGTTGCAATATCATTTTTTTTGAGGATCGAATCAAGCATAATGGTGGTTAGTTGTTGGGGTTAAGGATTTTAGTGGTTCTTTAAAGGTTACTTGGAAAAATAGTTGTTTTAAATGTTGGGCCCTAATGGGAATAATTACCTTGAGGAATTTTGGATTTGGATGACCAAACTTGAGGAATATTGTTATAAGCAAAAAAACCGATGTATTGAGAGTTTAGAAGAGATAGATAAATTGATTACGGTCACATTTGCCTATGTTTGGCAACAGTTAAGTGAAATAAGTTTTGTGTGACTAATCTCTTTGAGGTTTCGAGATTCAACTTTTGAGGATGAGAGGGTTCATTGTAAATAAGTTGGGGTAATGAATTTTTGGAATAAATTGGATTAAGGGATTTCATCGTAAGTTCTTTACTTTGTGGTGGTTAGCGGTCTTGTTTCCTTAATTATAAATATTGTGATGGTGATTTCCAATAATAGTTTCGATGGACCTTAGAAGATTCTAATGGAATTTGAATAATTGGGAGTTGTTACTCAATGTGTCATACTTATGAAATATTTTGGTAGGAATCGGATGATTGAAAATGTTGAGGATATAGTGCACTCTCTTCAGGATTAGATTTGGTTGCAGTTAGTAGTAACGAGTTTCGATCGACATTGGAATTTTCATAGATGGAAGGTAGTATGGTGGTAAATTTCCTTCTTTCTTCTTTCTTTATATTCGATTTATTCTTTCGAATATTTCGTTCCTTCTATCAATTGTCATCTCGTATAGATAGGATATTAGAAGCTTTAGTTAGAAGTTTTAGGTATAGATAGTAGTGTTATTACTTTTACTATAGAATTTTTGAATTAAAAGCTTTTAGAAATGTTTTATGATTTCAAGTATTTTACCATCAAGGAGTGTTGAAACTTGTTATTGGAGACGTTCGATAACTAGTTTTCTCATTTATTGATGCGAAAATGTATCTTTTAAAGTCTTTGACTTGGAACGTCGATGTTCTTAAACTGCAGATGAGAACCTTCCGTTCCATTGATAAGACCCAGTATTTTTATTACAAGTATATTTTTAACAGTTTCGAAATAGACCTACATATATGTTACTTTCCTTCTTCTAAGTTTCGAGGACGAAACTTTTTAAAAGGAGGGGTGATTGTAACAACCCGAAATATACCCGATTTTTCTAGTAAAAATATTTACGAACACTTTTCAGTAGAACTTAAGTTTTTAAAATAGGAATTTTTGTTCCGAGTCTTATTTTGAAATTCCGCGTTCGTATTTGGAATTTCTGAGAGATTTCATGAAAAGACCGTTTTTAGTCATCTTTGACTTTTCTTGACTTTTAAGTCGTCTTTGACTTTTCCTTGACTTTTTAAAAGTCGTCATTGACTTTTCTTGACTTTTAAGTCGTCCTAAACTTTTCTTGACTTTTAAGTCATCTTCGACTTTTCTCGACTTTTCAGTCAACTTTGACTTCCGTTGACTTTTTCCCGACTCGCCTCATAAGTTTGAAGACCGAAATTTTATTTAAAAAAATAATATTTTTGATTTATTTTTATTTAGATTTATTAAGATTTATCATAATTTAATATAATTATTTTGAATTTATTCGGAATTTAAAGAACAACTTTTACGGTTTTAACCGAACGTCATTTAACTATTCCCGACTCATCGTAAATCCCGTAACAAACTCGAAACTCGACTTTGGCATGAGTCACGCGCCCATGTCATCGTTTTCCACTCACTGGAGATATTTTAATTGTTTCGATTAAACTAATACAAATATCTAAGATATTTGTAGCTTTATCGATCCGTCCGTTTAAATTACGCAAATCGCTCAAAATCAGACCCGATTCCTCTCCATTTCACACGCCCCATGTCACCTATTTTTCACTCATGTTAGATCTTTTAATTAATATGATTAAACGAATAATAATATCTAAGATATTTGTAACTTTATCGGTCTGTCAACTTAAATTCCGCAATCGCTTAAAAACAGACCCGATTTGTCTTCATTTCTCACGTCTCCTTTCTCCTCTCTTTGACCTTGATATTTTCTTTCTTTTCATTTTAATAACATAATATCTTGATATTTAGTATAATTAACTTTATCGTTAATTATATTTAATCGATTACCGTAAAATAATTATTAATCGCGAGTCAATTCCGGAACAATAATTTCAAAAACCCGACATCCATCTTGGCCTATATTTACACGGCTCACACAACACTCCACTCACTAACAACTTTTCATTTTTCAACAAATCAAATAAAGATCAAAATATCGCTTTCTTTAATCGTTCTTCATTTGTTCTTAGTGTTCTTCAATTGTTCATCATCGTTCTTGAGCAAAACCTTCATAAAATCTTCATTTCTTAATTAAATCCGTCCTAATTTAGATTTCTAGAATCTCCTCTTCGCTCTCCATCTTCAAGTACGGTTTATTTTCAATTCCGTCAAAATCGTTTTCAACACTTTAATTATGGAAAAATCTATTTTTACTTCTAATAATGTTTTACTTGTCATTTCTTATAGGGGAAGATTTTGAAGACGAGTTTGGTGACTCGTATATATTAGGGGAAGATTAGAAGACGGGGTTCTTAGGTTATACTTCTTATTTTGGTGCTAATTGATTTTTCTAGCTAAGGTAACGATTCCGAGTTACTCGACGAATATATGTTACATAGCTTTGGTTTTCTTTAGTTTTAGTTGGCTTTAGTTTTTGTTCATGTTATGGTTATTTATGATTTTAGTTAGTAACATAGCCATTAGTTTTGTTTCTTTTGATTTTTGTTCATCTTTGTTTTTGGTTCATGTTTTTATGATTAGTGGATTTTTAGTAGTAATATGATAAGGGGTTGTTTTTATCATGTTGATGAATTTTGATGATTTTTATTAAGTTATTATTTTTATGTTGTTTAGGAAATTTCTCATATGTTAGTGTTCTTGGTGAATTTGGATGATTTTTCATAATAATGATTTTTGTATGATGGATGGTTAAATTGGTTGTTAAAATGGGTGTTGATTAATTAAAACATGTTAGAAACAATTGGGTGTTGTTGTAGTGGTGGTGGCCGAAATGGTGGCTGGAAACCGGTCCAAACCAGGCCGGTCCAGGCCGGTTCAGACCGGTCTGGGTTGGTCCATGGCGGGTCCGGGTTTTGGTCTTTGGGTTGTGTCGATGTTTGATTGTTTAATTGTTGTTTTGACGGGTTTTAATTATGTTAAGCATGAGGGAAAATATTAGAAATCGGTTTTAGAAAATTAAAGCAAAACAGTCCATTTTTGTCAAAACAGGCCGTGGGGCCCATTCAGGCCCATGTGGGGTCCGACCCAACTCAGCCCGTGGGTCCCACTTTGGGACTTGTGACGGTTTTTGAGTTATCGTCATTTTTATCGTGTTTTTTAATATTTAGCAAGTGGGAAATATTAATAAGTAAAATATTTAATTAAAAAGGTTTTTCATAAAATTATTATTTCTCACATGTTAGAAATTATAAGACGAGATCGTAGTTTAAATTATATCCTTTAAGTCAAGCGGGGGGTTACGTAAAATTTAATAATTCACATGTTAGAAGTTTTAATAATATAACATGTAATGAATATGTTGATTTTATGTCTATGTGATAAAGACTCTGTTTCTAGCCGGTTTGATCCAACGGGTTTGGTCAAACTAAGATCTAGTCAGCCCCGATTTGACTGATGACCCGTCGCGGGACTCTGGTCGGGGATTTGTCTTCAAGTATGGTTGTATTTAATTAATGAATTAGCCTTAGTAGATATGAGGCGATATGATATTTGATTATTATTGATATGCAATTAGTCACATGATAGGATGTTTTTCCCGTGACTGTTTTTATTATATGTTTGGTGTCGTGTTGACTAAGTACCCATAGAGAATTATGAGTATATGGCGTCTTGACCATTCTAATTCTAAATGAGTATCTTGGACCATGACATCGATAGGCCTTACCAACTTTAACGAGCATATGGAGTTTACAGCTTGATAGCTTTTGTGTCCCTGGCCTGGGCCTTTTGATACCAAGTCGGGGGCATGGCATCCTAAGAGTTCCGCTTTGGGAAGGGAGCCAGCTTAAGTACTAGCCATCTCTGCTTAGGGGGTCGCCTAGTAGAGTTTCTCGTGTACTGTTTAGTAATGAGACAGGGAATGGGTTAGCTGTTGTCGCTAGGTCTGATCAGTCTAGGACTAGGATGTTTTCCTACCTTGTGGTATAGCCTCGAGTTACAGAAGTCGACTATTGACTGTCCTAAGAACTTATGCCTGTTTGTAGAAGTATTGGTCTTTCATGTTTGTATGATTCTATGAGTTCTAGAAGGTGAGATGCAAGCCGGCTAGGATTGATAGAGTTTGGATTACCGATTGTTAACTGATTCACATGATTACGTGTTGATTAGGGTTTGAGTGTATCATGGCCATGTTTCTGAGAGGAACCTCTGAGCTAGCATACCAGCTTCCCTACCTCGAGTTATAGTTTATTATCGGTTTCACATGATAGCTTTCACATGCTAGGTTATTTGTTAGTTATCTGTTTCATAACATGAAAAGCATATCATATATGTTTAAGTTTTGTATTTTCCATATACATTGCTTTTATGTTATTCATGTTTCATTAAACTCGACATTTCGTGGCTGGGAGAACTCGGAGTTACTCCCCACTGACTGTGGCTTCCGTGTTTATATTTAATGCGGTCGAACAGGTGGTGAATGCATATTTGGGGTACATGACGAGCTAGCGAGCGAAGTATTACCTTGGACCTATATTCGGTTCTTAGATTGTATATTATTATACACTAGTTTATTTCCGTATTTATACGGGAGATATGTCTCCCGTCTTGTATATTTCGTTTGTAGAATATTATTTCCTTTTGTAATGAACCTTTTTATTTCAGACACCTTCATTATGTATTAAATTATTTTTTTTCTTTCCGCAAATTTGAGGGTGTCACAGTTGGTATCAGAGCTATTTTGCTCCCGACGCACGTTTGTGTACCCTTGCATAAATAACTTGACCTTAATAAAATAATAAACCGTGAGATAGAAGGGTAAGATGGGTAGATTAGGATTTATGTTGTAGTCTCTTTGTTCTTGCTAAATGATAAGTACTAATCTGTGTTTTATTTTACAAGATGCCTCCGAGAATTGACAACACGATCTTAGCAGCTCTTACGTTATTATCCAAAACCAGCAAAATCAGCAAAACCAACAAGTAAATCCTATTCCCGACCGTGAGAGACACGGGGGTTATACGTGGGTTGCTTCACAGCTATCGAGGAGCCAAGCCAAAACCTACGATGGCGAAGTTGATCCCGTTAAGCTTTCTGTGTGGTTACGAGAAATGGAGAAGAGTTTTTCTCTGTATGATGTCCTTGAAGAGGACAAAGTCCGTCTTGCTTCTCACTTCTTAGAGAAGGAAGCGGATCAGTGGTGGACTCTTTCTGGTCCTACCGCGATGTTGGAGCCTAATTTTGGGTGGGCTCGTTTCCGTGAGCTCTTGGAAGCGAGGTTTTACCCCGATGAATTGAGACAGCAAAAGTTGAAGGAGTTCATGGATTTTAAACAAGGACTTCTTTCTGTTCAGGAGTTCACTACTCAGTTCAACGAGTTGGCTCATTATGCCACTCGACTTATTTCGAGGGAGGAGGACAAAGCTTTCTTTTACTTAGGAAAGCTATCTCCTCAGGTGAAGGGAAAGATAAGTAGGGGTTCTACTTCTTTTGTCTCGATTTACAATGATGCCCTATGGGCAGAAAGTTCTATACGGGAGATTGCCGAAGAGGCCCGTACTTCGTTTGTAGCTCCTAATGCCTTTGGCAAGAGACCTCTATATCCTACTTCACGACCTTCCTTTTCTCCTTCGTTTCCAAACAAGAGGAGGAACTTTCAGAGTGGACAGGCAAATCCGACAAACCGTCCATTTGTCCCGAGCAACAACAACGATCCTAAGGGTCGTACCTGTTTTGCGTGCAGGATGCCTATGCATCCAGGTGTTGGCTGTTTCAACAAGCCAATTGTATGCTTTACTTGTCTGAAACCGGGACACAAGTCATTTGTATGTCCTGATAGGAAGATGATAGCTTCTACACCAGCTACATCTGGGAGACCGAAGGGTCGAATTTTCGTCATGAGCCGCGCTGAGGCCGATGCTCAACCAGACCTGGTGACTGGTATGTTTCAATTTATGAAATCCGTGTTTAATTTTATTAGATACGGGAGCTTCTTTGTCTCTTCCTCAGCCTCGTTTCCCTTTTTCGTCTTCGCCTTTTTCATCTTATCTTAATCTTTAATAATGCTTCCTAATGTTCTTTGTATCATGTTCTTTCATCCCTACGCTCTGGAGAGGTAGTCCTTTTAGCTATCGTAAGGGTTTGTGGTATATTATGCTTAATCGGAAGAACTTTGAATCTTGTGGAATATTCATGTTTGTTAAAAGGAACTTGTGAATTGAGGAAAATGGTATGGATCTAATTTCAACCTATGGTGGTGAGAGTTAGTACCTTGAGGAGGAAGTTTCGAATATGGTACCTAACTAGCCTATTAAGCTAGTTTCATGTTTAGAGGATTATAAAGATTTGAGGATAAACTTAGGAGGAAATTATCCTAGTGGTTTTAGATTATGAAAGCTTGAAGTTGCAATATCTTTTTGGAGGATCGAAATAAGCTTATTAGTGGTTGTAGTTGTGGTTAGGAAGTTGAGTGATTTTAATGTTACTTGGGAATTTGTTGTAGTTAAATGTTGGAACCTAATTGGAATAAATACTTTGTGGAATTAGGATTTGATGACACAACATGAGGAATATCGACATAGGCGAAAACCGATGTATTAAGAGTTTGGAAGAGATAAATAAATTGATTACGGTCGCATTGGCCTTTGTTTGGCAAAAGTTAAGTGGATCGAGATCTGTGTGATTAATCTCTTTGAGGTTTAGAGATTCAACTTTTGAGGATGAGAGGGTTATTGTAAATAATTTGGGTAATGAATTTTTGGAATAAATTGGGTTAAAGGGTTTCATCGTAAGTTCTTTACTTTGTGGTTGTTAGCGGTCTTGTTTCCCTAATTATGAATATTGTGATGGTGATTTCCAATAATAATTTCGATGGACCTTAGAAGATTCAAATGTAATTGAATAATTGGGAGTTGTTACTCGATGTGTTAGGCTTATGAAATATTTTGGTAGGAATCGGATGATTGAAAATGTTGAGGATATAGTGTACTCTCTGGAGGACTAGATTCTATTGCAGTAGTAGTGACGAATTACGATCGGCATTTGAATTTTTCCTAGATGGAAGATAATATTTTGGTTCATTCTTCTTTCTTCCTTTCCTCTTTCTATTCGATTTATTTTTCGAATATTCCGTTCCTTCTTTCGAATATCATTTGTTTATAGATAGATTACTAGAAGCTTTAGTTAGAAATTTTAGGAATAGATAATAGAGTTATTATCCTTCTATGAAATTTTTAAGCTTTTAGAAATGTGTTATGATTTCAAGTATTTTACCGTCAAGGAGTGTTGAGACTTGTTATTGGAGACGTTCGATAACTAGTTTCTCATAAATTGATGCGAAAAGGTATCTTTTAAAGTCTTTGATTTGGGACGTCGATGTTCTTAAACTGCAGATGAGAACTTTCCGTACCATTGATAAGACTCAGTATGTTTATTTTACGTATATTTTTAACAGTTTTGAAATAGACCTACATATATGTTACTTTTCTTCTTCTAAGTTTCGAGGACGAAACTTTTTAAAAGGAGGGGTGATTGTAACAACCCGAAAAGTACCCAATTTTTTCTAGTAAAAATATTTACTAACACTTTTCAGTAGAACTTAAGTTTTTAAAATAGAATTTTTGTTCCGAGTCTTATTTTGAAATTCCGCGTTCGTATTTGGAATTTCTGAGAGATTTCATGAAAAGACCGTTTTTAGTCATCTTTGACTTTTCTTGACTTTTAAATCGTCTTTGACTTTTTCTTGACTTTTTAAAGTCGTCATTTACTTTTCTTGACTTTTAAAGTCGTCTTAACTTTTCTGAACTTTTAAGTCATTTTTGACTTTTCCCGACTTTTAGTCGATTTTGACTTTCGTTTACTTTTCCCGACTCGCTTTACAAGTTTGAAGACCGAAATTTTATTTAAAAAAATTATATTTTTGATTTATTTTGATTTATATTTATTATGATTTATCATAATTTAATATAATTAATTTGAATTTGTTTAGAATTTAAAGAATAACTTATACGGTTTTTAATCGAAAGTCATTTAACTATTCCCGACGCATCGTAAAGCGCGCAACAAAATTGAAACTCGACTTTGGCATGAGTCACACGCCCATGTCATCGTTTTCCACTCACAACTAGATATTTTATTTGTTTTGATTAAACAAATCATAATATCTAGATATTTATTAACTTTATCGATCCGTTAACGAAAATTACGCAAATCGATAAATCAGACCCGATTGCTCATCAAGCCACACGGCTCCATCTCCTCTTTTGGTCCTTGATATTTTCTTTCTTTTCATTATAATAACATAATATCTTGATATTTGTTGTAATTAACTTTATCGTTAATTATATTTAATCGTTTACCGTAAAATAATTATTAAACTCGAGTCAATTACGGAACAACAATTTCAAAACTCGACATCCACTTTGGCCTATATGTACACGGCTCAACACACCACACTTGACTCACAAACAACTTTTCATTTTACAACAAATCAAATAAAGATCAAAATATCACTTTCTTTGATCGTTCTTCGTGTTCTTCGTCGTTCATCAATTGTTCTTCATCGTTCTTGAGCAAAACCTTCATAAAACCTTCATTTCTTAATTAAATCCGTCCTAACTTATATTTCTAGGATCTCCTATTCGCTCCCCATCTTCACGTACGGTTTATTTTCAAATCCGACAAAATCGTTTTCAACACTTTAATTATGGAAAATCAAAGTTTTAAGTCTAATAATGTTTTTCTTGTCATTTCTATAGGGGAAGATTTTGAAGGCGAGTTTGGTGACTCGTATATCTTAGGAGAAGACTAGAAGACGGGTTTCTTAGTTCTTAGTTCTTATTATTTTGGTGCTACTTGATTTTAGCTAGCTAAGGTAACGATTCCGAGTTACTCGACGGATAAATGTTACATAGCTTTGGTTTCTTTAGTTGTGGTTCATCTTTAGTTTTTGTTCATATTATTATGATTTTTATGATTTTAGTTAGTAACATGATAAGTGGTTGATTTTATTATGTTGTAGGAATTTATGAATATGTTGGTGTTCTTGTTATATTTTTATGATTTCTTCATGATGATGATTGTTGCATGTTGGATGGTTAAATTGGATGTTTAAAGATGGATGTTGTTAATTAAAACCATGTTAGAATTAATTGGGAAGTGAGGTGGTGTGAACCGTGGGAAGTGGCAGTGAACCGGACCCAAAACCAGCCGGTCCAGGCCGGTTCAGGCCCGGTCCAGGCCGGTCTGGGCTGGTCCTTGGTGGGTCCGGGTTTTGGTCTTTGGGTTGTGTCGATGTTTGATTGTTTAATTGTTGTTCTGACGGGTTTTAATTATGTTAAAGCATGCGGGAAATATTAAGAAAACGGTTTAGGTAAAAGTTGTAAAATCTGCCAAATCAGCCCAATTAGGCCCGTGGGGCCCATCCAGGCCCATGTGGGGTCCGGCCCAACTCAGCCCGTGGGTCCCACTTTGGGACTCGTGACGGTTTTTGAGTTATCGTTATTTTTATCGTGTTTGGTAATATTTAGCAAGTGGGAAATATTAATAAATAAATATTTAATTAAAAGGTTTTTCATTAAATTATTATTTCTCACATGTTAGAAATTATAATACGAGATGGTAGTTTAAATTGATATCCTTTAAGTCAAGCGGGTGGTGGTATGATTTAATAATTCACATGTTAGAAATAGAATGAAATAACATGAATTGAATATGATGATTCTTATGTTCAAGCCTCGAGGGCTAAGACTCTGTTTCTAGCCGGTTTGGCCAAACGGGTTTGGTCAAACTAAGATCTAGTCAGCCCCGTTTTGACTGATGACCCGTCGCGGGACTCGGGTCGGGGATTTGTCTTCAGGTAAGGTTTTATTTAATTAATGAATTAGCCTTAGTAGATATGAGGCGATATGATATTTGATTATGATTTATATGCAATTAGTCACATGATAGGATGTTTTTCCCGTGACTGTTTGATTATATGGTTGGTGTCGTGTCGACTAAGTACCCATAGAGAATTATGAGTATATGGCGTCTTGACCATTCTAATTCTAAATGAGTATCTTGGACCATGACATTGATAGGCCGTACTATCTTTAACGAGTATATGTTCACGCTTGATAGCTTTTGTGTCACCGGCTTGGGCCTTTTGATACCAAGCCGGGGGCATGGCTCCTAAGAGTTCCGCTTTGGGAAGGGAGCCAGCTTAAGTACTAGCCATCTCTGCTTAGGGGGTCGCCTAGTAGAGTTTCTCATGTACTTTAGTAATGAGACAGGGAATGGGTTAGCTGTTGTCGCTAGGTCTGATCAGTCTAGGACTAGGATGTTTTCCTACCTTGTGGTATAGCCTCGAGTTACAGAAGTCTTCTATTGACTGTCTAAGAACTTATGCCTGTTTGTAGAAGTATTGGTCTTTCATGTTTGTATGATTCTATGAGTTCTAGAAGGTGAGATGCAAGCCGGCTAGGATTGATAGAGTTTGGATTACCGATTGTTAACTGATTCACATGATTACGTGTTGATTAGGGTTTGAGTGTATCACGGCCATGTTTCTGAGAGGAACCTCTGAGCTAGCATACCAGCTTCCCTACCTCGAGTTATAGTTTATTATCGGTTTCACATGATAGCTTTCACATGCTAGGTTATTTGTTAGTTATCTGTTTCATAACATGAAAAGCATATCATATATGTTTAAGTTTTGTATTTTCCATATACATTGCTTTTATGTTATTCATGTTTCATTAAACTCGACATTTCGTGGCTGGGGGGACTCGGAGTTACTCCCCACTGACTGTGGCTTCCGTGTTTATATTTAATGCGGTTGGCAGGTTTGTGATGCATACATGGGTACATTGACGAGCTAGCGAGCGAAGTATTTACCTTGGACCTATATTCGGTTCTTAGGATTGTATATTATTATACACTCTTTTATTTCTGTATTTATACGGGAGATATGTCTCCCGTTTCAGATACTTTTTATTGTATAATATTATTTCCATTTTGTAATGACCCTTTTTATTTATGACACCCTTTGTTCTGTATTAAATTAATTTTTTTCTTTCCGCAAATTTGAGGGTGTCACACCAGGTCCCCAAAAACTCCCAAAAACTCCCAAAAACTCAGGACCGGCCTGCATCTACTCCAATGATAACATTGCCTTTATCACACTTATCAAGATACGTTTTGCAACGTGATCTTTACTTACGCATCATTAAAAATATAAAAAAATGATATTCTTATAGTATTCATGACGATGAAGTAAACAAGATCTCACATGATAATATTTTCTCGTACTTTAAGTGGATTAGAGGAAGTAGTATAGTCATCAACTACTCTTTGAATGATTATTGGTTTCTTTTCTGAAATCACATCCCTTAACACCTATTTCCCTTTATTGTATCTCAATAGATATTCGCCATCATCAACACATTTACTTAAACTATCCAGCTTACCCGTACTTTATCTTTCTTTCTAACTAAACCCTAAAAACTCCACACACCTTTTTTCGCTCACTCTCTAAAAATTGACATACAAAATTCCACAAATGGGTTACAACCTTATCGAAATTTTAAATCCGCCACCAACAACGATTCGACCAATGAAATAATTTAACAATGCACAAATTTTATTATTTTTCGTTAATTATTGGTACGACAACTTGAGAAAGAACTCATGGCTTAGGGGTCCACACGGGTTCAATTATTGGTGACAGGGCACCACGAAGAGGCTGGGTGCTTGCTCGGAACTTTGTAATCCGAGAGAACGTCAGAGAATTCTCAGAGGGTGAGATTTTCAGTTTATTGATCCCCTTGTTTACGCCAAAGGAGTCAATGTTGCCCTTTACAACCTGGTATGGCCTCCCATATTTACAAGAGCATAGGCTTGTTAGCGAAGGCACTAAAGAAACTGACGAGGACGGGGTAAGTACATGAGTTGTAGGGGTACCTAGCATTGTTATCAAAAATAACACCTTTTCTTCACAAGTTGGGCAATAGGATTTGTTCAACATTGTCCCCCTTGATGAGTGGCGGCGTTAGAATTGAATCTTCAATCACTTTGTTCAAACTATGGTGAAACTACGACTTACCACGTCGTATGTTAGGTGAGAACCTTTTGGTAGCCGAAAGGCAAGGTTTCTCCCGTACATGTTTCGGGATGATTACGCATCATAACGCGCAATATGAGCCGAAAGGAACTGTTAATAACAAATATGTGGCATTTCTGGCCAGATAGTGTACATCATCAACGACATTCAAAAAAGAAAATTATACAGATAACCTAGTTATCGAGCGTAGGAACTCCATACATATCTATTGTTGCCATCCAAGGACTGTCTCCACACCTACTTCATAAATCAACCCCCGTGGGAGTGCTCGCGCTGTGAGACTTGTTAACCCCATAATAGCTTTGCATCTCCGATGTTTTTTTTCTTAGCAATGTCACCTCGCAATTGTGTAATGCTCTAGGTTCACTTTGACAGCCCAGTCAAAAACATCCTTATCCTCAAGATGTACTAGCGAAGGAACAGAATCGACTATGTGCGCCTTCGAGTCGCGTCTCATCAGTTATCGGCATTGCCACCAAGCTGTCATACACCAAGATCCTACAAAATACATCAATTCACTCCCGTTGCACTCTGCGCCCATGAAGTAATAATGTATCGAGCTTACTAACACATAATAATCCATGTGTGTCTACCATGATATAACCATAATGATATGGCAATGGAACTTCCAATTTTACACCTCTTTCCATCTCATCTTTCATTAGAAGTATGGAGGTCTTTGACACTTTGCAAGAAATCATGAATAATCGAGAACTCCTAGTCAACCGTAAAGACATGGACGCCTCTCATACTTATCTAAGTTGTACGTACTATCCTACCATCAACTCAAACTGATCCCAAACTTTGCTGAATCAACCAGGGATGTATTCGCGTTTTACAAGTGTTGAACCTTTTTTTTTTTGTGAACCACTTAACACCGTTTCTCAAGGTGCGGCAACCAAGTATGAATAACATAACTACCTCCCCATTTACGAGAGAACTCATATCTTATCAATGAAGTCCTCCGTCAGCGCCAAAACTGCTCCAAACTTCTTGCGGCAACGAGAATTCCTACTCTAACATTACAAATGATGTCAATTGCCCTTTCTTTGACGACAGAGTAAATACGCCACATATACTAAATGGGAGGGAAGTGAGGAGACCAAAGGAATGACCAGAAACAAACATTTCTCATAATCTGTAACCTAGGTTGCACGAAAACGGACACGGACACGGTACTTCGAAATTTACAGGAGACAGACATGGCAAAAGAAAAAAAAAATCAATATACATTTAAATAAAGGGAATTTTAAGAACATTATATCAACATCTAAACTTTGGTCACTAAAAGACCACAATGTCGTCAAATGACAACCAATATTAATGCCATATACGTCAAAATCAAACATGTCTTGCAAACTAAAAAGTTCCAAATTAAAAACCAAATCCATAAATTTCTACAACATATTCGAATATTCCTCCCATCTTCATTTAAAATAACAAACCAAATCCATAAACATATTTTAAAAATTAACCTCCGAGTCACAAATCAGAAATCTCGATGATAATTGAAACAACCACAAGCAACCGAAATATACAAACCCCACTCTTCCATACCACATTAATTCTCAACCTCCTCTACCATCAACTAATGGATCCTCAAACCAATAAATTACAGTTATACTCAAACCCTAAAATTTAAAATTTAAAATTTAAAATTTAAAATAAAAATTTAACCAAAAAATATATTGACATTTAATTAGGGGTGGACGAATCGACGACTGTTGTTGGAGGCGCTATGGTGATATAGTGTCATTTTACCCTACTTTTTCACTCTTTTTTGTCTCGTTTTGCTTGCCTTTAACGCTCCCTAAGAGCGTTTCTACGTGTTTTACCTTCTTCTAGCATATTTCTCGCTTTTATCGTATTTTTGTAGGTAAACCGTCATTTGTGGCAATTTCTACCTAGTTTTAATCGACAAAGAAGAAGGTGAATCACTCGGAGGACCCACGGCATACCTTGGGGGCCCCACATACCCTTTGGGGGCCCTACTCGATGCGCCAAAGCCCTCCCGAGTCAAGGCAAGCGAAACCGGGAAGGAAGCAACAAAGTCAAGCAAAGGAAGAGGGAAAAGAAGCATTTCACGGGCGTGAAAGGTATCTCACGGTCGTGAGATGCCTTTCCACGAAGATGGATTTTCGAGCATTTCAGCTCACGACCGTGAAACTCATTTCACGGTCGTGAAATTCAAGTCACAGTCGTAAAACTCATTTCACGGTCGTGACTTGTTTGTGAAAGAAGACCTTGCCCTGCCACTTATCTCACGACCGTGACTTCCAGTTTCACGGTCGTGAGACTGCTTTCACGACCGTGAAACTCCTTTCACGGTCGTGACTTTGCCAGTCCATGAAGTCTTTCGAAGCCCATCTTTCCTCCATTTTGTAAACCTATAAATAGACCCTCTTGTGTAATTAGAGGGCACGAAACCCTAGATCTGGAACTCTCATAGAATTAGCATTTAATCTTCTTTTAATCTTCCATAATTAAGCTAATTAGTTGGTTAATTAGTAATTGCAACTTGGTTTAGTGTTGGAACTTGGTTAGTATTCAAAGATTGGTGACAAAATCTTGGTTATTATATCAAAGTTCTCATCTTTTTCCAAGTTGGTATAATTCATTTACTTAATCTTGTCTCTAATTAAGTTTTCATTTCAATTCTTGTTATCTTTTCATTGTTAATTAGAAGATGTTTATTGTTGTTGATTTCCTTTTGCAATCCTTAGTTAATATTGAATTTCCTTTGAATATGAGTGAGTAGTAATCTTGCTAGGGTTATGTGGGGGATTATGGGTTCTAGTATGAGTTAATGTGTTCTTGTTGGGGTTAATAGTTGATTATTGTCTTGTCTCCATGCTATGCTTATAACATGTTTGATGAAATGTCTACTTGAGTTTGCATGATTCTCTCGTTTGTTTTGATTACCATAAGAACGAAAGTCGTGGTCTTTCGTAGAACCGCTAGTTTGGCAAGCCGTATCCAGTAACGCGATAGCTAGTTAGAGTCGGTTTGAGGAGGAATTGTAAGACCGATAGCCTCGATTCACTTTCCTAGACTAGACGACACTTCAACTATTAAACCCGGCTTTTTCACCCGACTTTACTACCCATATGAACCCACTCACCCTAGTTTTCCCTCTTATTCGATAAAAATCCAATCTTTCTCGTTTTAGGCTTTATTTGTTGTTTTTATTTGCTTTTAATTGATGCTTTTAATTTGTTGCGTTTAGTAGTTTTTAGTCCTCTCACTAAATTCTTGTTAGGCTAGAATAAGACACATTCAAGCTTGTAGTTGACCCCTCCATCCTTTGTGGTTCAACCCCGACTTCCGCTATCGCATTAGTTGGGTTTTATAAATTGTTTTTGCTTGAGCGGTGCGCGACAAAAATCGTTCATCAAATGGCGTCGTTGCCGGTGATGGCGTTAGGAAACTCATAGTTTGTTTTGTGTCTTAGATTTAGTCAAGTTACTTATTGTTGTTTTTGTTGGTATTTAGTTGTTTGACTATTTGTAGAGTGCCTTGCATTATTGTCTTTCTCTAGTGTGTCCAAAAACACACTAGGAGTCTAACTTGTTTTTGAGTTGCTTTTGAGTGCATGCCTAGGGATGAAGGGTTGTTCTTGAGCTATCCGGAGCCCGAAAGGTTGTTTAGGACTCTACGAGCTAGTACACTTGCTCGAGTAAGGAATTCAACAATGGTTAGCCGTCAACAAGCCAATACTTCTACCGCTTCTACATCCACTCCAACAACCGATCACCCACATAACGACACCATTGAACCCACATTTGAAAACCCCTTCTACAATACACTACAAAACACACCACCAAATTCACCACCTACAACACCTCAACAACAAAATCAACCACAAATGACTACTTTACGTGACCGTAACCGACCCAATCATGATGATACCCAATCTCCAATCAATTTCGGTGTCTTGGCCCCAAATAACTTCGAGATACACCCGGCCCAAATGAGTTCGATTGAGCGGGATAGCTTTGGAGGCCTTCCCGATGAGGATGCTCATGCTCACTTGAGGAAGTTTAAGAGTAGAGTAGCAATCATGAAAAGAAATGGTGTGCCTGAGGAAACCCTTTGTCTAATGTTGTTCCCATTTTTTCTCAAAGACCGGGCGGAGAGGTGGTTGAATAACCATGCTCCAAACACTTTTACTACTTGGGATACCTTAGCTAAGGAGTTTCTAAGCAAGTATTACCCCACCTCAAAAACGGCAATGCTAAGGAATGAGATAACAACCTTCCAACAAGAGGATGAAGAATCCTTGGGAGAGGCATGGGATCGATTCATTGATCTACTTGCCCGTTGCCCTCATCATGGCATAGCGGATTGGTATGTCACTCAAACATTCTTTCAAACTCTTCTCCCTCAAACCAAGGCTATGGTGAATGCATCCGCGGGTGGGAGTTTTGATCATTTGAATGACCAACAAGGGTCGGCATTGATTAAAAAAATGGTTGAGTCGGAGTCTAGCTATGGAACTAGAGGAAATAGCTTGAGGAGGAGCTCGAAATACCCGAGTGAGAACTTTTCAAATGCGGACACTAATGCCAAGATTGACTTGCTCACACAAACTTTCACCAAAGGTTTAGCCGAGCTTCAAAAGGCTCACAATCAAAGTCAAGGTCATCATGTGAATGAAGCTAGTGGGTCTTATGCACCTCCCATGGTGGAAGCTTATCAAACCCCTACTTGTGAAATTTGCAATGGATATGGACACACCTTTAAAGTTTGTGGGAATAATGTGTCGTATAACAATGAAGGAGGGAATGACTTTCAACATGTGAATGCATTTCAAGGGGTCAACAACAACCCACGGCCTAAGGCCTCCCTTCCAAAACCAAGGTGCTTACAATCCAAACTCCAACTTCTATCATCCGGGTTCGAGAAGCCACCCAAATATGAGCTACAAAAGCCAAAACGTGTTAAACCCTCAACCCTCACAAGCTCCAACTTCCAACCCTCCGGGTTTTTCCCAACCTAGAGGCGGAGGTCAATTTCCAAGAGGAAACAACAACCAATTCAACAACTCACTACAAGGCCAAGGATCCAACCAATTCCAAAACCAAAACTTCAATGATCAAGGTTACAATACCCATGGTAACTTTCAAAACCAAGGTAATTGGAATCAAGGTCAAGGAAATTGGAACCAATACCAAGGGAACCCAAACTTCAACAACCAAAGCCAAGGTAATTTTTACCAAGACAACCAAAATAACCAAGCAAGTCAAGGGTTCCCCGAACAATCTTTCCAAGGCCAAGGGCCAAATTTCAATGGTCAAGGTTCAAGAGGTCAACAAGGAAACTTCAACCACCAAAGGAACAACAATCAAGGTTCAAGTAGTCGGAATGACTATGGATTTGCACTTCTTTTGACCAACCAACCTCACCAAGAGAATGAGCCTTCCATGAGTGATGTTTTGCAACTTGTCAAGAACATGAAAATCCAAAACAACTTGGCCTTACAAAATGTCACTAATGCTCATAAGAAAGAAGTGAGGGAATTGGAAGCAAGGTTGGCTTCTCAAGCTTTGAACATTCCTCAAAGGCCTCCGGGAGGTCTTCTTGCTCAAGGGAAAAGCTCCAAGGATGCTTCCTCAAGTCACCAAGCATGTGCGGCGACTTTGAGGAGTGGGCTAGTACTCGAGAGCATGTCATCCCTTTTACACATGTCATAACTAGAATTGTGGTGACATGTGTAGTGTTGGCAAGACGGAAATTAAAACAAGCTACTTTATCAGCATTCAAAGAAGTATTTAAACTACTCAAAAATTCAAGCGTGAGACTCCGATAAGAGAGCCCATGCATAGAAAATAAAGTAGACATACCCGTAACTTCGAAAAAAGTCCGCATATGTTCGGTTAAGCCTAAACCACGTATGACGTCGTGGCATAGAAAGACGGTTGGCTCAATTTCCAACCCTTGTATCCCTTCAAAGGCTTGCCGATGAGCGTCCGTCTCGAAGACGACTTTCGTAAAATTCGGAAGTTGCTCAATCTCAAGTCTTCATCCGGGTTTGGGTTGTTGGAACCGCTTCCCCTCCTCCTCTTTTGAGTTCGTGATGCCGCTGCTTTGCCTTTCCTTTGTCCCACCATTGTTGTTCTAAACACAAGCTTTTCCAAAAAGAAAAATTGCTAAAAGAAATTCCTTAAAGACGATTACAAACACTTGCAAAACCTTCAATTAACCCCAAAACTACTTTCTATTGAAGTAGAAAGCTGAAAAACTAACCCAAAAATAGGATCCCCAAATTCGGATTTTTGAAACCCTAGGTTTGAAAATTAATTTTTTTGAGTTTTTTTTGTGTTTATAAGGTGAAAGAATGGCTCTTTTTGTGTTTGTAATTGAAGAAGAAGAGTTTTTGTAGCAATTTGGGGAAGATTTGAGGGGATTTGATGAAGTTTTGAGGGAGATTTGGGTGTTTTAGTGAGATAAAGGGTTTTGGGATTGTGTTTATGTGGTGTAGGAAGAAGATGAAGGGAAGGAATAAGATAAAGGGAAGGAGTAAGAAGGAAGAAAAGAAAGTAAAGAAATCACGGTTTAGAGTATTTCACGACCGTGAAATGGAAGTCACGGGCGTGACTTGAGTTTCACGACCGTGAAACTTGCTTCACGACCGTGAAATAACTGGCAGAGCATATGGACACCCCGACGTCGAGTTCGAGGCTAACAATCGGACGTGTGGTGTTAGTGGTGGTGGACTGTTGTCGACGGGCTTAAGGAAGGCAGTGAAATCAAACTGTTGTCGTGATACGAGTATGTAAGGGAAGGATGACATATGGACCGTCTCCACCATAGTACGGGCAGTGTCCACTATGGTCAGGTCGTGTCAAAGACGTATCCGAGAAATAAAAAACCGCCGACACGGTCCAACGCGTGCACATGTCGGACACCGACACACGGAGGCCCCGAAATAGGCGTGCCCATGCCTCCTAGTTTGTAACTAAGACATTCTGTTGAACATCGGCATGGAGTAGCGGCTTCAATCTCTCTAAAACCCATGCATAACCATCTGTAGACTCGTACTAGACTAAAGCACTAATGATAACGAAGCTCTTATCAACGAAAGTAACCCCAACCGACCAGCTCCACAAACGCAAGACCGTAACGGTTAGTTTTGTATATGGAATCTAAGAGAACTACATAGTAATAGGAATGAAATATCTGAAGGTGAGCCATGAACACGTGCTTTGCTGACGGGCATATCACGACCAACCTGAAAATGTCGGTACTCTTGCTCAACCGCGAGTGATAACATGTGTTGGGCAGTATATGTAATGTGTATACACCTAATTATGCAATCTTCTATGTATAATATAAATTTTTTTTAGTTCTCTTTATATTATCATACATGTGATGAGTTAGAATTATGAAAGAAAAGGTAAGATTCTAAAACACAAGCAAAAAAAAAAATTTGTTACATATTAGGTGACTGTTTGGTTATCACAAAAAAAATCGGAATTAAAAAATCTACACTGGGAAGAGATGAGTTATTTGGTTGCTTTTTATCTTTCACAATGAAGAAAATATCAATTCAAGTAAAACAAATTCCCATGATAAAATGGAATAAAGTAGCATACCTAATATACATTGAACATTCTGAAGAAAAACAACGTATAATAAGTGAAATGAGATTTAACGGGAATTTGAAATTCCTATATAAACCAAACTACAACTTCTATTAGGTAAATAACTACTAGGTACGATATATGATAACTACACACACGTTTTATCTCCTAATTGTGAAGCCACTAAGCCTCTTCTGAGATGGGGTTACTTACTTTTTAGTTTACATTTTTCTTTGAGTCTTTTAAGTTTTTTGGTTGGCGTAGTTCATGTGGTAATTTATTTTTCTGACACATTCTCCATGCCCATACTTATCAGTAAAAGAACTCAATTAAGTTGTTCCATGGAAAATAAAAGGATTTTAAAGCTAAGACATTTAACAAGCTTTATGAGATCAAAATAGTTTTTTAGCCCAACATCAATAACTTTGTGATGACTACTTAAAAGCTAAGACACGCTTTCAACCCTGAAACTCAATTGGGATTTTCTCGAGCCTAATATCAATAACGTTCTCATCCCGTCATCTTTTAGATCTTTATACGGTAAATGCAAAATGTAATGTGATTGCAAGGGGAAAAGAGCTACAAGGGCAGCACATTGCAAAGAGAAGGACATTCAAATTAATAGTTATTGCCACAAGCCTTGGTAACTCAAAGTCTCAAACTAGACACTAAGACCTTATCGGTACATTCGCTAGAAAGATGTGAATTGAATTGCTTGTTCTTTTTACAGCTCAAAATTGTACTCCTTTCATCCCAATTTTATTGTCCCTTCTCTCATCAAAGTTTATCCCAAAGTTATTGTCCTCTTTCTAAATTTAGTAAAGAAAACGTTTGAGCATCTAATATTGTCTCTAAAAAATTAACTACCACCATCTCCACCACAACAATATTGTTTCAAATCTCCGTAATTCAATGGGTAGAGTAGGTAGCTCATCACTTTTACTTGAATCCTCCTCGAATAGAAAAAGGGACAATTAAAATAGGATGCAGGGAGAGGCAATACTATTTGGAGATTTGTCTTATATTTTTTGGGGTAAAGGGAACAAGATTTAACGGGCAAACCAAGTCATGACTACCACGGTGGGCATCACTCGACAAGTTTACTTGGCTAACATGTGGTTTTCTCACTCAACTTTTTTCGCTCAACTAACATCTTTTGTCAAATCCTAAAGGCGCACGCACAGATGATTAGTAAGTGCTAAACTTGCTAATAAAAAAAAATAGGCCACAATCAAACATAAATATAAAAGAACCAACATTTAAACAACCTGTGGTTCAATTTATAATTAGAAGATAAAACAGATAGATTATTGCCTTCAATACTTTCCTTGTCCATTAAAAAAATGATACCTTCCATCTTACATATGATGACCTTGTCGCTTTTCAAAGCAGGTGCGCAATCAAGGCTCTACCCTCACGGCTCCAATATAAAAATGCCGTTTGATGTCCTTGGTCCTTGGACATTGTTGTAGTCACATCCGCCTCACCAGTTACCTGAAGTTGTACAAAACAGACCATTTAATTAGAAAAGTAAGTTTGTATTAAAGACAACCTTACACGAATGTCGTAGGGGTTCCTATTTCCTACTAGTGGTATTTCTCACGGACTTAACATTAATTGTTTTGATAAATGCTTTGTATGATTTCTATTTCACAGCAAAAGGAAGTGTTGCCAGCTAAGCAAGTCATTTGCTTTATTCCAACCTAGTTCAGAATAAAATAAGAGTGACTTTTGTGTCTCCATGGAAACTAATCATATACAGAGTAATTAACTAACTATAGCCCGAGCAATACATTATACCGAACTAGTTAGTACACAAATTGCTATGTTACTCCAGCCCTAATCATATACAGAGTAATTAACTAACTATAGCCCGAGCAATACATTATACCGAACTAGTTAGTACACAAATTGCTATGTTACTCCGGGCCTTCACTTAGTTGACGTGTCGCGTGTCCGACACGACACGACACTTTGACAGTTCACTTTAGACCAAAAAAATATCAACTATCTTCAGCCTAGGTCTCAAATTTATGGACGTGAAAACGCAAACTATTGTATAGTCTATGCCTAGTATCTTATCAAGAGACACGAGTTCACTATGCCACATTAATTAAGTTCATAACTAAAGAGAAACCAACAAAACTTACCAAGTTCCCCATCTTCAAGCTCTTCATTGTCTGCCTTTCTACGTGAGCCGTTATGGTGCTCTCTCTTGTGCTTCTTGTGCTTACTGTCATCGTCAGATTCAGGCAAATCTATCTGCATTAGAATGTAAATTATAGAAAATCAATAGAGGTGAAAATATTACCAAAATTTGAAGGCAAACCAAGGTAGATGACACCTTGCTCATTACTTTTATGTTTTTTTTGTGGTAAGTAATAGCATGGAACTACATCACGGCCGCTACAGCAAATCACAGCTGAGTTATAAAATTTTTAAGGTTAAAATGACCTTATTCTGAGGAGACATCAGGTACATTTAAGGCCCCAACAACTGATTATGAGAGCATGTCACAAACCCGGATTAATACCATAAGCTATAGCGGATTCAATTAACGGACACTAACAAAGTGACACCCGTATACAAAAAGACACCTTGTTCATATAGAAAGATAGATAATCCATACATGTCTCGATTTTTTCTTTTCGCTGCTATGCCTATGAGAACTTCTAGAATGATCATCATTTCTATCAGAACTGCTATTATCTACATCTTGATGGCGCTTGCGACGCTTCTTATCCCTGTCTTTTCCTGATTTTTGGCCCTCATTCAATACAGAAGCGTCGCTAAGATCAGGTTCAGCATCTTCCTCATCCCTTTTACTTCGATCCTTTCCTCTGTCTCTGTCACGCTTCCTATCTTTTTCCCGCCTGTCCCTAGACCTTTTCTCCCTTTCTCTCTCTCTTTCTCTTTCCTTTTCTTTCTCTTTCATTACCTGATGAAATGGGGAAATAAATATATAAGAACAATGTTGAAGTGCAAGTCAACTATTCAAATTTCAGACCTTGTCCCATATTGATAGTCTCAACTCTCAACAAGAGGTATAAATACCTATATGGCTATATACTATATGATTGTTTTAATGAGGGAACATGTATAGCCGCATGGATATTAAGATAACAATGTAGAAGTATTTTGTTCTTCTTCTGATGGGTGAAAGGAGCCATAAGAACAATTGATGTTGTGTGTCTCAACCTAGAAGTCATAAGCACTACTGCCCAAGAGTTAGAGATTGACTGTGAATTTTGAAATTATTTTGGCAACGCAAATACCTTTTCCTCTTTTCTTTTTCGCTCCTTCTCCTTTTCTTTTAGTTCCCCAAGGTACTCTTCAAATATCTGCTTGGAGAAAGCCTCTTCTTCGATAGCCCTGACATAGGCACAGAAGCAGAGTTCTGGTTGGTCAAAAGCTACCTTACGAATACAAATTACTAAACCAGTATCAAAGTAACAGGTAAAAGGATAGTGGGTAGAACAAAATCAATCAGAAAATGTTTAATAAAAATCTTAATTCTCATCAGAACGGAAAAAGAAAGCCAGATAGGTTTACAGATTTGTGAACTAAAAAAGAGCATGTAGGAACAGGATTAATGTCAAACTTGGTCATAAATGCCAAACCCCAAATCAAGAAATATTCACTAGCTGTCCAATGTCATTCAGTTGGCTCATCCATCAGTCAATAAGAAGAATAAGTGAGGTTTGAACTCTTCGGAAAGGATCTTAGAGCACTGATCAACGAAGCGTTGATTTAGAAATAATTTGATTCCTCATATGCAAGGATACATAAATATAAGAGGGATATACACAATTCATTCTAGAAACCAGTGAGACAAGGAGTTATACAAGTTATGTCCTTACAGTAAAAAAAATTCGCCTGAGGCGAACCTAGGCACAAGTCGCATAGACGCACCAGCCAAATCGCATTGGGATGCATGGCGCGCACCGGAGCCAAAAAGATGCACCAAAGGCGCACAAGGCACAACCAGTGAGGCGCACTCGAGGTGCATTACTAGAAAGTGCATGTTTTTTTCCAAATTCTTTTATTTTACCCTTGTCTTCTCCCTCTAGTCCTTAATTTTCAATTATAAATGCAAGCTAGCCCAAAAATTAAAACAAATTTTCATTCTAAAATATACAGGATTGTCTGAAAATTTCTGCGCCTTGTATCCATACGGCGCGTGCTTTCGCCTTGCATCTTAGGACATATCGCCTCAGTGCATCTCACACCTTCTCAAACTAAGTTTATGTCTATGCCTCCGAATTTGCAAACTTAGATAAGGATTTATATCCAATAGCTTGGATATTATCAAGCACAATTATAAGGCGTCTACAATTTAATACATAATGGCGCACCTAAACTCGTCACAAGCTTCAAAAAAAGGCAGAGCGTCCTCCCACTGTGAATCACCAGTAATATCCTGCAATATAGAGAAGTAAATGACATTCCGGAATATTGAAGGACAGGCTGATATTGACTTCATAACTTTAGACAACAGTACACTACCTTGATCGAGCATAGGATGTTGAAAAATTCATCCCCAAGACGTTTTTTTCGTTTGGCTTCTTTCTCTTCTTTTTCTCGAACTTTCTCAAGTAACTCCTCAAAAACTAGCTGTAGAGTAACATAAAATATTAGTACAACAACTAACAACTAGGGGCAAAAAAACTAAACGAAAAATGCAAATTGGTTAGTGTAAGGAGGACTTTTAGTACAGGGACTTATAGATGAATGATGGAGCACTGACCTTCAAGTTGTCATCTGACACATCAGGGTCGTTTATCTCATTGCCAATGGCAGCCTTGAAGTCTTCAAGAGTCCAGGTTGAAGATACAGGAATCTGCATTGTCAAAAATATTAGTTTCTACAGACAGATACACTTGTTATCTATGTTAACGAATGTATTAACTGCCAATAGTTCACCTTTTCAGACTTCACAGTATCCTTTATCCGGGTCCTAACTTCTTCATACTGCAGAACATCCAGTTTGTTAACATTATGAGCAAATATTATGAAATGTAGGCTCGTACGTATATCCGGTTATGAAACTAATGGGTATAAGTTTCAGCTTTTTTCCCGTCAAAGTATAATTTTTATACAATCAAGTTAAAGTATACCTTAAGACCTGAAAAGTGATTAAAATATGAACCGGAGGGAGTATAGTATTCACCACAATTCTAGTTTGCAGGTTCAAGCCACAAAACGGATCACCCATGATATAAGACAGACATGCTTGGTACGACCTCCATACTTTTAATAACCCCATTTGACTTTGGTGATTAACGAACATTAAGATTATTAATTTCTCCAAATAAATGTAGACATACTACGTAAATTTGCACGTTTGATACATCAAAACAAACTAGTTTTATTTTTAGAACTTTAGAAAGTTGTAGCTATAATATGTGGTGAGAAAATATCGGTAAATAGTTAGTATCTTTGACCGTCAAAGTCAAGTTGGGACAATGTAAATGAGAGGGAGTTTAAACAAATGTCACCAAATACACGTTGAATAAATTTCTATCAAATGCAAACAGATATAGCACGGCATCCAAAAAACATATATCCAAAGCACCTTTTCCAAGGTAATTGATAGAATGTACAGCCATCTTACCTTTTTGTTTAACTCTTCAGCTACGTCTTCAAACAATTCTTTAGGAGTTGAACCTGAGCTATTTGACGAGACTGCCTGATATGCTGGTAAATCTTTAACCTAATAGAGTAACAGAAAATGGGAACAAAGTTGACGGTATCACGAACAAATGTAGCAATATTATAAAGATAGATTAGAGTTTTCCACTTAATTTCAAATATCCCCCATCCCACCCAAGGAGGTTAGATAAGAATATGGAGGACGACACATGTTACTATAAAGTGAAATGCATAACTAACCTTTGAGTGATACTCACGCCAAAGTGTTTTGGCAGTGAGAATGCCATCAGAAATATGTCCTTCCATTAACTTCCGAAATTCATCACGGTTTTTCCGCTCGGCTTTTCTTATTTCTTCCTGGCATCAACACAAGACAAAGTAGAAAAGAAATGTGCAAGATTAGTTAGTTCCATGACATTAACCAGTTGTCACTCCAACTCATAATAAGTCATAAAGTCTCTGATCGACTTGGGCGGTCAAAAAATGTCAACTTTCTCTCTCACAATATACCTTCTGTATTCTCCTCTGCTCTTCCTCTTCTTTCTCCAAATCACCAACATATTCCTGCAAGCATATACAGGGAATTAGCTCCAACAGAAACCAGGGGACATCGAATCTCCGGGCAAGATAAGAAAAACACCTGAAAATATTTTAGACGATCCATTGTTTCAAGTCGTGAACATCTTTCATCAACCTCCAAGCGATCTTTAACTCTCCGCCATTGACTATTACCCTAGGGCCCACAGAAAAAGACATACCAAGGAGGTCAATCAGGTAAGTAAAAGTAAAATAAAAGCTAGAGCAAAATAGGCCTTCAAGGATAGAATAGACTACTGAAGAAATTTGTCATGTGACTGACGAATACCTTAATGAAGTCACATGATTCTAAAAACTTCCTATACTCCATTATATACCGCAAATGGTTTTCTTCTGCTTTTGTACTTTCCTACATAAAAAATAAGAGGGTTGTAAGAAGTTAGCAAATACAGGTTTTGAGATGATCTCACATGGGAGGCCAACCTAAGTCCTCTTTTAATTAATGGTTTAAGGTATTTTGAAATTATCTCATATTAGTTTCTATGATATGCTACTAATCATGTGATATCAAAAGGAACCGAACCCCGGTTGATGTTTGATAGTTTCCATACTGAATAACTAAACAATATATTCAGTTGTTAAGTATGTAACCAGCTGAAATTAAACCTTTTCTTCAAGTTCAAATAAGTATTCTTGAAACAAATCTTCACGATCTCTTGCTCGCTCAATGGCTTTGAAACGTTCGTCATCACCAAACATAATTACAGCTTTGCTGTTTACAAGAGAGAGAGAAATCAATATTGCAGGCAAACTCCAATATATACGTTCAGTTTAATGCACTAAAGACGTAGCACACTACCTCCATCTAGTCGTCGATGTTAACTCACTGCATTCCTGTGAAAAAAAATATAACGGAGGTAATAAAGGGGGATTTAGTAGAGAACAAAATGCATGATTGGGACTCAAAGTGAATAACAGCATATACTTCTAGCATTTTCCTGAAGTCCTCCTTAGCCTTTTTGTTTCTAGCACGCCTTTCCTCAGCTTCCTGTTTTCTTTTTTGTATCAAGTACTGGTTAAGAGATTATTTGGAAAGGGTCAGAAACAATCCATGAAAACAAGTATAAAACGCAGTCAAGGCTATCTAAATTTCAAATAACAGGCCATACCTCATTGAAAGCTTGCTTCCTTTCTCCAAGTGATTTCAGCGCACCATATCTTTTGTCATTGATAATCAACCTCATTGTCTGAAACAAATGCAAAACCGATAATGAGCACATTACATCAGCCGCTGACCATAGCCTTCAAAGAAAGCTATTATATAAACACAGTAAAGGCCTACCTGCTCCCATGTCCAGTCAGATTCTACATTTGCCGATTCAAGAAGTGTCTTAAAAGCTTCCTTTGCTTCCTGCGCGATGACAAAAAGAAAAGGATAAAGAGAAAATGTAAATAAACTTTTACAATGACAATACCACATAAAAAGGGTTGGTTAAATATGAAGCTGGACCTGTTTGGTAGCATACATCGGTGCTTCACGTTCAACTGGTTTGTCGTCTCGAGCAGAAATATCTATCTTTTCACTAGCGCTTGTACATTGGTTGGCTTCCTGAAGTAGACAACCAATCCCGTCTTAATACCAAAATGAACTCAACTATGCACACCTAAAATCATGATATAAACTCGATGAAAGCAAATACAACCTCTACGTTTTGCACGCCAACAATTTTTGATGAATCTTCGATTTCTTGATCCAAAAGAGCATTTGAACTGTTTTTACACAAGCAAAACATAAATCCATCAGAACCTATGACATCACCCATCCTGGGGTATGGGGTATATGTCAACTAGCTTAGACGGTAAAGTCATTGAGGGAAGGTACTCATGACTTGGGGCTAAAACCCGCGAGCATCAAACGGCCTTTATTGGCCTTACGGCTCCCTCTGCCCCCAAAAAACATATACTATATATATATATAGAATTCGTACGTTGGCACAAGTACAATTTCAGCAGAAGCAACACTGGTGTCGACAGTTCCCGGAGTTGCAGCACATTCGTCAGAAGGAGGCTGAGCTTCAACTGCATTTGCCTGTGTCCCAGGCTCCTCGTTGGGCAAATTCGCCAAACCTGGAGAAGATGAGGTTGGAGAAGTACAAGGATCCACCTCTGACTTTACTTTAACTGGGGTTGAATTTACCACAAAATTTTCAGCATTGTGTGGTGTTCTAACGTCAGAGAGAGAGGCCGATGCTAAAACATTAGAATCTACTGAAACTTCTTCAACGCAAGATGCCTTTTCTGCATGCTCCCTAGCCAACTGCAAGAACGAAAATCAAGGAAGACTTGTTAATGTCTATATAAATCACAACTCAGCATGATGCTGTAAGTAACCAGCAAAAGGCCACATAACAGTAATGAAGAAACAACCTTGAGCTCGTCAGGAATTTTCCACTTCGATTGTTTAGTAACCTTATTATAGAAATACCTGCACATAGTAAACCCCACAAGATATCAAAGACATGCCTGCTTTCGATAGTTTTAGATAGATCAGGCAGTCAAATTAATCAAAGAAGGTAGTGAAGATGCTAAGTAAGAAATATTGCTTACATTTTTCCATCAAGACTTGTGTACTCCTTCCAATCAGTAGTAGCATCAGCCATCTGACAAAGTACAAAAAGACCCACAAGATTATCAAAGTCCAAACTTCAATGGCAGTGAAGCTTAAGTAGAGGGAAGATGACAATAAAAAGAATGGAATGGGGAAACACATCAAAATCCAAACAATTAACATTTAAAATCCAAAACATAAAGCCATTTCTACATTAAGCTCACGTAGACAATAAAGTTGGAGCCTTTGGATGACTGTAAGAATATGTAGCATAAAGATGTCAACATAAAGTGACACTATCAACCCACCAGATTGAACTGAATGACTATAGTTGGATATCTGGGCTAGTTTAAAAAGAGGAAGATTCAGTAGGCAAACGAGGAGATGGTAGGGTATCTCATCGACAAGCAAACCGGACTATTGAGAATATAGTAATAAAGAACACTACAGGACTTATCGTTTAGGCTTTAGCATATTGATTTTATGCTTACTACCATGCCTTCTGTAATTATCGTTTTTTATTGTGACGACAGAGAAAAGGGGAGTGAAAATAGGAAGTGATGTGCTCACTGAGATGTGACTTAAGGAAAATAGGTGACCATCATTTGAGTATACCCTTGGAGGAAGGAAGGCCACTAAGTTCCGTTGGTGTCCTTTAATCAATATCATTTACTTGCTCTGTTCCATTTGATTGTATACGTTTGCTTTTTGGACACTATTCATAGGTGAGTATAATCTTTAATACAACTTTTAATATATAACATAAAAGATAGCCATGTGAGATCTTGTTTAAATTGTCTTACCGAGTACAATATTAATATCAAATTTTTATAATTTTTAATAATACGTAACTAAAGATATAAACAAAAGAAAATGAGCATTGGCAATTTGGCATACGTGATAAAGCAAACGTATACAATCAAATGGAACGGAGGAAGTACTATTACTTGTCAAAAAAGAAGGCTACTAAATTTGAAAAAAAAGAAAAAAAAAACAGAAAAGAAAAGAAAAAAAAAAGTGATAGTCAGGTAAAAGTGGAGACGATAAATTTTGTCACACCAATTAGAATCCAGGGCAGCAGACTACACAGCATCAAGCGTAATCAAATCTAGATTAGAGACTTGATCGTTCAAACGGACATCATGACCCAATCGAGGCTGTTAAGCCATGATTGCAGTCAACACCGCTTCAAAATGCGGTCGTATTCTCCTTTAACACCTTGAGAACTCTGTAAAAAACTAATATTGCAACCTAGATTTAACACCACGCCTTCGGCCTTCAATAAACAGAATTTTAAAATGGCGGTTACCAATGACGCGGAGCTCCATGATTGCTTAGGTCATAAAACCACCAAAAAAAAATCCAGAAACGCAGAAGAATAATTTGCTTGGGTTCTTGGAGGTGAAGCAAATGGCGCTGGTTTGTTATAAATCTTTGTCTAAATGTATTACATCATCTGCAACTTGGATCGCCGTGAATTATCCCAGTCCAGATTCATAAAGCCGTAAAATTTTCCAAGAAGCTATTTACTTCTAGTTGACTCAAGATTCGTTTAAGTTAACTCCTGAAAGTAGAGATCTTACCCCCACTGAAGACGAAGGAAAAAAAAGTAAGGCTCGCAGAGCTCCTTTTCTATTCATCACTTATGCCAAAGGAACAAAATCGAAGAACAAGAGATATATACAAAAACTGTTCCCAGCTAAATGTGAAAACTGAAACCCATGATTTCAAGGCAGTAATAAAACTATTCAACATGAAAGGAACCTGCTTAAATTTCACCAACCTCAATTGGGGACATCAATTCTAAAGGCTTTTCCCAGGTAGACTTCCGAGTCTTCTTGTTATAGTAATATCTGAATAAAGTAGCAGCTTAAAGTCACTCTATGGCTTTACGATTAACAGTCAATCTGAAAATTTCATCTCTAATAAACATAGGCCGTATAATAAGTAAAATAACAATGCAAACCCACAATAGCATGTCTAAATAGATAAATAAAGTAACAAAGGTAAAAGGCACATTGAACTTGTCAAGATACAGTCTGTTCTTTGTGAACAGTGCCACTTTGAGCTATTTATATACAGCTGAAATCAGGTACTCTAGCATTGGCCTACGTAACAGGCAACTGGTTAATAAAACATCATTACTTTCAGAGCGCAAGATAATAAAATTTGCATCATCATTTAAGTACAAACAAAGAAGTTGTTATCACAAAGTATGCATGTACAGCAATAGAAGTTGTTATCACAAAGTATGCATGTACTCTACCTACATTTTCTCTATTTTTGAAAATGCCACGCCATGATGTAAGGAAAAATAGACAAAACTATTCCAAAAATGTGGAGTTTGGAACATATATTCCGGAGTCTAGGCTAAACATACAGAAGAGAATAGCCAGTATTTAGTAGAGTTCTACAAATATGTTATAGAATCCTCAAGTAAACGACGAAGACTTTGCCTTGTAACAACGTAGCTGATTTCTCACTCAAGACGAGAAAGAAAGCACGCAAAATATTCTTGCCAAAGCCACTTCCTACCATTGTTGTGTAAGGCAACATTTCAGACCTTAGAGAGCAATCCGTCTTAAATCCTAGAGATAACATAAAAGAAGCTGGCCACTAGAATAATCGCTAAAGCATAGTTGTCAATCAAGTAAAACTGCTACAGAAAAAAGAAAAGTGTCAAGGCGAGCCTTTCTCATAACCCACACTCATTCTTTTATGGATGTATAAACAAAATATTAGCCTTGAAAATGAAAAGGTGAAAAAACAAAAGGCAAATAAAACACAAAGTGACCAGGTCTAGTTAATGCCCACCGGCGGTAAGCCAGGAGGAGGGATAGACAATAGGAGGGGGGTTAACTTGCTCTTATCAAAAATTGGGTAAGAACGATGATAGTAGCTCATTCCTGGATGATTCACCTGAAAACATCACATTTGTCGTTTAAAACGTATCTCCCTGACAAGAAAAATGCCCAAGGCCACAAAAGAGAAAGGGACAAAAAGAAGATATACAGCTCCAATATCTTATGCATATGCAAGGCAGATTTTGCTTCTATGTAGCTAATTGAAAAGGTAATGAGGCTTGCAACAGCCATCACTCATACACAGCATAGCAGTTTTGTTTGCCACCATACTACCAGCCCAAATACTTGCAGTGAGATAGTGTGAAAGGATGACATCTCAAGATCACTTCAGATAACATCTATAATCGAGATCCCATCACAGGGTGTCTATTCTACTTCCTGACGACAATATAGTTAAGATCCAAGGCAAATACCTTCTTCCATTCTTAATGTGTTCTATCCAGTCAGACGAGGATGCAAGCTTAGGCTGGGAATCAGCTGCCTGTAAGTTGTAAGGGAGAAAAAAAGAACAGAGATGTGTGGCGTTAGTTTTATATTGGGCAACAAAAGGATACAAGCAATACAGAATATGAACTTATTAAGCAGTATAAACAAGAATTAACGAGTTGATAAACCCACTTTGATATTAGAAGGGGTTGGTGAAGGTTGTCCCGTCTGTTGCAAAGGAGTAAATGTAGCAGCACCCAGGTTTGTAGAAGTCGTCAAAGGCTGACCACGTAAAGTATTGCTTTGAAGATTCATTTGAGTCACTGGCTGATACTGAGAAGTAGTATAAGCATTTGGCTGCACATGCCAAGGGTCATATTATTTTTCATAATCTTGTCTCATACTCTCTCCATCCAATTTGTATAGTACACATTTGACTCTGGTGGTCAACCGATGTGACATTTGATTTATGAGAACAAATATATTCATAATTTCATCCTAGAAAGTTATAACTATTGTCTGATACGAGAAAATGAGATTAAAAGTTCATAAAAGTTGACCACAAAAGTTGTATTGTAAAATAAAACTATATAACTGGGATGGAGTATATTTGAAATCAGTGTGACAAGTCACTGAGATGCAGGTGTACTGAAGAGTCTTACAGCATATGTTGGTGGGGCAACTGGTGGACCGCCTGAGGCAGGCGGAAAATTATTTTGCACCTGCAAATCTTGCCCAGGTTGTGGCAATCCAGATGACATTGGTCTGTTTAACGGAGCATTAGGCAATGGCAATGGCTGTGATAATAGAGGAAGATGACCTGGAGGGATAGGTCTTGGAGGTGCCTGTTGAATTGACTGTGCAAACTGCATTTGGTGGCTCTGTGATGGAGGCATTCCTAAATTCATCGGCGGAATACCTGGGCCAAGGGACTGATATTGCTGAGATGGCGATGTAAAATGCTGTGATGGATGCATTGAAGCCACTGGACGGAACTGTGGAGATATACATGTACTTTCACCAGTTAGTCTCTTATGACACAGTCTCACATTATTAAGATGTGAGACCAACCCAATTCAACTAGAATCCCCCACAGATATACTAATTAACCAACTAAATACATAAAACCAACACATAACCATCCCATGATAATTTATCGTTTCATATGAGAATTTGTAAACTTTCACGGAGGCTTAATACATGTCCTAACATCTCCGAAAGGATATACACATGAAAAATTTGTAAACAAAGAATCTTACCTGAAGTGGCATGGGTGGAGGAATATTTTGCGGGGGAGGAATGGACCCAACCATTGGACGAAGAGGCTTCCAAAACAGATAACAAGGTAGTTAGATGGGGAGACGAGATATGGAATCATAAGAAATAATAGAAAATAGTAAAAAACTGAGATGAAAAATGATGATGAGAATCCGAAAAAATGCCAGTTCCATGTATAACTATCTCGATTTCATTTTATAGCAAGAAATCGTGATCGTATTGCTTTCTATATCTTTAGCAATCACAAAAGATACAAAATAATTAATGAGCTTTTGCAAGCTAAACAAGGAAACCCAGCAACATTAGCGAAAAGTCATTAGTAATTACCCCCCCCCCCCCTCTTCTTCCCCTAACCCCAAATAACGCTGAAGGTTTACATTATTAAATATCTCCTGAATTAATTACATCCACTAACCAAAGAGGAGTTTCACCATTGAACCCACTTAAGATCAGAATTAGGGCTGTAAATGATCTGACCCGGCTCGCTAAGCCCTTGGAATCGGCTCGGCTCGTGCTCGGTCAAACCGAGCTTGGCTAAATTCAAGCCGAGCCCGAGCACACCAAGGCTAGGCTTGGAAGCTCATTTGGGCTCGTTTAATTTTTTTTTTATACAATACTCTCTCCTATTCACTCATTTCTTCCCCTTTCATTTTTGCACAAGAATTAAGGAAATGAATTTGGACCACACAAAACACATTACCCCACATACAAATAAATTTGGATCACACAAAACACACAACCCCACATCCAAAAAAGGAAAGAAGGAAGAAAATCCAACTTACCCAATAAGGAAAAAAGGAAGAAATGAAAGACTAGGAGGGAATGTTAATATGTTATCTAGGCAGTTATAAGTATATTCATTTATAATATTTTTTAGTATTTTATAATCTAATTTGTTTTTTAAAAATATTTATGTGTGCGAAAGTGAAATAATATAATGACAAAAAGACCACGATTCAAACTCGAACTGAGCTCGAGTTTCGATTTTTTAGGCTCGACGAGCTTCGAGCCGAGCTCAAGCTAAGCTCAGCTCGCCTCGTTTACAGCCCTAATCAGAATCTTATAGTTGAACGTACAGATCAAATCATAAATGACAAGAATATAAATACACAAAAGAGCGTGACTGGTTCAAACAAGTACTGGTGTTAAACTACAAAATCATACTGAAACTAAATTGCCATGAGTAGATTTACTGCATGGCTTATTTAAGTTACAATGTGCCCATTCAATTGGAACAGAGATATAGAGTCAAACCACTTTCAATAAGCTCTTGACATGACATCATGATCACATCTAAATAAATAAATAAATACAGCACACAGATTGGCCAAGAAAGATCTAGATAAGATGGAACGAGCGGAGGTGAGACAAGCGTGAAGTTCACTTTGTTCTTTTAATTGTTTCATACTTTGATGCCTGTATGGCAAATGTGGCAATGTGAAGAGCACTAAACCCATTGTTACTCTGACCACAAAGGTTTACTATCTCTTCTCTACGACAGGTTAACTATCCATAATAGACTGCTATGAATTAAACGTCAAGCATAAAGCCTACCGGACCAGGTCCACCCAAGTATTGAGGGTTGTTTGCCATTGTAGCAATCAGCTCACTTCCAGAGTTGGCTACAAAAAGAAATATCAACGCATTAATATCATATATCCAAGGCTTAAACCAGCAGAATAACTACCTAGTCATAAATAGGTATCAAATATAATTAACACCATATCAAAGGGTAGTGGGGACTATGGAGGGAGCAAAGGATCGTCAATAATTATCAAATAATTGACTGTCGTGAACAAACAAAAAAAGACAACAAAAGGTGCTAATCAGAACTACATAGAAGTAGAAGTCAACTTCCATGACATTGCATGATCAAAAGAGTATGATAAGTCTTTCCCTTCTAGTGTATGGTAACAAAAACAACATTTGAGTGAAATCAACAAGCAGGCATCTCTTTCCCCAGAAGGAGTTATCTGAAAAGCAGATGCAACAATAAGCCATTACATGAAACAAAAAAAAAAGAACCGCTGAGAATCACAATGTTAGATCAAGAACTAGCTAATACAATACTTCCTAGTATAAAATTATTTGGTACAGTATTTGTTTTCTATAAAGACACCCCACGCAAATCTGAAACAACAAATTTGCTTATGAGTTTCATTTTAAAGTGCTTAGCAGAATTCTACTTTATGGCCTTATTTGGTAAATAGCATACTGTGTGAACTTAGTAGACTCCGGCCTAAATAGTAGATTGACCAATCAATTTACTAATTTTAAGTGTTTGGTAAACGGTAGATTCTGATAGTATATTGGTAGAAATCTACTAATTTTGAATATGCAGCTAATAGCAGCATATTGTAACATATTCAGTTTATACATGAAAACAATCTAAATTTCCTACAATATGTTAATACGAAACACTCTTTCATAATTCTGCTAATTTAATTTGATAGTCAAACCTGCTACTAAAATCTGCTAACACCGTATTCTACTAACATTATCCGCTATTATAAATCTGCTTCTGCCGTTTGCCAAACATGACCTATATTTTAGCCACTCGGTGAACAACAACCCTACAAAGAAGGGTGTTTTTCTAGAGACTAGCTTGGACGAAGAATGCTTGATGGCCCCAACTAAACCCTAGTTTCAATGAAGCTGAAAAGCCTAACATTAAAGTATCAACATCATCGGCTCATCGGTACGAAATTTGTCTTTAAGAAACCCTACTCAATTCATAACTCAATCAGCTGAGATTTTGATTAGGTGGCATCATATATTGAAACTCATTTCTTATACAGAAACAAAAACTTGAAATGAACAAAGTGATTAAGATCGAATTAAATGCAATCTTAAATATTAATCCCAACAAAAAAATAACACCCAAATTCTAGAATTCAAATTAATTAAGATTCAACCAAAAACCTAACCATAACGTACCAAACAAACATCAAAATAATAAAGAGTGAACGTGTAACAATGGCAATTGAATCAATAAAATGTCAATGAACAATCAAGTTGCAGCACACTAACAAAAAAAACCCATAAAATAATTATAGAAAAGGTGAAGACTTGACAGAAAGGGGAAGGAAAAGAGGTAAGGACTTCACCTGAATAAATTGAATAGAGAAAAGGGTAGCAAATGAGAGAGAATGTTAGAAGGTTTTCAAAACCCTGAAATGATTTATGGAAATAAACCTTCACACAATTAAAAACATTCAAGAAGAGTTTTGATTCAAAACACAAAACAAGTGACAATTGGTTTGTCTCTGTTTTCTAAAAGCCGGTAATACAAGGTGACTACTCACTTCATTCGATCCAACACGATTTGGGTTCAAACAGTTGTCCACTCTAACTCAAATTTCCTAGTACCCATATAAGTTGTGTATTTGTTTACTTCTTTTTTTAATATTTATTTACGAATCAAAATCAAAAATAAATAAATTTGTAGAACGAAATGAGCAGTATACAAAAATATAATATAATATATAATATATAATACTATATATAAACCGGTAATTAGGTTATTTAATTAACGACATATCTATATAAAATTTCACTTTACTATATACTCCTTTATACGTGTACAAATTCATAATATATATGGTATTAAAAAATGGGTCCTGATTTTCGTAGTACACATTTTACTTCTCTTAGTACACATTGACTATTATAGCCTTTTGATTTCCTCGTATCATTTTTACATCTTCTCTCTCTAGATTTTTCTCCAACTAATCCCCCTATCATTCCCTTTACTCACCCCCAACCACCACCACCTTCAGAACAGCCACGTGGGGCATAAGTGGATGGTTCAGGCCGGCGTTCGTGAGTCTAGTTCGCCGGAGTTGAATGGGTATCATGGGGTGGTTCGTCGGCATTCATGCGCAGTAAATAGTCAAAATTTGTGGGTCATAGCGGTCGGTGGTTCGTGGTTCACAGGGGTAGCTAACGTGGTGATGATGGTCGACGGCTGCCGGCCATGTGACCGGTGTGCAGGGGTGGGGGTAGGAGGAGCCAGGGACGTGAGGGTTACTGTTTAGTTTTTTTGCTTCTTTGTTTTGTTATTTCTTCAAGTAGTACAATCAATTATGTTTATTAAAAAGCTATAAAGATTGAATGAAAAACAATAATTCAATTAATAATAATACAATTGACAAATTAAATACATGTTTTGACTCCGATTATCATCCGTGATTAAAAATTTGTTTATCCAGTAAATATTTGGGGTTAGCATTAGAAAGCCTAAGGTTTTATGTTTTTTTTAGTTAGGGGTAACAAATGGAAAATTATAGACAAAAAGTACTAAAATGAGTAAAATACGTACTGCGAAAATAAACTCCGCTTTATTTTGATTTGTACTCCTTTATACGTGTACAAATTCATAATATATATGGTATTAAGAAATGTTATAACTTTAAGAAATGAAGTTAATTTTTATAACTTCAGTAGTTCAGTGCACATTCATAATTTGAAAAGTTGGAATAATATGAAAAAAAAAAAGTTATATAAGTTTCCTTAGTTAAAAATGATGACATCGTGTGATGTTAATATAATTTACTTTAATCTTAGTGAATGTAATTATGATAATAGCGGGAGTAGTGAAAATGATAACGGTAACAGCGGGAGTAATGAAAGTATAATAGTAATAACGAGAATATTAAAAGTCGACATGGCAAAAGCAACCCGACCCAATTAACCCGACCCGAATGACCCGAAATTGACCCGAACTACAACACCCGAACGTGACCCGAAACCCGATTTGTCCCGACCCGGCCCAAACATGACCCGAGTTTTCTTAACCCGTAACTGACTCGACCCGAAAATAACCCGATCCAAAACCACTCAACCCGAAAATGACCCGACAAAACATAATTTTAGTTGAACCGAAAAGACTTAAAATGGCTTTTTGTCTCTTATTCATTGGCCTGAAAATGACTCGACCTAAAATAACCCGACCCAGTTGACCCGAAACGGACCCGACAACAAACCCGAAATGACCCGACCCCACCCGAATTAACCTGAAGTCAGCGAGAGACCCGAACTGGCCCGACCCGATTGACCCGTTTGTCAGGTCTAATTAAAAGTAACTAACAGATATAGTAATGGACGTATCCCATAATTTGGTTGATAATTTATTTTGTCGCCATAATTTTAATAGATATTATAATATTAACAATATGAGTAATTAAAGTAAATTTACTAGCAGGAGCCATGGGGGTAGTGAAAAAGTGACAATAGTAGCATCGACAATAACCGTAGTAACAACAAAAATAATCCCCCTTATACTAAAAGAATAAGTGGTCTCAAAAAGTTTCCCTCCAAAAAGCATCTTTTTAAATAAGGTAGCTAATAACAATTAAGTATATTAACTAAATAAGGAAATTCATATTTATATTAATTTATTCCATTTAAGTATTATATTTTCAATAAAAATAATCTTTTCACAAATTATATAATTTTTACTAACTTCTAACCTATAATATTTTAATTAAACTATAAATAAAATTTTATTAATACTATTATTTGAGAATTACTTGACTCATACTACGTATAAAACAAAATTATAAACAGTTTTTATTACTTTTGTGACAAAAAAATTGAGAAAAAAATTTAAATTGAAATCACTAGCTTTGTGATATAAAATATTTTCCTTAAAATACATTTCAACACGCTACTCAATTTTCTTAATTATTACTTTTCAGTTTCAACTTTGTAGGTTCAAAGCAAAATGTAATGACAAGAAAAATGAACAACTAATGAGATCTCACTATTATCCAAATAGTTTATTAGACATTAAATATTTCTATATGCCGTGCATTTATGCACGGGGTCTAAACTAGTTAAAGTAGTAACTAGTTTTGTTACCCGTGCAATGCACGGTCTTGTTCTAATTTTGTATTTTTAATTATGTGAAAATCGTAAAAAATTTAGTAACTCAAGATGTTAAGCATCTTTTTAGTTTGCATATATGTTATGTCAATATAATATTCGAAAATAGTCTTAAGCGTACAAATTTGAATGCTACGGAGTACATCTCTTCTAATGAATATATAAAAAATCAAATCACATACTCCGTATTAGATAACATATAATGCCATGATTTAAAGTTTGTCACACTTAGACCATAAAACTATGCATTAGATAATATACAGTGTCATAAACCACGCATCACATTATATAAAATCAAACCATGCATCAGATTATATATACTTCCCACATTCCAATCCCTACTCAATGAATTCGTAAAAGGAAAAAAAAAATTATTTGCAACATCAAAGCTAATTATCTTGGTGTAAGCACTTTACTCAATCGATAACGCAATGTCCTAATTAGGAGAACATAATGGTTACGGTGTAACTACTCCTATACAAACTATATTAGATATGCATGTTGTATGCACGTACTCTAGCCATCACCCGTCTCTATTTGAGCTTCCATTCCTCTAATCTTTTTCTAGTACATTTTGTGTGTCATGGTAAGGTAATTATACATGTACTTTTAATCCCTGCATAAATGTTAGTTAAAATAAAGGTTAGTCATAGAGAAAAGTTTATTAGTTGACCACAAAACGAAAGCATAGAACATAATCTATCTCGCTCACGACTCCTGAGTACCATCGCTCACTGGCACACATCGCTTATAAACACCCATTTAGAAATTAATACTCCGTATCATTTAACAAACTAAATGTGTATTAAGCAATATAGTTAATTACCTGATAACCCGTGTCTAAAATTGCATTCATGTGTCCCAAACTGCAATTGAGTGTTTGAATAAGATTTTTTCGTGCGTCGAAAACCACAATCCAACAAAAAACTACCATTAGAAATCATCAAATATGAGAGTTTAGCTTTCAATTTTAAGTAATGTATAATATTGAGTTCAAACATTAAAAACCAAAATAAGTAAATAAGATGTACCAATCACAATAAGAAAGAAAGTACCTTAGTTGTAACCTGTAATGATAAATGTTATGGTAAAATAATTGAGTTGAAGCCATTTATAGAGATAGAAGATTAAGTAAGGAAGCAAATGAACCGTCTAAATCTAATGCATATATATCAATATAGCATTGAAAATGAATGAGAACAATTAAAACACCCGATTGAGTGCATTTCATATGGTAACTCTTCATCTCCTTTATTTATAACTCTCATGTAACATTTATTTGAAATAAATTTTGAAGCATTAAAATAAATAAATAAAAGTCATTAAGAGAAAGTCAAGTCAATATACTCACACAAGTGTTAGATAATTAAATATAGAGAGTGTATAGTGATGTCACTTGTCTTCAAATGGATACTCAAGCTAGCCTTTTTATATTATTTATAGATAACATAGTAACATGAAGAGTGTGAAAGTAAAATCGTAGCAATAGAACTCCTACCGTCCCTGAGGATCGATACTTGACTTGCCTAAGCTAGTCTAAGTTTATAAATGTGTGTGATTCGGGCGTGACGACTAAGCCCTTGTCAATGGGAAAAGAGAGATTGAGGAAGAAATGAAATTGATGGGGGAGAAAGAGAGGGAGACAGATCACACGGAAAAACGAAGTCAGGGCTGAAAAATGGACACAAGAAAAATACAAAATAAGGTGATAACAACCAAGTCATAGAATTCCATAACAAAAAAATTTGGAATTCATATTCGAGGACAGTAAATGTCATGAAATCAACCGCGGTAAACTCTTTACACATATCACATATCAGTATATCACATCTATACTAAAGGCCCCCATAACTCCCTGGTTGTTGCCTGTGCAGCTATGCTATCCACGCTCAACAAGTACCCCACAAACAAATACTTTAAAAAAAAAAACACGAGCCAAGTAGGGAGACAAAGAGAAGATGAGGCCTGAGAAGTACGGGCACCAGTTGGCAGTCGCGAACATATTATGTCTGCATGCACCAGTGTAAACAAAATGCCAAGTAAAAATTGCAGGAGAATGGCAATTTGTTCGTCGAAACGAACTAAAAAATTCTATAGTTAGGCAACTTTCATAATCCTGAAACCAACGCTCTTTCACTGGATGCATGAAGCAAAACTGCAATAATTTACAGAAATTGATACTACCGTAATATTACAATAATTACATCATCACTCAGCCTAAGAAATACAATTGTAATTAGAAATCACCTCTGAAATATGGGGCGCCAAAGAAGGAGCTTGGATAAGTCCCACCACCATTAGGAAAGAGGGTAAGGAAACATACAAGGAAGAGGACAACGCCCCAAGCATACCTATCGTCACCTAATGGGGTTATCTCATCCCTAGCCGGTATCTCTTCGCCCCCTCGAAAGAAGCTCGCAAATAATCCCCATGCAAGACAAAGGACGCTACCACTAAGACCTCCAATGCCGAGTAACAAAGATGTGGCAAATGAAAGCAATGTTGCCGTGCTCCTCCCGAACATTGCTTGTGCTATTCGGCCCCCTTCAAGTCTCCCACATGGCAACAAATTCAAGGAAGTCACCACCATTCCTACATGAACATACAGATTATGGCATTATGCTATCCATCTTACAAAGTATAATTTATGGGAAAGTCTGTCGTTTAGGGTTTACCAATGCTATTTTACTTGGGCTCACTTAAAGATTATATGCACAAGTGTCGAGTACTCGAGTGTAAACTTGAGTACACGAGTTGACAACAAGAATACAACACATGAATAGGGTTCAAAACCTGTCGATAACGAAATCTTTCGTAATGTCTCTTGTTCACTTAAAATGGGTAAAAAATAGTGATCTGAGAGAAATGTTTTTATATACGGGCCAGGAGTATCTACAAAGCCTTAACAAGATTCGAAAAGTTCCAACTTAATATGAATGCTTGAAATAATCATGATTTATTCCTTTGAAGGTACTAAAGCATTAAAGATAGATAAGAGGGGTAGCATTGCTAACCTAAAAGCCCAGCAAAGGCAAGAGGATCCACAGGTACTCCTAGTCCTTCCACAGCATTAGGCAATACATTTCCGAGATCATCAGTATAAGGTCCAATCACATACTGTATGAAGGAAAACAAGGGATTGTTTTCAAAAAACTGAGGCCTCACAAACCTGCAAATACCATATACAGTCACTATTCCATTGTAAGCACGCTTTTTAAGAGCTGATCTGAAAGTTAAACTCAGCTCTCGAACTGCTTGATAAATGATTCAGGCACCTCACATACATGAGTGCCTCAGCCCTCAAGGGCTCTCCGCCTCTCCAAATACAGGGTAAAGTTGTAAGAGGGAGGGCTGTTTACTGCCGTACCCACATGAGAAAAGGCCACAGAATGACTGCTTCCATATGACTCATAGTGAAAATTGCGACACCAAATGTGCATTAAACGAATTCCCCTCACAACCAGTTTAGAGAGTCAATTGGAGTCATTCCGTTTTATCAAGAACAAAAAAGTAGTGAGTCTCAGACTCCATTGAAAATCAAAACTGAAGTAAAATATGCTGCGGAGAAAATACAAGGGGAAAAAAACTACTCGTATGAAAGGTGAGGGAACCTTACAAGGCATTGTCTCCTCCATTGAAGCTGCCATCTGATATAAAGGCAGCAACTGCAAGAGCCAGAGAAGTCAAGTACGCGCTGGCTGTACGAGCCACAGGGATATCAAAAAGAGCCTTCTTATTCGGGAGCAGAGACTCATAGTTATTCATCACTCCCAAGCACCCCGTCCAGTTTGATGGAACAAGGAACGATGGGCTGAGCTTAACCCCATACCGATATGCAGTCACCCTTGTTGCAATCTGCATTTGTAAATACAGTGAGATCCAAGGTCAAATACATGATCAAAACTCAAAACTCAAAAGTAGTGTTCATAGCGCCCATGCACACAACGAACATGCACCATCTCCACTGAAAATTTGTGTGCTTGAGGTGGTAAAAGTGAATCAGGAGAGACTTCTAATGTAAACGATAATAACTCTATCCCGGAATTTATTTATCGCCATTTAACTTGAGTGGTCAAGCGATGTCAACTTTGACCATTAATTCAACTATTATTTTTGATATTTTGTCATATTATAAAGATTGTATAATTGGGATGAAGGGAGTACTTTACTATATGCAATATGCAGTAATAGCTACTAAACTGATAAAATATAAAGTAACATCTTAAAACCAGACATTGTCATTTTTCTATGTATATAACAGAGCAAAAGGACTTGTAGGAAATTTCTAACAGAAGTTTTTAGGTAATAACAGTATTAATGATAAATTCCTGTAACTTGACATAATCAATAATTCAATAATATAACAAAATACTATGAATGTTACCTCGGAGACGACCAAAATGGTCAGGAAACCGCCAAAAAGAGGTATAACATCAGCCAAGTAGTCATCAAATGTTGCACCAGGCTTCACAAAGAAGCCACTTGTTATAGCTATTGTTCCAAAAGTAGTGACACCAAGGAGTATGGCACTCATAAATCCCCATGGAGTGCTCAACTTAGTTGATTCGAACTGGAGATCAATCTCGGACTTTGGTTGCACCAAACATACCTGACCGGAACAAATTTGGTAAATGAAACAAATAAATGTGGCAAAAAATGACTTGCAGTATAGATTCGACTTTGGTTGCACTCATAAGACTTGCAGTATGAAACAAAAACATCAAGAAAATTGTTCACAAAAGATTTTTCCACTATAAGTCAGATTAAAATGCAATTTTGTCAATAAAGGCTACAGGTTCGGGGATATAGATTCTTAATTATCAAGAAAAGACATTTCCATGAAAAAGCTTCTATGGAGCAAATGAGCTTGAAGTGATAGCTTCAACAGATGTAGAAGTACGTCTACGAGAGCTTCTATGAAGCCAGTATACCGCTCTCAAGAAGTTCACATAACACAGCGCATACATACACGATACACCTCAATAATCAAATTAGACATTCAAGAATTACATGTGGCAAAAAAATGGTGAGAAAGAAGTGTAAACTGAATACCTGTTTCGTAATGTCATCCTTCTTCTCTTCCATAAACCATAATAGAACCTCAGTCCCTGCAGCCTCAGATAGCTTCTTCTGTAATATGGGCATGACTTCTTCAATAGGCCTCCTCAAATTCCCAACAAATATACCCCCATCGCCAAATCTCCGCACGTCAGTCGCAAAAAATGTATCAAACCCAAAGCAGTTCCTTAACTGTACAATCACAAGGTTTACTAAGTACCTTTGCCTAAGTGAGCATCATAATCCACTTTCAAAACCAAGGTAATTGGCAATTTTATGGCTTAATTAAGGAAAACTATAAAGCAAACAACACAAAATCTCATTCAAGACAGCATTATCCATCTTAAAGCTTAAGACGAGTCAAATCAAGTAGTTAGAATAAAACAAAAGTAGAATGTACAGCGAAAAGCAACAAATACATTGTTAAGACGGATGCCATCCGTCTTAAGGGAGACTTACTGAAAATAGGAATTCGTACCTTGTTAAGATCAAGGGCCTTGAAAGCTTGTTCAACTTTTTCTAGCCTCTCTTTCTCTCTAATCAAATTATCTCTAGCAACCCGACTCAAAAACCCGACAACAGGATTATCACTATTACTCTCAGCATCAAGCTCTTTCAGTTTTCTATCAGCTCTCTTCTTTTCTAGCTTTATCGCCGCCTCGATTGACGGATTTCCCATGAATTTCTTGAACTCCTCATCATTTTTCCAATCCAATATCTCTACATCATCACTCAAATTCTCTCCCTTTTCTTCTCCAACATCATGGGTTTGTTGATCATCACTTTTAGAATCTTCAACTTCATCAACCAAACCTACAGAAGATGAAGAAGATGCAGAATTGTCTGTTTGTTTGTCATCTTGTAAGGAGAATTTGAGCTTCGTGAAATTATGGTGTTGTTGTTTTGTGTGTTTCAAAGAAAGAGGATGGTGAAGAGAAGGAAAAGACTGAAACTTTGGAAATTGGGAGGAAACCCATGATGAAGAAGGTGAAGAAATGAAGAGGGTAGCCATTGAAATGTTGAGATAGTGAAAGTAGAGTGATTAGTGATTGTTTGAAGATGAACATTTTGTCAAGCAAAAAAAAGTGATTTTAATAGTAAGAAGGAGAAAAGGGTGTGTTTTGGTCTTTTGGAGGGTTTAAGAGTCTAGAAAGTTGGAGAATAATCAGTGAGTTTCTTGCACAGGTGGATGGTGATTTGATTTAGAGAACAAATTTATAGGATTGTGATTTGGAAATGCAGAGTTTTATGTGGTTGGGATGAGGAGTTAAAGTGATAGGCGGGAAAGTGGCGGGTAAAGGTCTAAGGGCGCGTTTGGTTCAACTTAGATTATGTTAGTTGTTTGGTTCATTTTTTAAAAAGAAAATAACTGACACCACAAACCACCTCATTCACCACCTATACCACCACTAAGACTACAAACCACCTTCTCCTGCACCAACACCAACACCATTTGAGTCCCTGTCGCCGCCCATTTGCGACCGTACTGCTATCTAGACGGCCCTAGCATCCTACACCGTCGTATTCCCCTTAACCCTAACCCTAAGCCAACCTCCACGACCCACGAAATTCCCTCCACAACCCTGATAAAAACCAGATCTGGTGTTTAAGAGGGTGAGGGAGGGAGTTTCGTGGCAAGGGGAGGGTTCGGAGGAGTTTATGGTGTTTTTTGGTGGTTCGTTGCTGGTGGAGGGTTTCGTCTTGCTGGTGGGCTGTCGGGAAAAGGGGTCACCGGCGGGAGGGTGTGATTACGACGCCGGTAGTTGTGGGGTGGGAGATGCGGTGGTCGAAGTTGTTGGCCGTGTGTGTAGGCGGTAGCTAGTGGCAGATTGGATGATAGGGAATGGAGATGGGATACCCTTGGGGGGGTGGGGGTATCATTTGAGAAGGGCTATGGGTGTTCCTCTTCCTGAAAGTGGGTAAAGGGAAAGGAAAAAATGACCAAACAAACACCAACTAATGGAATAAAGTGTTTTATTCCCTTTCCCTTTTCTAACTACTCCCAACCAAACAGCCAATAGTCATCTCATACGAATTGGGCGGGTTGGATCTTATATTTTTATCCCTTAGGTCGGGACTTAGAGAGCTAGAGACGATCATTTGCGCGCTTGAACGGATATTGGGAAATCTACCTTAGAAAAAGTGTTCAACGGTCAAAATATATCTTGTCCACACGCCACGTTCGTTAAAGGGGGTCTACTAGTGTTGTCCATGTTCACCGACATAAAATTAGTCTGGGAGCTTGCGGGCTTCATGGTAAAATAGAGAAAAATTTACATCTTACCATCACCATGTATTTGCTATGTTTTACATCTTAACACCTTGTATGTTGTCTATTATTACTCGCACAACTTTCCACCTACATATTACCTTATATTACCCAACTCCGACTATATATCTATCCTGATATTAATTTAACTTTATTCTCGACTCTTTTAAATGAATCGACTAACAAATGACTCAAATAATTTACCACCGACATAAGCAGATAAGCTCACCTCATATACTAATTGGAAACATTCCAAAAAATGAAAAGGCAAATAAAAGAATGCAACACCTAAAAGTGAAATTGACAAACAAATAATGACTAGGACATATATATGGAGTAGTATTTTAAATAGTATACTAATATTATATCATTTTTTCTTGACAGATATAACGAAAATAACACAACCTTTGTCAAGTCTTTCAAAAATAACTCAACCTTACAACTTAAACAATAATAATCCAGCATTTACATTTCCATCACAAATATATCCCATTACTCAACTAAATTGCAAATTTTTTTTAGTAAATTAAAGATTTTTTTTTTAAATTACTTTTATAAATCTGTAAAATGTGATATTATGTAAAGAAAAATTAAATCAAAATCAGAAATTTTAAACTTTTTAAAATTTTATGTAAAATAAATAGAAATAGTAAAACAAACCATATCTCCACCCTCATAATTTTATTTATCTCAGCTGATGGTCATTCAGCCACATGACAATACCATGTATATATTACATTAGCAAAATGAACTAGAGGAGAATTTGTAGAAAATCCGTCTTGATTAAACTTTAAAGGAAATTTTTTTTATTTTACAGAAAATATCAAAAACTCTACAAAAATCTATTTTGATTAAACTTTTTTTTTCATACAAAATATAATTTCTTAATTTTTTACAAAAATGCAAGATAGTTGAGTGGTGGGATATTTTTGTGACGATAATGCAAATGTTTGATTATTATTGTTTAAGTTGAAAGGTTGAGTTATTTTTGGAAGACTTAATAAAGGTTGAGTTATTTTCGTCAAATATGCCTTTTTTCTTTTACTTTGTTTTATAATCACATTTAATATAAACTTATTATATAGTTATCTTTTACCCATCAAGTTGAGTAGCCCGAGTCTAATTTCAACCGAGTGGCTCATTTTGAATTCAACTCGACTGCATTCATGGTCAAATATTTGGGTAAACAGGATGAACCATCGGACAAATTTTGACAAGTTTATGAGAAAGTTCGTTTTTTCTTAAAGCTGGAATTGGGTCACCAAATTAGCACAATCTACATATTTGGGAATACGGAGTATATCACAACCATGAGCTAGCTAAATGACAAATTAACTGAGTGACGTATATGCCAAATTGGCACAAAAATACGATAAATGATACTTATGCTGAAATTGACTAATTTAATTTCATTAATTTTTTGTTTGAGTCATTTGTTCTAATTCGGTTTTGACCTTGGTAGAATGCAGAGATGACAAGACTTTCTTTCGAAGTCCAACGGGTTGTTGCCAGTTTACAAATTCTCTAGTTTATTTAGATGATTTAACAATTAATCTAATGCTTTATCTAAGTGCTTGAAACATATATTAGCTTAGATTTGGGAAAAAATTTAAAATACCTTCTCCTATTGACTCATTTTTTCCATCTTTCCCTATTGAACAAGTTAGTTTTTCTTCTCAATTAGAGTTTATGTGTGTTATGTGATCCAAATTTATTTGTATGTGAGGTAGTGTGTGTTGTTGCAGTGATATAGTGGGGGTGTTGTATGAAGAGGTAAATGACTCTTAAGACAGACAAGACACAAGGGATATAATTATCAACTAAATTCCACAGCTCAACACAGGAAAATAACCAACAATTTAGACAGACCAAGCTCATTCACCACAGCCTAGCACAGGTGAACAATCTTGAGCAAAACAGCAAGACAAACAACCCACAGTCTGAGCACATGGAGGTTTGAGCTTACCCATAGACTTTGATCAATACCCACAGCCAAGCACATGGTACTACCAGGCCTGACTCTCAACTACATCTAATGCACAAGTTGAAAATATTTGGAAATGAGAAGAGTTCTCAGGTTTTTTCATTCAGTGATAATCTGCCTTCTACAATAGAGCAAGGGTCCTTATATAGGCCTCAAGCTGTCTAATACAAACCCTAGAATCTCATCTAAGGGCCGGGATTAACATTAGGATGCAAACAAAGTACTGGCTATATCATACAGACTGGAATAATAAGATAAATAACTAAAACAAACAAAATAATGCAGGCATTTGACAGTGATGTGGTTCAGCTTGATTTGTTGTTGAGCTTTGGCTTGGAGCTTGTGGACGAGCTACATTAATGCTCCCTTGACCTTCTTCTGCTTTGCTTTTAAGAGTACGTAGGACAATCAAAAGGCTTTTGGAGATGGTCTCTCAATGTCTAACCAGAAATGGCAAAGTTACTTTATGCTTTTCCTGCAAACTGGTTTTGATTTGGATTTTTGGGATGGTTGGAGTGTGAACTGGACCTGGTTCCCTAGGACTTTTTTGGACTTAGATGAGTGAGGTTTTAGCTGACCATGGTGTGAACTGGTGGTTCAAAGTGTGTTGGAAGTTATGGCCTTCCCAAGTGGCTCCTGCTGAAATGGGATGTAGGGTATTGTCAAGGCTTTGGTGGTTCTGTCCATGGCTAGCAATGACCTTGTCTTGGCTAGAAATGTCCTCCCCTCTGGCCTTGTCTTGGCTAGCAATGTCTTCCTCCCTGGCTGCCCCCTGGCTACTCATGCCTCGACCCCTGGCGTGCCCACTGGCCATTCCCTAGCTATCCATGGCCATCCCTTGGCTACCCCTGGCTTGCCCACTGACCATTCCCTGGCTATCCATGGCCATCCATGGGTTACCCATGGCTTGCCCTCTGTTTCCCACATTGATAGCACTGCCATGCCCATCAGCTCCTGCTGCAGCTGTATGGTCCAAATACGAACCAACTGACCTCCTTCAAAACTCAAAGGAATTAAAGTTCAATTCATTTTTTTGGTTTAATGTTATTTTCAATAGTTTTGCAATTGATACCCTCTTCATTTCCTTCCATTTCTTATTAACAATCCAAATTCTTTTTCGGAACGATCTAACGATTGCTTGTTTGATGAGTTGGAGGATGATTAATGATTTAATATTGTTGTATTAAAGGAAATGGAATGAAATGGAGAAAAAAAATGAAAGAGAGAGGATCCATTCCCATAGTTTTGTACCAACCTTGCACAAATCCTTACTTTTATCTTTTTTTTTACCTATTTGACATACCCTTCGGTCTTTTACCAAATTGACATCAACCTCCCATTTTTTCATCGGTCTTACTTTTTGGCTCATATACTTGATAATATTTGAAAACAACTTCAGTATTTCTCATTGCAGTGTGCATTTTAGTCAATACCAACACTTTTTAAGAAATTATCACGTTGTTTCTCCGCCTCTCAAATCCTCCGATTTATTTCTTTTTTTTTTTCTAAAAAAGAAGAAAGAAAACAACAATCATCACGTTGACCCTCATCGTCCTCTCGCACCAACCAAGCTACCCCTGCCACCCAATCAACATACATTCGGCCACCCATGACCTACGTCGGTCGTTAAACCAATGTCGCGCTCAGCTTGTTAAACTATTCCATTACAAGCAGGACGATATGCTATATTATACGAGAGTGGCCTTGTCAGTATCTCCTCATTTGACCACAAAAAAAAATCAATTTCTAAGACCACAATATTGAAACAAAAAAAAAAAAAAATTCTAAGACCACAACATTGAAATAACTACTCCTTCCGTTCCCGGTCATTTATTTATCATTTCCATTTTAGGGTGTTTCATTCATTTGTTTACCTATTTGACACCCAATGAGAGTATTGTCCACATGTCATCCACTAAGTATAACCAAAAGAGGTCCCCCTACCATTTTCTTAATAATTGTGCCAAAGTGAAAGGTAAACAAATGACCGGGAGAAAATATTTTTTTAATAAGAATCTAAGAATATTCACAAATTCTCATTTGTGACGGACCGATCCGTTACGACGGGTCAAATTCCCCTCACAAAGAGCAAGTGGGGGGACCTCAATTTTTATTGAATAATATTTTTTTAATGTTATGGTATTCTCCTACTTGAGTGACTTGACACACCAGTCAGGCAGTCACAAATATCTGACTCAACAAACTGGGCACACATCAGTTCATATTCGTGCTCAACAATGGCGACGACCTCAATTTCTGTCTCATCCCCTTCATTTCACACTCAACTTCGCCATCGCCATCGCCATACTCTCTCTCCACCTCACACCTCACTTCGCCTTCATCTCCTTCACACCTTCCCCGCTCTTCAAGCTTCTCGAAGAACCAATCCAATTCATCCTCAGGTAAAATCAATCCCTAATCAAATTAGGTCAATTTAAATACTTCATTCTTCAAAAGTAATCTAAAAATAACAACATATGAATTGAATTATAGGAAAATGATGAATCAGTGAACGCCGGTCGTCGATGGAGAAGTTTCGATTTTGACGGTTATTATGGCGATGATGATGAGGATGAAGATGATGAAGATGAAGAAGAGGAAGATCGAAGTTTAGATTTGTTAGTTAGGTTTGTAGAGAATGTGTTTCGTAAGGTTTCCAAACGAGCTCGTAAGGCTGTTCGATCAGTTCTTCCTCTTGCTATTTCTACTAAATTGGTGCGTTTTTATTCACACCTTTGTTTTTTTTATTGTTTTGTTTAATTTAATTGATTGTGTTTTTGTAGAATATTTCGTATTCGTCAATGATCATAGTTTATTCCTTCATCGCTAATTCTCATTGAAGGCGGCTCGGGTTGGCTCTCACAAAAAGCCAAGTGGGAGGGCAAGTGGAAACCAAGTCCGGACCTGTCTTCAATGAAGACGGATACAAAGGAGTAGATAAGTTGCGTATTGCATGAATGTGCAATGTTTGCGAGTTGATAAGTAACATTTCATAAGAAGTAATCCACTCCGTAAGAGTTGGTTAATATTTCGGATGAATTGACAAACGTTGTTTGGTTGGATATAGGAGTTGTATTTCCAAAAGAATGCTCACCTTGCACGGTTGCACCTACTAGGGGTCGGGTAAGCAAGGCCGTGTATTTTGGAAGCCCAAATTCTCATTTGTGACGGACAAAATCCGTCACAAGCTTCTGAGGTGAGACAAAGGGGTAAGTAGGAGGGCAAGTGGGAGAGTGTTGTGAGAGGTCACAAGCAAGATGGGCTGTTTTGGAAGAACTAGAGTTCCAATGAACTTTATGAAATTTTAATTTATGTGATTTGTGTCGACCAAATACGGAGTAACATAATACCTGTAATTCCAATGGATTAGAATTTGTGTGGTTTTGTCTTGTGGGTAACCAAACGACCAAAAGTTTAGCTGTTCCTGATTTCCCGTGTCTTGGAATCTTGTTCATTGAGGCTTGCTGAATCACTGATGTTTAAAGGAAAGCCGATAGGGTATTAGGATGTATCAGTTTTTCTGATCATGGCACCGTACCTTTTCACACGCAAGATTGCTCCATGCTTCGTAATTTCTTTGACTTATTCACATTATATGGGGTTCGTATCGATTTATGTATTATTCTTAAGGTCTTGTATTGTTCTGAACTGCTTATTTATTGTTTGAATAGGTGGGATTCGCCGTCAATGGTTTGCTAATACTTTCCTTTTTATGGATCTTGAAGGCTTTCCTTGAGGTAATGGCTTCACAACTCTGACTTTTGATGTACAAACTGTTAATAATTCATCTGTAATGTGTACAACGAGACTGCCATAGTTTTTCTCAATTGCAGTCTGATAAACTTGACACAGTTGGCATATTCTCTCGTTTCTGTTACATAATCTTCATATCAGACCTAAGCACATCAAACCTTTTTGTCGCCGGAGTTTTCTGCTTACCATCTTCTTTATTTTTTTTTACCTCATTTGCCTTACTGTAATCCCACTGACTGCTTCTTTCCTGAATTCCTGGTAAAATCAATGAGGGCAGCCACTCGGCCCACTCGTAACCCATTGTCTCAAGTTCTGGCCAATCATTCTCGTCTGCCCAATATCTATTCTGCAATATTTTACCCACTCGGTGTTCAATGTTTCTACAAACTTACCGCAACTCGCTTCTCTTATCGCACTACAATATGGACACATCTTTCTTTCTATCTTGCAACAGAAAATCTGAAAGAGGTCTTAGAAATAAAAGCATTTTTTACCTTTCTAAAAGTCTGGAATTTTTTCTCATGTGTTGATTTATTTAGGTAAGTTTTCAGCCCGATAGAATTTAGTTCATATTCCTCTGCTTACCACAAACAGTCTCCTTTGTGCTTTCTGATTGACACTAGAATGTTAGAATTTAGTAGTTCTATTCTTTGTAAAATAACGTGAAGGATACTGTCTTTTAACAAAAAATTTTACCGCTTACCATGAACTTAACTTTCGACCTACTCGAATTAGCAGAAGTGCTGATGGGTTGACTTCTCTAGTCGAAAAGCGGTGATTAATTGTACATTTGCACATGTGGGGATTCATGTTTCTTGTGTGAAGTTTCTAATCTTCAGATTGTCTTTTTAATTTTCATATTTGTTTTGATCTTAAAGAGCAGAACGAATAGTTAAGTACTTGCAAGATCCTGTGTACAAGCCTCTTTCCTTATTGACTTGCATTGCACCAAGGAGTCCTAATATATGGTTACGGACTTATGGCTTGCTGCTGGGCCGGATATTCAATATGAATTTATTTTATTTCAGAATGTTTCGTGTCATCCATTAGTTCATTGTAATCAAGCTATTATTCCTTGATAACTTGTGACTAGTCTATTCTCAGAAGTGGGACATCTCTAACTCTCTTGTGGGTGATATTGCTACTAAAATGCCACAGTCCACACACTCGTACACCAAGGATATATATTGCCACATTGGTATGGATAATATTGCGACCTGTGCATGAAGTAGATTCTTTCTGATATAATTCCAACATGCTAATGTTGAATATTTTGTAGAACTATGGATCATTTAGCTTTATGAAGTGAAGATTAATACTTTGCTTTGTCATATACTCATATCCCTTTATTCTTTCTTATGAGAGGTTTTCCTATTCTTTTGAACTGCATGCAGGTTATCTGTACTCTTGGAACCGTCGTCTTTGTCAGCATTATACTCATTCGTGGGGTGTGGTCTGGCATTTTGTACTTGCAAGATGGTCGTGGGCGTTATATGAATGAAATGGATGATGATCAACCTGAATGGACTAGAGCACAACCTGCAACATGAGGCTTTGACTGCCTTCTAAATTCTAATACAGCCAGGGGACATGTACTCCTTCAACGTGCTCCTGTAGATCGTAAGTATTGATTGAAGTATATACGCAACCTTCAAATTTACATAGTCGTATAAAGTGCTGATTGTGGCACACATACACAATTGACCGTGTCAAATCAAATGAACGAAGAGGCCATCTTCCTCATTCGACTTTTACAAGAATCAATATTGGTCTAAACTAATGACAGAATTTTCAGCCACCAGGATGTAATCTATATGTAATGAAGAAGTTTGGCGATCAATAAAATGATTATGATTTAGCTAAAAAAGAGTCGAGGACGGATCGAACTGGGTTTGAGGCTATACTGCTCTGTTATTCCATTGTGTTATACTGAGTAATAAGAACTCAGGGGTCAAGGATTGTGGTCACCTAGTGAACCCTGTAAACAATGATAGAGTGACACTCTATTAATGCTCGTAATTGTAAAGAATTGGTCCATTCTATGATATTGACTTCGAGTTATACAATGGTATGATGGTTTAGCTAGCTTATTTCGTGATTCATCGTATTGAGCTCATAGCTGTGGTAAATAGGGTGGTTTAGAGAAAATCTGTTTGGATATGGGTCATTATGGATCTCATTATTTTTTGGATCGAATTATTAAAATTAGAGAAGTATTAGGTTTAGATAAAGTTAAATCGAATTCGGATAATTTTATTTTATTTTTGGTTCAAATGAGCGTAATATGTCGCGGTAAGAATCAAAAGTGTCACCTCACGGTTAGGGTGTCATAGTTGTTGAATTAATGTCAATTTCAGTTCAAAATAACTGGACCTATATAACCTAAATAGACACAAATATACTTAGTTTCATTTTACAAGCGGAAAATTGTAAATATGATCAACAAAACATATGATTATTAAAAACGCAGGTCTACTCCTAAACGGCTAAACTCTACACATCACAACTAAATAATGACTGATTGGTGGTTCATTTGCCCAATTTGAAATTTCAAGTTCAATTCTGTAAAAATAAAGCTGTGTTAATTAGTTGAACTCCTATTGTCGTGGGAGAACAAATGAACAATGTTGTTGGTCTTATCTTGTGGTAAAAATCTGAACTAAACTGAATAATAAAAGTGAAGTAAATAGCTCGTACTCATCTCACACACGAGTATATAGTATATACGTTAATAAATGTTTGGAAATCGATAAACTGACCAATTTCATTGAACTGTATCCAATATTGATTTCCTACCAAATATTAATAGTCATTCATGCAATGAAATTGACAAAATTCCAAAAAAACCTTGATCCTATGAACTTTGGAAAATCCACATTATTGCATTTTGTTATTCACCCTTTTAACATTTAATTAATTAAATTAATTAATTAATTAATTAATTAGAGTCCTTGAGAAAACATATTTATAGTCACAGCATCGCCACACTCTCATCTTATCTTATCAAAGTAGACAAATTATAAGTAACTTATTTTCTAAATTTAAGGAAGAAAATTAGAGACTAAACCATTTTGGATCACCATTATCATTTCTTCAATTTTTAGCCATTTCTACACTAGTTTCCCACACCTCACTTCTCATTCTTTTCTTATTAACAAAATCTTTTAAAATGACTGAAGTATTTGCCGTGGAACATGAATCTAATCTCTCCGATTTCGACGAAGATGGAAATCCCAAAAGACAAGGTTTTTTTACGTATCCATTCATCGTTACGGTTTTAATATTTATATATTGATATGTCACAACGTATTTATCTGTTTGTTTGTTTGTTTGCTAACAAATTCAATTACGAGCCGATCCCCTATTAAATCCGAATGTTAAATATTAATGAGATTTGAGACTTTAGTATAGTAAAATCGTCTCATACAAGACTGGATACGTCTCAATTTCAATCCTTCTTAATTAATTTATTTTTGGCTTGAATGAATTAAAGAATCTAATTAGAAATTGGTGCAATTTGATGATGTTACGTAGGTACACTATTGACGGCAAGTGCACATATAATAACAGCAGTAATTGGATCGGGTGTATTATCACTAGCATGGGCCGTAGCCCAATTGGGTTGGATAGCAGGACCCATTATTCTTTTGGTCTTCGCATTTGTCACATGGTTCGCTTCAACGTTGCAGGCTGATTGTTACAGGGATCCTGTAACTGGGAAAAGGCATTATACTTATAGAGAAGCTGTTAGATCTATTCTTGGTAATTTTTTTTTTTTACATTTTTTTACTTTTTCTTTTGTAATTTTTTTTTAATATTATTGTTGAAATCAGATGATTTAGACTTTTGAGCGAGGCATTGATCCGTAGGGTTGGATCATTAAATAGAAATGACTATAAATTGGATGACTTTATTTTTGCATTAGGTCATTTTATAATATAAAATGAGTGTATTAACTTGTTGATATAATGAGGTAAAAAAATTCGCACGGTATAGGTAATAGTTTTATAAATAGTTTTGCTAGTTTATTATTAAGGTGGATTTGGTGGGAAGAATAAGAAACAAATTTCACAGTTTGATGAACTTGTCAGGTTAATTATCTCGTTTGTTTATTTAATTTTATTTGAGAAGCCTAAAGCCTAGGGGAGAGGATGTGGTATTATTTTGGGTTGTTACTTTATAATTTGTAGTTGTCTTGTTGGAGCTCATTGTATAATATAATATACGTGTTATTTTGTTAAATGAATGACATATTTAGGATATGGTTTTTACTGGGCCAAACTCCCAAATTGGTAAAAAAAAGTAGAGGGTCTCGACAAATTGTTAAAAAAAATAGATTATTGAACAAATTGGTAAAAAACAAAGATTAGTGAATTTGACAATTGATAAAAAATGTTGATTGAGTGATATTTAGGCCAAAATAAATAAAGAATATTAATTATCTTATTATTAATGAACAAATGATATAAAATATTTATCAGGCAGGTGGAACCATTTCGAATTTGGGTGATTTTTCGTGTTCTATTACTATCAAGTTTATTAGGGGAAATGGTTTTGATAAAGATAAACATTCGCGCTGGGTCATACTGGTTTGGATCAATTCGGGTAACGAGTTGTGATTGGATCCTAAGTTCGGGTACCGTCTGCATATACTATATAATTTATATATTTGTTCATTAATAAAAGATCTTTTTAAATATTAGAATATTTCTACATCACCCCAAACTTTGATAGTTTTCCCGAAATACCCAAATTTTTGACCCAAGAAACTTTAAGTGGCCAAAACTCAGGTTTACAAACTCAAAAAATGATGACTTTTTTTTCAAATCGTTGATCATTCCGAGAGCTACTATTTGAAAAAAAAAATTAGTCGTATTTGGATCCCGTGGCTAGGAGTTTCGTATGTCAAATTTTTTTCACCGAACAAACTTTGACTGACCATATCTCTTGGTCACGAGTTCCGAACGCGCCAAATTATTTTTTCAAATCGTAGTACTCGGAAAGTTGAACGATTTGAAAAAAAAATCGTCATTTTCCGAGTTTGTAAACACGAGTTATGACCACATAAACTTTTTCGGAGCAAAAAAATTGGGTATTTCGGGCAAAATGTCAAAGTTCGGGGTACCGTGAGAATTTTTCGTTTTAATTATTATTTATATATTTTGGCTTAAATATCACTTAATTAAACAACTTTTACTAATTTGTCGCTAATTTACACTTTTTTTTTACCAATTTGTCCAAAATTCTACTTTCTTTTTTACCAATTCGTCCAACATGCTACTTTTTCACCAATGTCCAAGACCCTCTACTTTTTTACCAATCTAGGAGTTTGACCGTTTTTACTGTGTACAAATAGATGTTAAATTAATGCACAAAAATATATTTAAAATAGAGTATTAACACAAATGACTTAATAATCTAAAGTGTAATATGTGTATGAATGATTTGTACATGAAAATGAATCTATTTTTTTAACATAGATGTGAACAAATTTTTTGAAGTAATTTTGATTAAAACTTCTAACTTGATATTACACGGATGTATAGGAGGAACAAAATTCAAGTTTTGTGCACTTGCACAATATTCCAATTTTGTCGGAGTGTCAATAGGCTACACCATCACTGCTTCTATAAGTTTGGCGTAAGTGTTTGTTTTTAAAGGTTCATGGGTTGATTTTTTTATTAACATTTTTGTTATTTTCAGTCAATAAGGACAATAAATATTTTACTGATTACCTGCTTTGTCTTGAACTAAAATTTTCAGGGCCTTTAAAAGAGCAATTTGCTTCCATAAGGAGGGACATGAATCAGGGTGCCACACACAAAACAACCCTTTCATAATAATATTTGGAGTTGTACAACTAGTTTTGAGCCAACTTCAAAACTTTCATAAGCTTTCCATTCTCTCTATTATTGCCGCAATTATGTCCTTTGGTTATTCCTTGATTGGAATTTCACTTTCTATTGCCAAAGTTGCAGGTTTGTAATATGAGACTCACTGTCTTAGTCTCACAATTGATAGAGTCTTACTCACAATTTTATGCACTTCTACTACTATAGTAATAATTAAATTCGTGCTAGTACGAAGTGTTATTGATAACTCAAATTCATTTTGCTGAACGTTAAATTGAATGAGTTCTCTTTATCGAAGGTGGAAGTCATGCAAGAACATCACTAACGGGAGTAGAAGTTGGATTAGATGTGACGAGAGCCGAAAAGATTTGGAACATCCTAACTGCTTTGGGAAATATGGCATTTGCTTATGCTTTTTCTATGGTTCTCATTGAAGTGCAAGTAAGCCCTCATTGTTACTCTTAATTTGGGTACATTCATTTAGTACGAGCTAGTAGCAAATGTCGTTTTTTATATACTTTGTATAGACGTTAAAAAGAAAAGTAATTAGTTAAATTATCGTTCTGTTTTATTTCATAATAGCCTAAACTAAAGAAAAATGAGATTTTGGCTTGACTTTCACTACAAACAAAGAAAAACGAGTCTTAAGAGAAATTGAAAATTTAAGGTGTTTTATGTAGCTTTACAAATTACAAGTACTTAATTGTTGTGTGCAATAATGTGATATTAACTGGCAGGATACACTTAGACCAAACCCACCGGAGAATGTAGTTATGAAAAAAGCGGCGTCAATTGGGATCTTCATTACTACATTTTTCTACATGTTGTGTGGAGTTGTTGGTTATGCTGCTTTTGGTAATGAGGCACCGGGTAATTTTTTGACTGGATTTGGTTTTTATGAACCTTATTGGCTCGTTGCAACTGCTAATATTTTTATAGCCGTCCACCTTGTTGGTGCTTACCAGGTATTCTTATCATTATTTACATTCATTTATCTTGTTTAATATTTAGTACGGAGAATTTGTTCGACTACTCTTTAATGGTAAAGAAGTCATCTAATTTGAGGTCTTACTAGAAACTTAGTCACTTTATAAATGTAAAGTCAAACATGACAATCTGCTATACACACAAATATTATTTATATATGTAAAGTTACAGAATGTCGATCTACTACTAATTGTTTATTTCAATTATTGTAGGTTTTTGTGCAACCTCTTTTCGAGTTTGTTGAGTCGCAATGCGCAATCAGATGTCCAGAAAACAAATTTATCACTGAGGAACACCCCATCAAATTACCCTTTTGTGGTGCCTACAATATCAATTTCTTCAGGTTGATTTGGCGATCAATCTATGTAGCAATAATGACAGTGATAGCAATGCTTCTACCATTCTTCAATGACATTGTGGGACTTATTGGTGCATTTGCATTCTGGCCACTCACCATTTTTTTCCCAATAGAAATGTATATTGTGCAATCCAAGATTCGTCGGTTCTCGTCAACATGGATATGGTTACAAATCTTGAGCTATTCCTGCTTGATTGTTTCCATCTTGGCTGCAATTGCTTCTATTAGGGGTATTGCTGTCAGTGTAACTAAGTATAAGCCCTTCCATTCGGTGTCTTGATGTATAGAGCATCAATTTACAATAATTTCCTTCTTGTATTGTTTTAGATTTAATTTTTATTTGATGTGTAAAAGACATACCTTGTGCCATTCTAATTTATTTAGGTTTACAGAAAATACCAAGAATTGCTTTTAGATTTAGGGCATTAGTAGTTTTTTTTTATGGGAAATGATTTTTCCACATGATGTTACTATAATGCCACGAATCTATAACATAAGATAACAAACAATGAATAGAACATTCTCTCTTAACATTGTGGCACCATAGTTCTGGTTCGTGGTATTTTGTGGCTCCTTTTTTTTTTTATAGTATTTGTGATCAAAATAAATATTTTATACCCATTTTAAATAAATTTCATACATAACTACGAGTTAAAAAATTAGAAGGTAATTAATTTTTTATAAACATTTCACACTAGTTTATTTTTAAGGTGAGTTTTGGTGAGAATCAATACTCATTGTGTTATGCATATAGTGGTTCATTTTGTGAAGCAAAATAACAATATCAAGAAAAATGGCAGGGAAAAATTTATTTATTTGACCTTTTTGTTGCATTATCTATTTTAGTTATTTGTTTATATTTCTTTTTCACATAAAAACTAAGGAAATAGGAAGACCTGCTATTATCAGCTAGCTATAATATTCTAATGACAAGTTATTGTGGTTGAGACCATTGTATGACACAATACAATACACTATACACTATACATGTTACTATTCTACTAACGTTATCCGTTATTATGAATCTGCTTCTAGCGTTTGCCAAATATAGCTATTTTGGCTTTTATTTATGTTCACGATATAGGTACACTTATTCATAATTTTAAAAATAAACATACTTTGTTTTTTCAATAACATAAAAAAAAATGTACCATGTTTTTAAAATAAAATAAAATAAAATTATAAAGCAGGAAGTGTCATTTGAATTAACATATTCAATTTGTGAATCTTATTATATTTATAAGTACTTTATGAGGATCTTAATCTCACCACAAATTCAAAATGTAGCAACTTTTTGTTTACCAATTAGTAATGTGCAGAGTAGTTTGGTTAATTTTGAGTTGTAGTTTGAATAATATCAATCAACATATGTTCCGCCTTAGTTGTACACCGCCACGCTGGTATATAACTGATAGTTTAAAAATGTAGAAATTTTGGTTAAAAATGTATATAACTGGTAGTAGGACTCGAAGAGTTATCGGGTCCTATGCTCTCAAATTTTGGATGACTTGTCTTTGGTGGAAAGTTATAACTTATAATTTTGTGACTAGTATAAATAGAAGAATTTTGAGATCTTAAAAAAACCATCTTACCATCTACTCCCTCCAATTCACACCAAACTTCCCATTTGCTTTTGGGTTGTCTTTAAAACGACAGTTTGACCGTAATTTTATTCATTTAAACATAGAAATTTTTCAAAAAAATTACTCCCTCCAATCCAATCCAAATCTACCCACTCACTTTTTAAAGTCAAACTTGTTAAATATTGATATCGATTATATTAGGTCAAATCTTCGAAATTTATATATAAAATTTATATTTTTACGTTTGTTATAAGAATAGGTTTCGGAAAATTATAATTTCGACCCAAAAAATAATATATAAATGAATAAAAACACGGTCAAAGTGTCGTCTCGTAGACCGCAAAAAGTCAAATGGGTAGTTTGGATTGGATTGGAGGGAGTATAATTTTGTAAAAGATATTATCATAACAAAAATTAATATGTTAGTTTTATTTTTCAAAGATTTGTATTTTTGAGAGAACTAACGGTCAAACTTTTCAAAGTTAGACCCCCAAAAAGAAAATGAGAAGTTTGGTGTGGATTGGAGGGTGTATCATTTAGTATTATCTTGTATTATTAGACTTAATAAAAAAACTTAATATTTACTTAGTTTTTTTGTTTTTGAAAAGAATCCCAAAGTGAGGTTACATTGTACTCATTTCGACGCAAGGAATCATGTCAACCATACAATCCGGCACTGAACTATGTGAGAAACGTAATGAAGAGTTTATCGGACTATCATGATCTATTCTATGCGCAACTCGATTAGCCGCTCTACTAATATGCAAACAAGAAAATGAATGAAAACTAGAATAGTGGTTCAAGATGTCGTAGATGACTAGGTAAAATTCGCTTCTCCCCGTTTTCTTCCTTTGCATCACGTCTACAACATCTTTACAGTCACTTTTGATAATGATTTCTTTATGACCTTTTTTAATCGTCTTAGCCATCCTCAGAATTGGCTCCCTACACCTCTGCTCCGCAAAGCCCCAGATCACCTTCCCTACCCCATTCCAGCAGATGACCCTATCCCCATTCCTCGACCCACTTTGAAACTAGCTTCAATGTTGATAACAACTCCCCTATCTCCCAGCTCCCTCCTCCCCCTTATTCCTCCCTCTTCCCCACTCTTCTAGCCACCACCAACTCTCTTTTCGGCTTGCCCAATCACCTCGATCCCTTCCCCGCTAAGCTCCCTCATTATTTCCTTCACTCTCCGAACTACTCTTTCACAACTGACACTCACATTCTCGAAAATCAACTTGTTTCTAGCTTTCCAGATGGCCCAACATCCCACAATAAAGAACTCCCTCTCCCTCTTATCAAAATCTTTCCACACATCTTCCACCCACTCTCTCACTCTCTCATAACCCCTACCCGATCTCACCTCTACTCCCAACCCTTCCCAAATCCCAGCCACCCACCCACACCCATTGACAAGGTGGAGACTCGTCTTCACTTCATTCGAGCAAATAGAACAACCTACATCGATATGTTTCACCCGTGTAGCTATTTTGGACTTTGTCATCAATGCGTCATTGCAGAATTGCCAAAAGAACGTTTTTATCCCTGGCCAAACATGAACACTCATACACAGTTCCATAACCATTTCTCCTTCGACGTATCTGATTGACCGTCTTCGTTTCCATAATCACCTCTAAGAGCTTTGTATGCCGACCTCACTGAATATACTCCGTTCTTCTGGAGATCCCATCACCATATATCCTTCGTTTTTGACGTGGGAACCCGCATGTTTAGTATTCGATCATGTTCAAACGGAAGGAAAAGCTGCCTTATTTTACGTTCGTCCCAGCCATTAAAAGTCAGGAGCTCCGCCACAAGCATGCTCTGTTCACGGGCATATACTTAGTTCTGGTTAATGTTTTCTTAATCTTTGGGTTGTTATCACATTATGGAAGGCCAACTTCCATATCTTGGTGTAATTTATCTTTAGTCTCATGTCTAAGCATTGTAAGAACTCTAATTACCCCTTTTTACTTAATGCATTTTCTTTATGTTTAATGTTTATGTTTGATAAATTTGTGTTAGAATTGATCACTCTTGCATAAATTTTGTTCAACTAGTGCATACTCGCTCTTTATAGGTGCTTTTTATAGAACTAGAGTTGTAGAAGCAACCTCATGCATTCATTGTGGATTTGGTTTAAACTCTAAAGTTTGCAACTTTGTGAGTAGAATCTGCATGTTTATCTCTAATAGGTGGAATTATCTATTTAGAGATTTATGCTAACGATGTTTACCTGCATGAGTTCATCTTATGAAGGGTTTTACCATCTATGGTTTAATATAGTTGATCATTAGTTTTGGTGACTAGAGTAAATTACTCCAAGTTACTTTTTATATTGATACCTTGCTCATTAAGTGTTTATGGTATTGGCTAGCCTAAACTAGTAAAGTTAATGTTTTTGTTCCTATTTTATCATGAATCTTTCATCGATCAACTTATCCGTTGGTGTGTTAATCAACATGTTTTCAATTATTCATACCGGTTGTTTGTAATTAGTAAAATTAGTGAGTATATCTTGTGAAAGAAGGTTACAAAAATGATCCAATTAGCACACGTGTTTTTATTAGAAAAATAAGTGATGGGTGGAACTCCAGCTGAGCTTAAAGTCACTGCAAAGTATTTAATGAAAGAATTTGAGATGAAAGATCTTAGCCGGACAATGTTTTGCCTTGGCTTACAAATCAATCATCTTAAGGATGTAGTTCTTAATCATCGATAAAATTACACTCAAAGAGTTATCAAAAGATTTGGAATGGCTAAATCACATCCAGTTAGTGGTCCACTGATAGTCCGGACTCTTAGTGTGGAAAAGGATGAATTCCACTCACGAGACGATCAGACAACGAAGATAACTTAGGACCAGAAATATCATATCTCATTACAACAAAAGCATTAATGTATCTGGCAAATAACAATCGGCCAAATATAACATTTTCTGTTAAGTTTTAGTGCATCACCAACTAAGAGACATTGGAATGAAGTTAAACACTTGTTAAGATACCTTCAAGGAACCCAAGATTTGTGATTATTTTATCCTAGAAAGAAAGATACTACGTTGATTGGATACGCAGATGGAGGATACTTTTCAGACCCACGAAAGGGAAAATCTTTGATAAGATAAGTTTGGCGCGTTACACCCATATCCTAGAAGTAAACAAAAAATACTTTGACCGCAATGTCATCAAATCATGCAAAATTAATTGCAATCTACGAAGCTTCTAGAGAATGTGTATGGTTAAAATCCATGATACAATACATTGATGAAGAATGTGATATCAAGAGAAGTGATCACCCGCCAAAAATATATGAAGAAAAAACTACATGTATCACCCTAGAAGGCAACATTAAGGAAATAGCTAGAACTTAACCTATCCCCAAAATTATTCTTCCCACATGATTTCCAAGAACAAGGGGCAATTGACGTCCAAAAGGTCAGGTTAAGCGATAACCTAGTGATAAGTGTAATATTTGCGTGATTTTTGTTGGAGTAGGTGTCCTCCACAATAGTGCGCCACATATTGAATCTTATTAAGGAATATAATTGGGATATTTATTGACTATATATATGATTAGTCAGTTGATTAACGTAAATCAATAACGGTTGGCTGACTAGAGTTTGACGTTATTGTCGTTTGACGGCGGTGATCAACTGATCCCTTTCGGTCACACCTAAAGGATGAAATCCAAATAGTAACTAATTATTTGTATACGATACAGTTAATTAGTACATTACATATATTCGATATGTACGAGAGTTAATTATTAGAAATTGAGTTAAGAACTCAAATTCGATTAAGCTTATTTTTCAATTATGCGATAATTGACTAATAAATTTATATCTTATTTTAATACGATTAAATAAGATTTAACTTAGTAATTAATCGTTAAATTACTAAATTAGTTGAGGTTTGAGATAGAGGTAATTAGTTAATTATATTTACAAGGAGTTGTAAAATAAATTAACTAAGCATTGTGGGACCCATTATATATTGATATAATGGTAAAATATTACTTAAAATGTTAAGTACATATTATTTATTTAATTGAGTCATATAATTGTTATATGATCAAATTAACACTTAATTATACAAGATAATTAACCATATGATCAATAAGTATTTGTAAGACAAATATCAAAAATCAAAATGGACCTAACTAGACCATTATGGCCGGTTAGGATGTAGTTACAAAGATGATGATTTTTGTTCTTGTTGTAACTCTTTAGTTAGCTTTTGAAAGTGACATAACAAGTATAAAACAATCATCATCTTTTCTACAACACTCCACTCTAATGCATGTGAACAAATTAAACAAAATAATAGTCCATTTGTGGACAAAGTAATCCGGCCTCTTGGCCTATATAATGAGCATTTGTGTTCATTTTATACTTACTTCATTTTGTGCTTGTTTTCTTACTTCTCTCAAAAACCTCATCTTCTTACTAAAACTCTCAAACTCTAATATTTACTAAGTATTACTAGTGTAGTAATATAGTCATAATATTAGTAAAATAATATCTATCTTATTATCTAGTTAATAATAAGGGTAGATTATTTGGGTTAATCTTGGTGCAACTTAGAGGAGATCTTCTACCTTGGAGATTATTTGTGTTCAACCATATTTGTAGCTCAAGATCAACAAGAAGGAGTTCTTGTTGTGCCCTTATATTTTTCATACCAATGTGAGGAAATTTCTTCTCTTATATAAATGTCTTTATATTTGCATGCATGTTACATAGATCATTAAATACTAAATTAACAAGTAATTTAGCAACTAATTAGAGGAGTATAATTAAGGTCTATGGACTTTCATGTGGTATCAGAGCTAGCTTGTAGCATGCATGTTCATTTTGGACATTTTTATTAAAGTTATAAGATAACTAATAAATCAAAGATTTTGAGTTAAAATACGATTCTGACAAAAATTTTGGTGCATGTATACCTACTGACCTCAAAATGTTTGTGGTCAAATTTCGTGATTTTAGGGATTACTTTGCTATTTATTTTGATTTTTGGCGTTTAAACCGAGTTAACATGCATTTTATGAGTTAAAAGTTAACTAAAAATAGTTGCATGTTGATTCTGGCCATGAAATTTTAATATGATCTCACATGCATTTCTTACATATTGTATGTAACATTTCGTGAATTTTACTTATGTATTGCATGTTCATTGATTTTTATACGATAAAAGTCGATAATATGAGATTATAATGTTCATAAAATTGAAACGTCCATTTATGGTCTTGAAATTTTTTTGTACATTTAAAATTCTGATTTTGATACTCTTGGTGAAATTTCATAATTTGTTTCACTATTTTACTATATCTAATGTTTTTATTTGATAAAACCATTAAATACAAAGCTATTTGTTCATAAAATTAATTTAAATTTTTTGAGCAAATATTTTTTATTTTTATAGTTCCTGGAAAGTTTCCAGAATGTACAAAATTTTTGGTTTCAAATTTTCTGATGTTTATATTTTATTTTGGTTTTATTTCATAATTGTTATGATTAAACCGTAATATTTAGCAAATGAAATCAAATCGATCTAATTAATGACCAACAAAATTAGTAGTGACTAATTTTGAGTTCTAAATTATTTTAGTTAATTAGTTTGAATTTAAATGCGATTTAAATGTTGATAGTGATTTTTAATGGTTAAAAATCAATAAATCCCGGAAAAATCGAGGTACTATGAGCATGAATGAATTTAGGACGATTTTGGCATGAATTTTTGCAGCAATTAATTTAATTTATGGTTGAATGAATGAATGTCATTTATTTAATAATTTATGCAAATTTTGTACCTAGTATGACCTAGTTATTTTTATCGTTATTACCCGTAATGTAAGGGAATAACGGTTTGATTGTAATTTTATTGCGATCTCGTATCGCCGGTTTGTATAATTTAATAATTTTATTTTATAGAATAAATGTATAATAGGAATTTGTATATTTGTATATTTGTAATTATTTTTTAAGAAGACCGGTGACTCCCTCAAGACGGTGCCATTTTGGAAGGTGTTCCAAGTGAAGAGGCAAGGGACCAAGGAGTTGGTTTCCGAATTTGTAACTATCTAGTTAATTTTGATTTGCTAGGTGGCCATACTAGGATTTTATTGTTGCTTGGTTGCTTGCTTTATTTCCGCTCATGCCAAAATCGTCACACATGCATTTTAATTTACCGTTATTGTCAATTCAACGTTATTCACAATTCACCGACTTAGTTCGCTTATAGGGAATTAATAACAAAATTGACAAGACCTCTCACATAACTTAAAAAATTGAGATTTAGCCTTACCAATTAGTAACACCTATGAACCCCGTGTTCATTAGGGCTACCACGCTTGTGGGTCCCTTTTTACCTCGGGTAAGTAGGGTGATGCGATCACAAGCCAAAATTGGATTGGACTCAACGAGATAAGCGTTATCTTGGGACTAGGAGATGGATTTAGTTGAAATCCGTCAACCAAGAGTTCTAAGGGTAGAATTAGTCAAATAACGACTTACCATTTCTAGGTAAAAGTAGCATGCGATGACTATTTTTATTTAAAAAATGGGTCTTGGAATCATTTATATAATTTAGTGAGAGGTCATTATATGAATGCTAAACTTGTTAAAATGTTTTTCAAGTAAATTAACAATGAATTTTTATATATTTCTTTATGTTGTAGTTACAATATTCGCATAATGTCAACATCATCAATCGTTGCATCCTTGGGTAAAGACTCATGGTTGAGGTCCGTCATGGACAAGTGTGTTCTTAAGGATGACGGAAGTAACTTCGTTGAATGGGAGTCAACGATCAAGAGCGCAGCGTTATCTGATAACGTGCTTCGCTACTTGGTTTAAGAGCCCCCCACCAAACCCGCGCCTAGATCGTCCGCGGTGGTTCGGGCCGAATATGACCTTTATTTGAAGGTTGCTAATGACGTCAAGAATGTCTTGATTTGGTCAATCTCACCCAAACACAAACTCCAATTGATCTCTCTCAATGCATATGCGATATTCACGAGGATCACTTCGATGTTTTCGCAAGCCCCTCAAATTCTCCAATATGAGGCAATTACGAAATTCTTTGACACTAAGCTTCAAAGGGGCCAAAAGGTTTGCCCACACGTGCTCAAAATGGTTGAGCACGCGGACACCTTAGAGCGTCTAGGGTGCACAATTCCGAAGAATTTGGTGGTGGGTAAGATCCTTCATTCACTCTCACCTAAGTTCACCCAATTTAGGGTGCACTATAACATGAATGGCATGGACAAGAGTTTCCATGAACTCCATGCACTCCTCACCCAAGCGGAGAGGGACATGGAGGCTAGTGGGAGTGAACCCAAGGATGTTCTTTCCATGAAAATGAAGAACATGAACCTTGGGGTGAGGAAAGACAAGGGAAAGGGTAAGACTCTTTTCAAGAAATCCGGCAAGAGAAAGGCCAAGGTCTTTTATAAGGCCAAGCCCAAAGTCAACAAACACGCGGAGGCGGATTGCTATTATTGTAATGGCAAAGGGCATTGGAAACGCAATTGCCCCAAGTACTTGAAAGATAAGAAGGACGGTTGTGTGACAACGTCCTAATTCTTTCATCACTCTATATGATAGATATTAACTTTGCTAGTACATCTTCTTGGGTATTTGATACCGGTTTTGGTTCTCACCTTTGTAATCATGTACAGGGGCTGAGGGACGTGCAAGCACTAGCCAAGGGTGACGTGGACCTACGCATGGGCAATGGAGCTAAGGTAGCCGCAGTTTCCGTGGGCACCTACGTTCTTCTTTTGCCTAATGGTTTAGAGTTGTATTTAAATAATTGCTATTATGTTCCAACTCTTACCAAGAACATTATCTCCATTTCCGTGTTAGACATGGAAGGTTTTTCATTTTGTATTAAGAACAACTGTTGTACTTTTGCTTTTAATGAAATGGTTTATGGCGAGGCCCTTTCTATTGGAGGTATTTATGTTCTAGATATTGCAAAAGAGGTCTATCATGTAGAAAACAAGAATCTCAAAACAGGTGAACCTAATCAATCATACCTTTGGCATTGTCGTTTAGGGCACATAAACGAACGACGCATAAAGAGACTTGTTTCATCCAAAGTACTCAAACCATTCGATTACGAATCTTATGGCGTATGCGAATCTTGTCTTCTAGGCAAGATGACTCGTGCTCCTTTTACGGGAAAAGGGACACGAGCAAGTGAAGTATTAGGACTTATACATACGGATGTATGCGGTCCAATAACTATCCGAGCTAGAGGTGGTTATCACTACTTCATTACTTTTACCGACGACTTGAGTAGATATGGATATGTCTACTTGATGAGGCATAAAAGTGATGCTTTTGAAAAATTCAAGGAATTTCAAAATGAAGTAGAAAACCAATTGAATAAAAAGATTAAAACCCTACGATCCGATCGTGGTGGTGAATACTTGAACCATGAATTTGATTCAAACCTGAAAGATTGTGGTATAGTATCACAATGGACTCCTCCTGGAACACCTCAATTAAACGGTGTATCCGAAAGGAGAAATCGAACTTTATTAGATATGGTTCGATCTATGATGAGTCTAACAGAGCTTCATGATTATTTTTGGGGTTTTGCTATCTTATCTGCAATATTTTCCCTAAATCGAAGCCCGACTAAAGCGGCAAACAAGACTCCATATGAGATATGGACAGGAAAAGTCCCTTATTTGTCATTTATGAGAATTTGGGGATGCGAGGCTTTTGTTAAGAATAAGTCTGACGATAAACTCGCACCCAAATCTGACAAATGTCTTTTTTGTAGGATATCCAAAGGAATCACTGTCTTCTTTACTTCGACAATAAACACAGTACAAAGTGTTTGTTTGCTCTGATGCAGTCTTTTAGCAATGATTTTATTTCTAAAAGACAGAGTGGGAGAACATTTGAACTTGATGAAGTCCAAGAGCCACAAACCGAAAAGGATGTAGAGGAAAACGTTCCCTCTTCGTCTGGTACGGTAATTATTCCTTCGGAACCTAGGAGGTCAAGCCGAATTAGTCATCCACCTGATAGATACCTTGGTATTATAGAGGAAGGTGATGACTATAATGTGTTACTTTTTGAAAGTAACGAACCTACTACCTACAAAGCAGCCATTTCTAGTCCCGACTCAAAGCTATGACTAGGAGCCATGCAATCCGAAATGGATTCTATGTACGACAATCAAGTATGGGACTTGGTTGATTTACCTAAGGAGGTACGACCTCTTCAGTGTAAGTGGATCTATAAGATCAAAGTGGCATAGACAAACATAATGATGTTTATAAAGCTAGATTGGTGGCAAAAGGTTTCACCCACGTTCATGGTCTTCACTATGACGAAACCTTCACCCCAGTCGCCATGCTTCGATCCATAAGGATTATCTTAGCGGTTGCCGCATTTCATAATTATGAGATTTGGCAAATGGATGTCAAACCCGCCTTCTTGAATGGAATTCTAGAAGAGGAAGTGTACATGACACAACCTGAAGGTTTTGTGGATCCATCAAACCCTAAGAAGGTATGCAAACTTAAGAGATTCCATAGGGTCTTAAACAAGCATCCATAGTTGGCAATCAGAAAAAAATCTTTCGATCATGTAATTAAACAAAATGGTTTCACTCGAAGTGTCGAGGAACCATGTTTATACATGAAGTTTTGTGGGAGTAAAGTAACTTTTCTAGTCTTGTATGTAGATGACATACTACTCATTGGGAATGATATTCAATTGCTCACTTGTGTAAAGGAGTGGCTAGGAATACATTTCCAAATAAAAGACTTAGGAGAGGCCCAGCGCATCTTAGGTATCCGGATCTATAGGGATAGATCTAAAAGGATACTAGCATTAAGTCAAGAAACTTATATTGATAAGATTCTTGATCGATTCAACATGAAAGACTCTAAGAGAGGCTTTCTTCCTATGGGAAGTGGGATCACTTTGAGCAAGTCAGAGTGCCCTACGAAACCCGAGAAGATTGAAAGCATGAAATTGATCCCTTATGCATCTGCTGTTGGATCAATCATGTATGCTATGATGTGCACTCGTCCAGATGTTGCATATGCTTTGAGCATGACAAGTCGTTACCAAGCAAATCCAGGTGAGAGTCACTGAATAGCCGTAAAGAACATCCTTAAGTACTTGAGAAGGACCAATGATTCGTTCTTAGTGTTTGGAGGCGAGACTGAGTAACGTGTAAAAGGTTACACAGATGCCATTTTCCAAACAGATAGGGATGATATGAAATCCCAATCCGGCTACGTTTATATGATGAATGGAAGAGCTGTTTGCTGGAAGAGTTTCAAGCAAAGTGTTACATCGGATTCTACAACAGAAGCAGAGTACCTTGCAGCGTCTGAAGCTGCAAAGGAAGCTGTATGGATTCGGCAATTTTTGGAAGGGCTAACAGTAGTCCCTACTGCCAAAGATCCTATCACGATTTATTGTGATAACAGTGGGGCTATTTTTAAAGCAAAAGAGCCCAAGTCTAGTAAAAGGTCTAGACATGTACTTAGGAAATATCATGTAATTAGAGATTACGTGGACAGAAAGAAAATTGACATTTGTAAGGTTGCGACAGATGACAACATTGCTGATCCTTTAACCAAGCCTTTGTCAAAGGCTAAGCATGATGGTCATGTCATCACAATGGGATTGATACGTGTACCAGAATTCCTTTAGATTATGTAATATGTAATAATTGAATGTTGTATTAATTATTTTATATATGATAATTGCATTCATTGTTCGAGTTTCATTATAAACTTTTTTATTTAGTTTGACTAAATTTAATACTTTGTTTATCCGAATAGATTGTAAAACAATGTTGGACCCTATTCAAGTGAATAGGACAAACTTAGTATTTTGTCCCTAGTCACTCAATGAGGTGACGTCTCGAAGTGACTAGATTGTAAGTCGATCGATGGTTGGTTCAACACCATGGGGTCATGGAGATGACTGGTCGTTTACATAGACAGACGTTATGACACTCTGTCGGACAGTGACATTGTAGAAACCCTTAAATCAATTATTTGATGCCTGGTCGTGGCAGGGTCTTCTATCTTATTCCTATGAGTCGATTCTTTTGATTTGCGACCGTCTATCTGAGTCGGTGCAGTTTCCGATTGGTTTTGGTTGATGTTCTAGGTCGTGCCGTAAAAGGAGGCCGATGGACTTCTTCTGGATCATGGTGATCTGCATCATACAGAGTAGATGAATCAACAGGAATTGTCCACCCACGTTGGGTACAAATATCTTAAAGCCACTCGAGGAGAAGTTACTGTAAATGCGTGGCCACACTCGGAATGAGATATATGGTAGATTTTCCGGTCAGACAGTTACTCTCCCTATCGAGAAAACCACTCTAGATATAATCAATCGCAAGTGCGACCTGAAAGACACCTTAAATTGAGTGGGAGATGTGATAAAGAGACAAGAGAATTGGTGACGCACACTTCTCTCAGACAAGTGGGAGATTGTTGGAGTATGTGTCCTCCACAATAGTGCGCCACATAATAAATCTTATTAAGGAATATAATTGGGATATTTATTGACTATATATATATGATTAGTCAGTTGATTAACGTAAATCAATAACGGTTGGCTGACTAGAGTTTGACGTTATTGTCGTATGACGGCGGTGATCAACTGATCCCTTTCGGTCACACCTAGACCTGGCAAACGGGTCAATCGGATCGGATCCGTGGTCGGGGCAGTATGGGTCTGTAATTGATTTCGGGTTAAGTCGGGTCGGGTCGGGTCATTTCGAGTTTCGGGCTTGTTTCGGGTTTGTTGCCGGGTCCGTTTCAGGTCAACTGGGTCGGATTGTTTCGGGTCGGATCATTTTCGGGTCAAAGAATAAGAGACAAAAGGTCATTTTATATCTTTTTGGTTCAATTAAAGTTATGTTTTACCGGGTCATTTTCGGGTGGAGTAGTTTTGAATCGGGTTATTTTCAGGTCAGGTCAATTACGGGTCAAGAAAGATCGGGTCATATTCGGGTCGGGTCGGGTCCAATCGGGTTTCGGATCACATTCGGGAGTTGTAGTTCGGGTTAATTTCGGGTCACGGGTCGGGTCATTCGGGTCGGGTCAATCGGGTCGGGTTTCTTTTGCCAGGTCTAGTCACACCTAAAGGATGAAATCCAAATAGTAACTAATTATTTGTATATGATACAGTTAATTAGTCCATTACATATATTCGATATGTACGAGAGTTAATTGTTAGAAATTGAGTTAAGAACTCAAATTCGATTAAGTTTATTGTTTCAATTATGCGATAATTGACTAATAAATTTATATCTTATTTTAATACGATTAAATAAGATTTAACTTCATAATTAATCGTTTAATTACTAAATTAGTTGAGGTTTTGAGATAGAGGTAATTAGTTAATTATATTTACAAGGAGTTGTAAAATAAATTAACTAAGCATTGTGGAACCCATTATATATTGATATAATAGTAAAATATTACTTAAAATGTTAAGTACATATTATATATTGTCATATAATTGTTATATGATCAAATTAACACTTAATTATACAAGATAATTAAGCATATGATTAATAAGTATTTGTGGGACAATTATCAAAAAATCAAAATGGACCATATAAGGCCATAGTGGCCGGTCATGTTGTTAGTAGTGTGGTGATGATTGATGTTCTTATACACACTCAGAAGTCACCAAGTGAAAGTGACATAACAAGTAGAATATAATCATCACTTACACTACAATACTCCACCCTAATGCATGTGATTAAATTAAACAAAATAAGAGGCCATTTTGGACTTGTGTGGTCCGGCCATAGTGAGCATATAATGAACAATTGTTGTTCATTTTTCAACCACTTCATTTTGTGCAATTTTACACTTCTCTCTAAAAACTCTTCATCTCACTAAAAACTCTCAGATACTAATACATCTTAAGTATTACTAGTGTAGTAATATAGTCTAATATTAGTAGTATAACATCTATCTTATTATCTAGTTAATAATAAGGGTAGATTATTTGATATCATCTTGGTGCTACTTGGAGGAGATCTTCTATTTTGGAGATTATTTGTGTTCATCCATATTAATAGCTCAAGAACAACGAGAAGGAGTTCTTGTTGTGCCCATATTATTTCCATATCAATGTGAGGAAACTCCTTCTTTTATATAAATGTCTTTATATTTGCATGCATGTTACATAGATCACTAAATGCTAAATTAGCAAGTAATTTAGTAACTAATTAGAGGAGTCTAATTAAGGTCTATGGACTTTCAGATTCCCCATAGGGTATAAATACCTCATCATTTACAGGCTCACTGCTATTAAACCCAACCAATACAACACGACTCTTTGAAATGAACGAATGAGTTACCCCCGAATCGAATTAATTAAAAGAAGGAATATTATTGACAAGGAATGTACCGGTAACAACTTGCGCATCTGCCTCTGCCGCTTGCTTATCCATCATGAACAGTTTACAACTGTTCTTCTGGCCACCTCCTTGAAGTGTTCTCGCGGATGCTACACTCTTTGCATAGAACTCTGGTTCTCTCCATTGCTTTTGTTGTTGTTGTTGTTGTTGTTGTTGTTGTTGTTGTTGTTGTTGTTGTTGTTGTTGTTGTTGTTGTTGTTGTTGTTGTTGTTGTGGTTGGAGGTTGGAGGTTGGAGGTTGGAGGTTGGTTGTGTTGTTGTTGTTGTTGTTGTTGTTGTTGTTGTTGTTGTTGTTGTTGTTGTTGTTGTTGTTGTTGTTGTTGTTGTTGTTGTTGTTGTTGTTGTTGTTGTTGTTGTTGTTGTTGTTGTTGTTGTTGTTGTTGTTGTTGTTGTTGTTGTTGTTGTTGTTGTTGTTGTTGTTGTTGTTGTTGTTGTTGTTGTTGTTGTTGTTGTTGTTGTTGTTGTTGTTGTTGTTGTTGTTGTTGTTGTTGTTGTTGTTGTTGTTGTTGTTGTTGTTGTTGTTGTGCCTCTGATAACAACCATATCGGTTGTATCCACCACTGGTCCCACTCTGATTCCTCTGTCGGTTCCAGGAACCTGCAGACCGATTACTAGCCATTCTCTAAGAATAACTCCGCTAGTATAAGGGTTGGTAACCCCCACCCCCTCCTCCTGATGGAAACTCAAACTTCTTGTGGCCCACACCTCCACAGCCATAGCACTTCGTCTCAAAAGTCTCACTAGTGGTTCTACCACCATTTCCCTAAAACAACTGTCCTCTGTGGTAGCCACCACCACCCGAATAGGTACTGGTGTAGTTGTCCTTCTTATAGGTAGAGTTGTCTCCGCCCTCGCTTGTTTCCTTTCTCTTGTCACCATTCATCACCTCTCTAGCCTCCTTCGTCATAACTTCCAATCTCTCAGCCTAACCCGCCTTCTCATAAGCATTCTTAAGGTCAAAAGCCACCAGTATTTGTAGCTTGTTCATGATCCTAAACACGAATGTCTTAAGGAATTTCTCAGCTAGGGACTTTTGACTCCACTGCATCTCATCGGCATAGCTTGCCAATTCCGTGAACTTATTGTAGTACTCCGTCACGGAGATATCTTCAGCCATTCGAAACATCTCGAATTCTGATCTCAGCTTCCCCCTCACATGCTTGGGAACAAACTCCAGCCCCATCTTTGTCATGAAATCCCTTCAAGGAATTGCCGCCTCTCCTTCACCCACATAGATTTCCACCATATCCGTCCTTTATCTAAACCACCAATTCCCCGCGTGACCTCTCAGGTAGAACGCAGCTTGCTCCACGCATACCTCCGTTGGACAGTCGACGACCTCGAAGATGCTTTCTATCTCGCGCTACCAAGCATCTAACAGATGCGGAGTACCGGTACCCTTATGGTAGTAGCATTACCTACCACTTTCCGATTACCACCCACACTCTTAAGGGCCTCAGTAAGCGCCTCGTTCTGTTCGACAAGTCTGGTACCCTCCTCGGCACTGAACTTCGCAGTTGCAGCTGACGCACTAGATCTTGTAGCAGGCATGGTATCTTCAATAAGAATGTCAACCGTAAGCACAAGTCTACGGCCAAAACGGACTACGGTCCTGACATAAAAGCTCTCGGTCGAGTGAACATGCCACTCGGCCGAGTCGACCTCACTCGATCGAGTACAACAGGTACCCGGTAGAGTACATCAAATACTGAATTCTATTAACTATATATGGATTTTCACTCGATCGAGTCCAACATGCACTCAGACAAGTCACACATACTCGGTCGAGTGTCAACATACACTCTTTCGAGTGACCGAGATCAGTTTTCGTCCAAAATATACAGGGATCTCTACTTGGTCGAGTCATAATGGTACTCGGTCGAGCTGCTCATTCTCTGCCGAGTGTCAATATGCGCTCGGTCGAGTCACAATTTTCAGCACTTAATTTTCACATCAACTTCCTACACTCGATCGAGTGTCAAGGTACTTGGTCGAGTAGCAACTACTCGGTCGAGTACCCTACCCCCACTCGATTGAGTCATGCAATATTACGGCCCATGTACAGAAATTATCTATTCATACTCATATACATAACACTTTATACCAAATTCTCATGCTTGAATACATTCTTCAACTCACATTACTCTCATACATACACAGGTAATCAAATGAAAATCACATATATAACATGATCGGTAATAATAATGCATAACCTCATGTCAAAGTTGATACTATTCACACATATCACATGCTCGTTAACACCAACATCTCATCATGCGAAAAGTCATCACTTCCACACATAATTCATTGCATATAAGCTCATTATCATGTCATCATTTTTCATGTGCAACATATAATCTCATCACATCTCATGTAGTTCATATCTCACTACATCATCCGTGCCAACCTCATGTGATACACACATGCCATAATTCATCTATCCACTCCACATCCATCTCCATTCCACATATTTTCAACATATAATAAATTAACAATATCAAAGACACGTAACGCCCCGACACTTCCGATGGTGACCAAGTAAGAGCTATAGAGGCAAGAGTGCAATCTTGGGACGTCTCCCGAATCCTTGCGGTAGCTCCCTATGACTCCTACCCGGGTTCAATTTATTAGACACTCCTAGTACATTAGGTACATTGGTTTTAAGTTACAAAATTAATCGCTCTGATACCACTTTGTAACACCCTCATACACCTAGGTGCCTTACAAGACCCCCTTAGCTCATAGGAAACCTACCATCTAGGTTACCCGAGTTAGTACATATCAAAAAAAGCAATAAAGAAACAATTTTTATTAATCAATATTTAAATGTCAATACATGATCCCAAAACAGATGGCATACCATTTGACCAATAATCCAACTCAATAATCATATTGCACAAATAAATAAATAACAATGTTTAAGGCTCCAAACACTAGGCGGAAGCTAAGACATGACGCAGTGATCCCATCCTCGATCTCAACGCAGTGCTAACGATTACATGCGATCACCTGCTCACCATCCCCAATGTATCACAACAATTTTGTAAATCATTAGAGGGTCAGTATTTGCATATACCAACCAACGCACAAGAAAAGCACAAGGAAAAGAGAAACCGGAAAGTGACCGCAGCGGACACCTAAATAGGCTCAGGTTATCATCCATGCTCTACAAAAACCACCAATTGACCCTGGACCGCAGCCACATGCGTCGAAATTCTATCTCACCGCAGCGAGACAAACCCTAAAAAATAATGTGCACATCCCTCACGTAGCGGGATAATAACTAGGAGGCAAACTCAGGGTGTTATCCGTCTCCCAACGGAATCACCAACCATAGTAACCATATTAACCATCACAACAACCCCAAACTCCATCATTGTCACCACAATGACCATCATCAATATCAACAATCACAACATCATCAATAGCACAATAACAATATCATCGCATCAATCACTAACGCAAACACTTAGTAGGGAAACCCTACCTTATAGCAATTTCCATGAACAACAAGCAAGTTAAAAACGTTCTTCTATAAAGTCCCTTCCTATATAATCAAATAACATATAATCAACATCAAAATCCCATTTTTCTTAATTCAATTAGGGTATAAACGCAATAAAATCAAATCATAATCAAGAACACTTACCAAAGTAATCAATCGATGTAGCAAGGATCATATCTGGCTAACCCTCTAATTCTGTTGTACTCTTATTAACCCTTAATCAACCCTCTTATTATCCCTTAATCAACCGTCCGACTAACCCTCTAATTCTGTTGTACTCGGTCGAGTACAACATGTACTCGGTCGACTAAAACATGTACTCGATTGAGTACGACTTACTCGGTCGAGTGCAAATATCAATCGGCTGAGTACGCGAGTACAGAACACAACTTAAGACATTAGCCAAAACCACTCGGTTGAGTAGCCTATACTCGGCCGAGTACATTATGTACTCGGTCGAGTAAGCCCTACTCGGCCGAGCCCCCACACATAGAAATACGGAGTATTACAGGATCATCCAAAAATAATGAAAGAATTTTCAAAAAAGAAAGCTCACACCATGTAGCGCGATTAGTTGTGAAAGATGTGTTTGACATTGGTCATCCTTGGTGCTAGTGAATCATCCACTAAGTCCATATTGTCGGGAGAATATGAGAACTTGAAGATTCTTGGAGATGCATTCAAGAGGGTTACTTTTGTCTTGTCCGAAGACAAGTTCAATGCTTGTAGGGAAAAAGTGGGTATAGACGGGAAGAGGAGATTTGTTGAGTTATTTTGTCCATAAGGATGAAGAGACTAATTGAATTGGTAAGTGAGGTTGGTATACCATGTGGATTATGTGTCTTAACCCATGTGAGATAGTGTAGTAAGTGGGTAAAAATGTCTATTTTACCCTTACTAACTTGTGGCTTCTTTTGTATGCTTTAGGAGACAATTTACGGGTTTGGTATGTGAGAAAAGAGAGCTAAGAAATCAGAAAATTAGGGAAAGACGAAAGAGGTGAGAAAGATTGAAACCCGTATAAATGGAAAACCCAAAATTTGAGTCTCGATTTGTTGGGGGAAAGCAAAACCGTATATCTGATACTGTTTTCAAAACCGTATTGAATATCCGGTTTTCAAAATCTCATTTTTGAGTATCCTTATCCGATACGGATTTCCAGTATATACGATACCGTATATCTGGATTCTTTATATACGGTAGCCGGTTGTCATTTTAATTAATTTAATTTAATGTCTTTTTTTTTCATTTTTTTGGGTGATTTTATGATTTTTCTTTATCACTGTTGGGGCTCAAATAATCCACACATGGATTGATGACGTGGTGCGCAGTGATTGGATAAAAGGAAAGCACATGGATCAAGCAAATGCATGGACCAGATTGAAAGTAAGATGAGATGAACGGCCTAGATTGAAAGTAACAAACACGTTTGCATAACTGCCACATTCCACCGAGTCAGCAACAACCTTCTGAAAAATTGGACCTCGGAGGAGGACCATGAGAGACGTTGGGAGGCTAAACTCACACTATAAAAGCCGGCAGCAACATAGGAGCAAGGCATATACTATTCACCCACTCTAAAATCAGCATACAAGAACCAAGCAATTATAGAAGCAAATTCTCCCTTATCTCTTTATGTACGTCCAAATACTCCGTACCACCTAAGCAAGAACTTTTACATTTTAGAGCATATCTTTAAAGGGATTCCAACTCCCCCCACGGTTTTTCCCACATTGGGTTTCCGCGTCACCAAATCCTTGTGTCACTTTTCTTCTTGTATTTCTCCTTACGTTATTTCAACATATTAGTACTACTAGAATAGCCACTTTGATCCACCTAACAAGTAAATCACCTAATTAGCAAGTTTTTACCAAAATAGTTTGGCGCCCACCGTGGGGCATAGTGGTTAATATCTACAGTCAAAAAACAGAAATCCAAACGACCAAATCAGTATGTCAGGATCCAGTTCACGCAATACCAGTGGTGCCCCATGAAATCTTCCACTGGGCATCCTCAGTCAGTCTCGGGAGCACCCAGTATCCCTGCCAGTCTGAACCAGCCTATCCCATCCATTCTCCAGACGGAGGCAGTAAGCTAGAACAAGATACCTAAGCCATCAAGGGTGCCAGAGTCCGGGGCAAGTCAGCGCTCAGGGTCAGACCAGGTCCAGCAGGGATAGCAGCCCCATCAGGAGCGAGATCGTGATGGCCACCAATCCCCTAGAAGGTTTAGGAAAGCAGCGCCGTGCGGGTCCAGATCCAAACCAGCCAGACCCATTGTAGACTCTCATAAGTGAAATGAGCGTCATTCATGATGCCATCAGGAGTGTGGAGAGGGACAACCAGAATCTGAAGGACAGGATGGCTTCTCTGGCAAACCAGCAACCAGTATCCAACCTCCCTAGCGCCCAGATGTCTGCTTCAGCCACCTACCCATCCTAGGAGGTGCCTAGTGGAGGTTCAGGCCGCCAGATACTGCAGGAACTTGTGGCCTAGTTGGATTTGGGAATGCCGCTGCCAGTTCGATCAATGGGACCTGTTGGGCCAGGGACCTCAACACCCAGCACTTCGCTTCCCCAGGCTATCCACAAATACCAGGTAACTTGCCTTTTAGTGCTTCCTTCGTTACTAACCCTTTCTTTGGTACAAGTACTCTGAGCCAGCCAATGACCCACCAGTGGAGGCCCACCATCCACACTCAGCCCATTCAGAGCGGAGCAACCTACATACCCTACTCATGAGAGAAAATCCAAGGAGGAGCAATACCTGGAGGTAATTTCTTTGGCCCTGGTCCTGGTGTTCCTAACCCTTTTGCAGGAACAGGAGGACTAGTGGAACAGCAACTCCAAAAACTAAGGGACATGATTAACAAGATTTCGAGGATGCCACGCCCTATGGAGAAAGCCACACCTGAGAGCTACGATGATTTCCCTTTTGCGGATGTCATAACACTCATCAACGTACCCAAAGGGTTCAAGCCACCGGTCATGACCCTGTATGATGGAACTGATGACCCCCTGGACCACACCAACCTGTACAAGCAGAAGATAATGGTAGTCACAACAACAGGTCCCTTGAAGGAAGCATGCATGTGCAAGGGGTTTGGATCCACCCTCTCTGAAGCCACCCTGCAATGGTTCGTGAGCCTCCCTAACAGCAGCGTGGGAATATTCGCCAACCTGGTGAACCTGTTCACCCAGCAGATCGCTAGTAGCAGGAAACCGGAGAAGCAGACCAATGACCTATACAGGATAACCCAGAAGTTCGATGAATCCACCCGAGACTTCCTGAACAGGTTCAACAAAGAGAAGGTGTCCATCCCCAGATGTGATATCGCTACAGCCATCGAAGCATTTCGCCAATGACTCCACCAGGATTCAGATCTGTACAAGGATTTGACCAAGTACCCATGTGCTACGTTTGAGGTGCAGTCCAAAGCCATGGCAGCAATACGGTTAGAGGAGGACGCTGAATCCATAAGATCCACCTACGATACCGACAAGAGTACCAGAAAGTCAGTAACCGACAAGAGGTGTGAAAGATCAAAGCCATACAGCAGGCCCACCGTCAACAAGGTTTCACAAGGGGCTGACTGGCGGAACAATCCAAACTTGCCCCCAAAGATCAGCGAGTATAGGTTCTCTACAAGTATGACAGGCTTGCTCAAAGCCCTGAAGGAGTTAGGTGGAAGGGTAAGGTGGCTTAAGAAGTAGACTCGGTAAAATAAACGCCACAACATTGAAGACTATGTAGCCTTGCGCAAGGAGGTCAAGCATCTCCACGGAGCATGATACCTCGACAACCTACTCTCTAAAAGAAGTAGACTCCGTAAAATAAACGCCACAGATCAGGTGCTTCCTTCTTCACCCCCTCTTTATAGTAAGGTTGTCAATGTAATCACAGGTGGGTCAGAGCTGTGTGGGTTAACCTATTCCGCCGCCAAGAGACATGCTACAGAAACAAAGAGGGACAGGCATGAGACCTCATGCAGGGTCAGCAGAATGGACCTACCAGCAGTCTGCTTCGATGAGACAGACGCACAGGGTGTAAAAGAGCAATATCATGTTGCACGAGTTATTACCCTGTCAATAAGGAATTGTCTGGTAAAGAAGATCCTGATAGACACTGGGAGCTCGGTGAACCTCCTCATGTTGAGCACCCTCAAGAATATGGGGCTCAGTGAAAAGGACTTAACCAACAGGGCAGTCCCCCTGGTGGGATTCAGCGGTGAAACCACGAGAACACTAGGGGAAATAGTTATTCCCACTTTTGCCGGTGGAAATAATAAGCAAGTAAAATATTTAGTTATTGATGGTCCATCTACTTACAATGTTATCCATGGCAGGCCCTGGATCCATGAAATAAGAGCAATTCCCTCGACGTACCACCAGTGCCTGAAGTTCCCAACACCATTAGGCGTACAGGAGGTACGAGGAGACCAAGAGGCGGCCAGAGGCTATTACAAGGAAGCACAGAAGCAGCCCGCCAGCCCGCCAGCATAGCAATTACAAAGCCAGCATGTCCATGAGAAGCACATTGGACATGCTGCACTGCACCGGTCAAATGCGAGAAAGACTACTTGAGCTGCTCAGAAGGAACACAGACAGCTTTGCTTGGTCACATGACGACATGGTGGCATATACCCCAGCATAATAACCCATCGTCCAAATGTGGACCATAGCAAAGAAAATCCGAGAAGTAAGGTATCCAGAGTGGCTCTCAAATGTGGTGGTGGTCCCAAAGAAAAACAATAAGTGGAGGGTGTGCGTGGACTTCACCGATCCGAACAAAGCATGTCCAAAATATCTGTTCCCCGTGCCACATATTGATGCCATGGTTGACGCCACAGCAGGACACGCAATGCTAACCTTCTGGGATGCCTGGAGTGGATACAACAAGATCAAGATGCACCCTGCAGATCAAGATGCACCCTGCAGATCAAGAGAAAACGGCATTCCAGTCACAACGTGGGTTATACTGCTACAACTTAATGCCCTTCGGGCTCAAGAACGCGGGATCAACCTACCAGAGGTTGGTCAACAGGATGTTCAAGAAACATATAGGAATACAATGGAGGTCTAGATTGATGACATCGTGGTGAAATCAAAATAGGCGGTGGACCATATACAGCACCTCGAAGACACCTTTAGGACCCTCAGGGAGTATAAAATGAAATTAAACCCCCTGAAGTGCACTTTCGGAGTCTCCTCGGGAAAATTCATATGGACTTGGTGACACGGAGAGGCATAGAGGCAAGCACGGAAGTGATAAAAGCGCTATTGCAGCTAGAGTCCCCTCAGAAACCAAAAGACGTACAAAAGCTGACAAGAAGGGTGGCAGCCTTGAACTGGTTCATCTCGAGGTCCTCTGATAAGTGTCGCCTCTTTTATGATATCCTGAGGAAACATTAGCGATTTGAGTGGACAGAAGAGCACGAAAAGTCCTTCCAGGAATTGAAGCGGTACTTAAGCAGCCCACCACTCCTTTCAAAAACAGAGCCTAAAGAGCACCTCTACCTGTACCTTTCAGTGACGGAAGCATCTGTCAGCTCAATACCGGTACGAGAACATGATGGGCAACAATACCCAGTATACTACGTCAGTAAGTCTCTGCTACCTGCAGAGACCAGGTACACAACACTAGAAAAACTTGTACTAGCTTTAGTAGTATCATCCTATAAGCTGAGGCCCTACTTTGAGGCCCACCCCATCATCGTAGTAACCAGCTACCCCCTGAAGGCAGTAATGAGGAAACCAGAACTGTCAGGCAAAAAGGCCAAGTGGTACATCCATCTTAGTGGCTTCGACCTTAGGTTTGAACCCCGAACATCAATTAAATCGCAAGCCCTAGCATACTTCGTGTCAGACTTTAGCACTGCTCTGCAAGTACATGAAAACCAGAAGATTTTAACCCTAGAAGGGGAAAATCGGATCAACCCTGGCTATTACACATAGATGGGGCCTCAAACATGAGAGGAACCGGGGTTGGCATAGTCCTGAGGTCTCCACAGGGAGACATAATAGTACATGCAGTACAGTGCGAATTCAGGGCCACCAATAACAAAGCAGAGTATGAGGCCTTGATCGTAAGCCTACAATTAGCCCTTGATCTAGGGGTGCAGAGCATCTTAGTGAAAGTTTATTAAACTCGATAATAGACATTTCTAATATCATTTTATTAATTTTTTACTCTTAAACTATGTAGATCTTATGCATGCATAACAAAAGATAAAGAAAGAACAATTTCCTTACATTGAATATGAAAAATATCGGCACAATATTTGGACACCTTCCAAATATTGTTCTTGAGCTTAACCAAGAAGGATGAACTTCCAAGTTTAAAGTTAGAAACTCTCTTTTTAGATGCACCAAGACTACCCTTAATCACTACTAAAATACTACACTAGCATGATAAGTAGCATCCCTTAAAAACCATCTAATAACTCTTATTACTACACTAGTATATTATTAGAGAAATATGAACTCACGTTTTGTGAAAAACTTCTCTAAGTTTTCTTCTTGTGAGATAAGTGAGTTTGTAGAGAGATAAGTATATTATACACATATGAGATCAAGTGCATCTAATAAGGAGAAAACATTTCCTTATTGAGCACATGAGGACCGGCCACCCAAAAAGCATGGGTAAGGGTGAGTTTTCTTTTGTTCTTAACAATGCACTAAGGTGGTTACTAGGTTTTTAGGTAAAATGATTATGTTTACCCATTAAACAAATCAACTAATTATCACCCTTAACATACCCACCAAAACCGGTGCACCCATATAAAATGGGTGTCCATTTTATTTTTGCATTTTGTCATTTGTCACATATGTGACATGTGACATGTAACATGTTATTTTGCTTATAAATGTGCATTTAACCAATTTAAATGCAATTTCATAACAAATAAATTAGACTAAACATTTTAAGTCACATTTTATAATTACATCTAAATACAATGGGTCATCTCTTATTTGGTTAATATAATCTACAACAATTTGTAATTATAATCAACCAATTTTGCTTATCTCAAATGTTTCATAAACATAATGCATTCTTAGTAATATAACGATTAAATTACTAAAATGAATCTTATTTAATCATATTGTAATAAGATATGATTCTCACTTACAATATAAACTTAGTTCAATTTTAAGGGATTAATTGATCTGTATCGATATATAATTAATTAATGTACATGATTAGGGGATTGTCCTTTAGGTGTGACCTCAAGGGATCAACTGATCACCACTGGCATACGACAGTAACGTCAAACTCAAGTGAGCCAATCATTACCGATTTATGTTGACCAGTTGACTATAATATTCATCATCCCTTTGTATTCTTATTATTGAGATTTAATTATGTGATCGCACTATTGTTGACGACACTCACTCCAACACTCAGTATGCAGTGACTCAACCATGACAACGAGGAGTACACCGCCAGAAATTCCAAAATGCTAGCTTACCTGAAGGTGGCAAAAGAACTATCTCTCAAGTTCCAGTTGTTTGTGATAAGGCAGATCCCCAGGGACCAGAACGCTGAGGCGGACGCTCTAGCTACCCTAGGGTAAACCTTCAAACCCGGTACCCTTTCCAACATACCTATTGTGCCCGTACTACAACCAGCGGTAGACAAAGACGAGCAAGGTAACCGTGGGGAGTCCAAGACTCGAACACAGTGGTTAGAGGAAGCAGGGGTACTAAGAAGTACTGAAGGACAGGAGGAGGGCCAGCCAAACTGGAGGAAACAGTACCAGGATTAGCTACAAAACGACGTACTACCAGCAGACAGGAATGAGGTAAGAAGTTTTAAGATGTGTGCCTCTCACTTTATACTAATTGATGGTATCTTGTTCAGGAAATCCCTGGCGGGCTCTTACTTACGATGCCTTGGAAAATAGGAAGCATAAACTGTCTTGCATGACCTCCACAGCGGCGAGTGTGGAAATCATGCAGGGGGCAGGAACCTCTCCAACAAAGCACTACGACATAGATACTTCTGGCCCACCATGCGCAAAGATGCCATGGAGTACGCCAAGAAATGTGACGCATGCCAGAGACACGATGCAGTAACCCACCAGCATGCAGAACCTCTACATCTGGTCATCTCACAATGGCCCTTCATGAAGTGGGGTATGGACATTGTGGGAAAACTACCTAAAGCCCCGGGAAACAAGGTCTTCATGCTAGCCATGAATGATTACTTCTATAAGTGGATAGAGGCAGAATCATTCTCCCAGGTGACAGAAAAACAAGTCATATCATTCATCAAGCGCAACATCATTTGTAGATTTGGGATACCTTCAGAGATTGTATGTGATAATGGGTCCCAGTTCATCTCCAACCAGACCAAGGCCTTCTGCGCTTGATGGAATATCGCACTACACAAATCTACCCCCAGGAACCCCCAGTCTAACGGTCAGGTAGAGTCCAGCAATAAAATAGTAATTGACAATTTAAAAAGAAGATTGGAAGAAGCTAGTGGCTGGTGGGCAGAAGAACTCCCTTTGGTACTCTGGTCCGACAAAACTACACCTAAGGTGGCTACTGGCCAAACACCATTCAGCTTGGTCTTTGGTGCCGAGGTAGTAATTCCCACGGAAATGAGAGTACCCACACATAGGTATGGGTGCATAACTGAAGAAAGAAACAAGGTGGAGATGGCTAGCTACCTGGATACAATAGATGAACTGAGGCCCAGTGCACAAGTGAGGTTGGGCTCCTACAAGCAGATGGGGGTAAGAAGTCACAACAAGAACATCAAGATCAGGGTCCTGCATGTAGGGGACCTGGTACTCAGGAAATTTTTCCAAAAAACTAAGAATCAGCAAGCTGGGAAGTTCGCCTATAACTGGGAAGGACCCTATCAGGTGGAAAGCATAGTAGGCAACGGAGCATACAGACTAATGACCATGAAAGGGGAGATAATATCAAAACCATGGAACATAGTCCACCTCAAGAGGTACTACATCTGAAACAGGCTTCGCAAGCCAGGCACCCCCTGGTATAGTACCTTGACATCTTTCGTAGCCAAACAAACGAAGTCTTTCACAATTACAAGAGGATTCTTATTTTAAGCATTACCTTTGAATAAAAATTTGTAAAACAATTCAGTTACTGTTAGAACACATCATTGCCTTTATTCTCGAAATATTTGAAGCAGGATTTTTCAAAATTTATATATTTGCCAAAGTTTTTTCAGATCACTCAAAACATGTTTGCCTGCCCAAAGACCTCCTCCCTGAAGGAGTCCTACTTACCTTAGAAGGCAGTCTGCCATACCCAGACTAGCAGAAAACTCTTCCACAGATACAAACAGTGTGCGCGTGGCGAATAAAGGGTCCGGCCCCTACTCAACCACCACAGACACCCCCACGTTGCGTGGCGCTCAGATATATGGACAAATGATTCCAGAGCCACCGTCTACCGACCAATGCCGACCCACAAACAGAAGTACACCAAAAGCGCGCTTCACACAGTAAGTACCAAATTACTAAACAAGTCATTCATAAAAGGAAAAATACGCCCGCCACACGACGAACTTAATATTGTTTTACACAGTACAACAAAAAAAGGTACCACCAAAAAGCAAGAGTTCAACAAAATACGGAAAATAAAAACATAGTGCCACAGGTACCTAAGCTTTGGCCTCTTGGCCACCATCACCACCATAATTATCGCCACCTGCGCCTGACTCTCGCTCTACATCAAAAGGGATCTGCTCTGGAACAGTTGTCGCCTCCTCCTCAGCAGGAGCTTCCTCCACTTCCTCCTCTTCCTCGGAGTTATCTACCTCGTTCAGGAAGCTCATATCTGGCTTGGTAGGGAAGAGCTCAGCAAACGTCTTCTCCTCCTCCTCCAGATCCCACGAGGCATGCTCACCAGATTGAAACTCCTTCAGGCTCTGGATTTTGGACTCCCAGGCAGCATACTGTTGTAGTAGGTGTCCTTCACAATAGTGCGCCACATAATAAATCTAATTAAGGAATATAATTGGGATATTTATTGACTATATATATATATGATTAGTCAGTTGATTAACGTAAATCAATAACGGTTGGCTGACTAGAGTTTGACGTTATTGTCGTATGACGGCGGTGATCAACTGATCCCTTTCGGTCACACCTATAGAATGAAACCCAAATAGTAACTAATTAATTGTATATGATACAGTTGATTAGTCCATTACATATATTTGATATATATATACGAGAGTTAATAGTTAGAAATTGAGTTGGGAACTCAAATTCGATTAAGCTTATTTTTCAATTATGCGATAATTGACTAATAAATTTATATCTTATTTTAATATGATTAAATAAGATCTAGTTTAGTAATTAATCGTTAGTTTACTAAATTAGTTGAGGTTTTACATATATTTTGAGGTAAGCTAATTAGTTAATTATATTTACAAGGAGTTGTAAAATAAATTAACTAAGCATTGTGGGACCCATTATATATTGATATAATGGTAAAATATCACTTAAAATGTTAAGTACATATTATTTATTTATTTGTGTCATATAATTGTTATATGATCAAATTAACACTTAATTATATAAGATAATTTAGCATATGATTAATAAGTATTTGTGGGACAAATATCAAAAATCAAAATGGACCATATAAGGCCACATGTGGCCGGTCATAATAGTAGTGTAGGTGATGATGGTTGCTTTTGTCCATGCTCACAAGTCACATGAGATTATGACATGAATAGTATACCTAAAATCATTTCACTCAACACTACACTCCACCATTTTGCATGTGAATTAAAATTAGCAAAATAAGTGCCTTGTGAGGCCTATATGGACCGGCCATATTGTCTATAAAAGGGCAATATGGTTGTTCATTTTGTGTTGTTCATTCTTGCTTATTTGCTTTATCTCACTAAAATCCTTTCATATTTCTAAAACTCTCATACACTAATATTCACTAAGTATTACTATAGTAGTAGTATATTCTAATATTAGTGTAACTTTTCTTATTATCTAGTTAGTAATAAGTCAAGTTCTTTTGGGTTAATCTTGGGTGCAATTTAAAGGAGATCTTCTAGTTTGAAGATTTTTTTAGGATCATCTATATTATAGCTCAAGAACAACAAGAAGGAGTTCTTGTTGTGCCCATTTAATTTTCATTTCAATGTGAGGAAATTTCTTTTTTATATATATTGTCTTTATATTTGCATGCATGTTACATAGATCATTAAACACTAAACTAACAAGTAATTTAGGAACTAATTAGAGGAGTCTAATTAAGTTCTATGGACTTTCACATAAAACACTGCCTGAGAGAGATACTTCTTCAGGGAGAGGAGCTGGCCCTCAGAAACTTTCAGCTTATCCTCCGCGCTCTTCATACGAGTCGAGAGAGAGCGATTCACCATCTGCGTCCTAACCAACTGGTCCTCCACCACTTTCACCTCGGACTGAGCCTTTACCAGCTGATCTGAGCCTCCAAAGATGTGCACCTTTCCTGTGCGTTATTCACCTCCTTGACCATCCGCACATGATCCTGGCAGAGGAAGAGGGCCTTCTTAAAGGTCTAGATCAAAAAACTGAGAATGAAACCAAAAGTACTTGCTCAACAGGGGGTCGTGCAAGGGAAAAAACACAGCAGCATACCTAAAAGGCATCCTCAACAGTCGAGTTCAGGGTTGCAGGGATGGGAGTAGAGCTGAGGGAGTACTGAGACCCAGGCAACAAGAACTGGCCCATCAACGGCTAAAATAGGACATCTCCCTGAACCCCATAGCCTAGAGGAATGGTGAGCTTGGTAGGCGATAAAGTTGGAGCCGGACGAGGAGCCACGGCAGCCAGAGGGGGTTCGGATATCGGTTCTTCCTCAGAGGGAGGGGCAGCACCCTTGTTCTTGCTGGGGGCAGAACGGACAGCACCACCAGTCAACTTTCTCTTCTTCTTTGCCATAAACAGGCTCACGGCTTAAAACACCCAGACCTTATCATCACATACAAAACATAGCATACATCCATCCTAACGCACAAGCAATCAAGGAACTCACCAGATGACATCCTCACTTCACCAGCACTTTCAAACTCACCAATCTCCTCCACGGAAGCAGAATCCTCCGCAGCAGCCTCAGATGGTTCCTCAATCACCCCACCGAACTTCAAGGTTAGGAGCCTGGGAAACTTCCTTTAATCTTCCGAGAGGCCCAGCAGATTCTTCACGACAGAATCGTCAAGCAAAGGTTTAGGCTGTTTAAAACCTGCACAGGAAAGTCAGTATACCTGGTGAATTAACAAAGTAGACGGAGAAGAGACAAAGGACTACCTTCTAAGGGACTCCACTTATCAAGCAAGTAGGAGGGTTGAGGAACAATGGAGTCGATTTTGACATAGATGAAAAACTTAAACCACCCCCCATCTTTCACCTTGGTGGGCATGAGGATGCTGGGCACCCTACCATCGACCGTCCGAAGGGTCATCTGAATGGGACCCAGCGGGGGATACAGGTACATATGGGTCAGGTCGGATAAGGTAAGGCCGAGATCATGATCATCGTTCAAGACGCACATGGAGATCAATAATCTACAAGCATATGAAGAGATCTGGCAGGCGGCCAGGCTGTTAAACTTCAGGAACTCCTGAATCAGGTTTGGGAAGGGAAATACCAAACCTAGTAGGAAAGGGTACTCATACAAGCACGCCCGCCCCGCACGATAGACGTCAGCCCTCTGACCAGGGCGGGGGAGGTGGATAACAGCATCCTCTTTTAAATCGTAGCGAGCACGAATTGTAGGGAGATCTTCCTCTGTATTTGCCGAATCACAAGCATATACTTCGGTAAGAAACCCCGTGGAAGGAAACTCTTCCTTGTCAGTACCAGTAGAGGAGGAACCAGGCGATTTCCTAACAGATTTACGACCCATTCTCAGAAAAATCAAAGAAAGTTAAGAGGGATTACCTTGAATAAGTTGGAAGAGAAAAGTGAAGAGAATCATGAAGAATTAGGGATTTTTATGGGGAAGTTATGGAGTTTTTATAGGGGAAAGTGGGAGTTATATCTAGGGGAGTCGTGGCAGTTCAGGAAGTTAAGAGGGGAAAGAGTTTTAATTGATGGGACGTGGTAGAAGCGGTTGGAAAGACATGAGCCGTCTCCAGAAAGAGAGAAAGCCTCATCCATCCACGTGTCACCAGATGCGTCTTTCTGGGGGAAATTGTTAGGGCTCAAATAATCCACACATAGATTGATGACGTGGCACGCAGTGATTGGATAAAAGGAAAGCACATGGATCAAACAAATGCATGGACCAGATTGAAAGTAAGATGAGATGAGCGGCCTAGATTGAAAGTAACAAACACACTTGCAACAACTAGGGGTGGGCATCGGTCCAAAAGCGGACCGGACCGGAACCGGTTTGGACCGGAACCGGAATTGATAAAAAATCGGCACCGGGACCGGACCGGATTACAAAAATTCCGGTCCGGGATCTCACTGGAAAAATTCCGATCCAAGACCGAACCGGACCGGTTGGACCGGTATTTAGACTACATGCCCACTTTTTTCTAATTCCGGTCCAAAAATTCATGTCCAATGGACCGGATCGGACCGGTTAGACCGGAATAAAATAAAAATTATAGAAAAAAAATCAAATAATAATAATTCCGGTCTTTCCGGTACAATCCGGTCCGGACCGGACCGGAAACAGGAATCTTAAAAAATGATGGACCGGAGACTGGACCGGAATTTTTTTTTCCGGTTCCGGTCCGGACCGGTCCATTTTTCCGGTTCTGACCGGATTTTGCCCACCCCTAGCAACAACCTCCTGAAAAATAGGACCTGCAGAGCAGGACTCGGAGGTGGACCATGAGAGACGTTGGGAGGCTAAACTCACACTATAAAAGTCGGCAGCAACATAGGAGCAAGGCATATACTATTCACCCACTCTAAAATCAGCATACAAGAACCAAGCAATTATAGAAGCAAATTCTCTCTTATCTCTTTATTTACGTCCAAATACTATGTACCACCTCAGCAAGTACTTTTACATTTTAGTGTATAACTTTGGAGGGATTCCGACTTCCCCCGCGGTTTTTCCCACATTGGGTTTCCGCGTCACCAATTCCTTGTGTCACTTCTCTTCTTGCATTTCTCCTTACGTTATTTCATCATTTTAGTACTAGTAGAATAGCCACTTTGATCCACCTAACAAGTAAATCACCTAATTAGCAAGTTCTTACCAAAACAATAACTTCAAATAGTAATAAATAGTATAAGAGTAAATAACATTAAAATGTATAAAAGTAATAGGATTGAGTCACGTATATACTCGATGTTTCGTGGTTTTATGATTTTATTTTAATAGTTTCTATTAAAAATAGGAACTGTATATTCGGTTTCTAACTTTGTCGATACGTATCCGATACGGTTTTTAAAAACCGTATCGTATATACGGAAATTCGTATCGGAAATTCGTATAATTGAAACCGTATATCGTATCAGATACGTATAATAAAACGTATCGTATAATTTTGTTCAGCCCTATAAGTTGGGCATCCAAACGAACTCGGATTGCCTACAAACTTTGGGGGGTTGTTCCTACATCCATGGGGGTCTTTTCCACCTGTTGGATCAAATATAATATGTTCATCAAACTATAACCATTTTTCTAACCTATACTCATTTAGTTAAAATATAATGAAATTGGTAAAAACTACTCCCTCTGTTCCGATAAATAGTTATTTATTTAACTTTTTGTGAGTGAATTTTTGAAATAAAAATAATTATTGATTGGGACGGAGGGAGTATAAACATCATGTAAACCCTAATACGATGCTAACAAGGTATCTATAGACAAATAAGTAAATCATAGATCGTATGTTTGTATGGAGTCTATGGACTTCCATATATCCTTGTGTTCTTTTTTTGCTCCACATGTAAATATGTAATGCTAGGCATATAGGGAAACAGATAATGGTCAGCGAATATGTACCCGTATTATCTAGGGATTCCTTAACCAGCTCATTAGCAGCGTCCTTTTACAATGCTTAAGCCTTTATTATCAAAACGAACAATATATATTCAATTGAAGATGCCTATCCAAATGCTTCTCCTCTTCTCCTTTACTTTACTGCACTTTTATTTGTCCAAAGTCAAACTATGAAATACTCTCTACTCCTTAGCATGGAACTGTGACAATGACGTACCACTAATAATAATCACTACTCTTCTCCATGCTAAGCAGCAAGCAAGGAATCAATTAATCGTCCATTAGAGTCGGGACGTCGGGTAAAGGTGGCTTTGTTTAAATCGTGATCGAGTCGTAGCTAATGACGCGTTTTTTTGTAGTGATGAACTTTCCCTGTAATTTTACCTTCTTAGACATTGATTTCCAGTTGTCATTAGGAACCTATATACCTATTATTAAAAACATTGTTTAATTTAGACCTAGCAAATAAAACTGAAACCGGAAAACCGATTGATAATATTTATATTGATAACCGATCGAACACTCGATATGACTAGCTTCAATCGTCCTTGAAACCCGACCCAGTCTGAATCGAACCGAAATCGAACCAAATTCATTAATAACCGAATTATACCGAAACTTGTATATATATATGAACTGTTAAGAACTGAACAACCAATAGACCTGAATTGTAAATATTTAAAATCTCATTAAAAAAAACACCTATTTTAGGTTTTTTTTTCATTTGTTCTTTATTTATTAATGATATTTTGAATAATTATATTCAAATTGAATATTATAAGGTACATTTAGTCTATATATTATATCTTAACTCAAAAAACAATATTACCTGAAACTCAACTGAACTGATATAGAGTTATAGATCCCACCTGAACCCGAACTCGAAATAGCCGAAATCGAATAAAAGTGGCTAACCGAATTGAACCCGATCGCAATCGAACTGAAACCGAAACTAAGATTAAACCGATTTTAATGGATTTGATTTAATCCAATCCGAAATCGAACCAAATGACCCATTTACCAAGTTTAGATTAATTTGATGAGATTATAAAAGCTGTCATAACTGTATTAATAAGATACTCGAACACCTTGGCGTTGTATTAATCATTTCTTTAACATTTTAGAAACGGGTCAAGTTTCATCGCCTATATTATATTATCGACCTCTTATCTCAGTCATTTTTATCAACTTACATCCAATCTAGTCCAACAATTCTATGTCTTGAAGTTTTGATCGCCCACAGTCCACAGACTGACATTTATTTGCTCCGATTATTTAAACTCGAAACCATGGTAACATTTATGTTCTCAAATTCAACATATAGCAATATAGGTCAATGAATACAACAAAAATAATAAGGTTAACAGCTGACAAGAAGTCTGATGCGGAAGATTAGTACGTGGGTATTGTCCAGTGTGAAGTAATATAGTACTCGTAATATGTAATTTAATTGGACATTTAATTTATCAAAACAGAATAGACCAAAGTTTGACTGCATGGTTATCTGCATGAAACTTGGATGTCACAGAAAAACACATAACTCTAACCCAATCCTCTTCTTTCTACATGCTCATTCATCTTTATGTTCACTCTTCTTGCTTCTTCCCTCGAGCCTTTGATTTATATTATCCTCATCTTTTTGTTGATGCGCCCTCCACTCCACCACAAATCTTACTAAATGGATACTCACAATATATTTATTGTGATGATGACATATGCAATATGTTAGTGTAGGATCTTTCTTTTAATTTAAAGTAAAGGCTTACTTTTCTAGTAAAAGTTACATCTATATAATATAAAATTAATGGATCAAAAAATCAAGAATAATTGTTTAGTCTCAAGTGACACTTTATATATATATTACATATATATACACATTCAAATATGTATTTACAACCGGATAATAATCAGCTTTATATAATAGTGGATATGAGATAAAATATTTAATAAGATATAAATATAATAATTGGATCTCGACCATCAATTTAAGGTTTTAATTGAGATGGTTTATCTATCATGTTATTAGAGCCGGTGTGACTAAAGGTCACTGGTTTAAATTCTGGCGGACTCCGATATCTCACAAAGTGAAATTTCAGCGAATGTTATTAGGATATGTGCACTAATCATTCTTCACGTCTATCAATAAAATATTAGCAAAAAAGCTAATGTCGAAGTATTAACAAAGAGATCAAATTTAATTCACTTTCAAGTGCTTCAGCTTTTGTGATCACATTATCCACTTTATGAATAAATGGCCCTATGTGCTTCGTTTGGCTCAATAAACCTTTATAAATCCAATATTAATCAAACTAAAAGTAAGAGCTTTACACTCTGGTCAAACATCACGTAATGACCTAAAGCAGTAAAATTTGAAGAATTATCAATGTGTAGCGTCAACAAAGCGCCAAATTTCTAATTATTAGTAATTTTAAAGCCATATTACTTTTAATATTGACCTAAAACTTAAAAGGGATAAAAAAGATGGCAATATAATACGAATTACCAAAAGAAAGAGTAGAAACTGGGGCAGCTATTAGTTGGTACAACGGAATTGTTATGTGCAGCGTCAAAAAAGATGCATGGGTTTACTTTAAGCATTGGCAAAGACCCCAATGCATCATGACTTATGATGGCAATTTCATTCTTGGGGTAATTCTTTAGTAATTATTTTACACCAATTTAATTGTTATTCTATGCAATTATCAATTATGCATCCGGATTTGTCACTCTATTGACCTGGCATCAGTTTAGTAAGCTTAAATTATGCAACATAATTTTGCCACCCTATTAATGTATTTCGCAAATACTCCGTATGTGATTAAGGGTCTATTTTTTATAAGGAAGGAGCTTGTTTTGGTTAAACTTTATCTAATCGATATTTTAGTGTGGGTTACGGCAGCCTAACTACTAGTCGATGATTAAAAATGAATTTTGGCAAATGTGCGCGAGTGAAGTGAGAAATAAGGAGATTGACACAAGAGATTTGGTGACACGGAAAACCCGATGTGGGAAAAACCGCGGGGAAGTAATAATTCCTCCAATGATCTACCAGCAATAACAAATGTTTTGCGTATAACGCAATAGGGAATGACTAGGTGCTAGAATTGTGCTAGAAATAGGGTTTGTGCATGATTTTTCACTTCGAGTCCCTTGCATACATGCTCCTACTCGTTCCCTTTTAATTTATAGTCTTCTTATTGTTAGGGGTTAGAGTTGTTTTGTACACCAAGATTGAGTGTCCAGCTTCATGGACCCTTAGGCACCAAGTTCACCAAGTTGCTATGTCCATCTCGTTGTCTCGTGAGCCTAACTCCTCCTTCCCTTGAATCCTTTTGCTCTGACCTAGCCCATTCTCACGGAGAAATTAGGTCCAAACAATTGCCCCCCATTTCTCGCCTAAATTGCCTCCATGCTTTTGGCAGGAATTTGCTTGACACGACTCCGACCGTCATTTCGCACAAATTTCTAGACACGCCATCATTACACTCAACTTCCCAATTCAAACCCCATTTACTCTCCCATTTTCCCCACGTCTCCAACTCGTTTAAACCCCAACTGCCTTACGTCCATCCCCATAATTTAAACCCTCACTTCTCCAAATTAATTCAACCTCTCACTCTCCTTCTCCTCGATCAACCTATATGTGTTCCATCCGGCTCTTAATTTCCCCTTTTCCACGTAAATTTTCCCTTTTTCTTCTTTTCCTTTACCCGATTGCAATATCGGCACGAAATTGACCCGACAATCGTCTTATTCAACCTTCATCACCACAAATTCCGAAGAACTATTTCCTTTGCAAACCATTCTAAAATATCATCATTCTTGCGATTACGTCCTCACCCTCTCTAACCTCCCAAAAATTAGGGCAAAGCTCGACCTTAATGAGGATGTGGCGATCCACATTCCTACCCCTAGTCACATGGCTCACTCTATTCGCAAGTATGCATGTATCTTTATCCCTTCATCCTAGGGCCGAAATCTTACTTTTCCCTTTTTTATTCATGTGTGGTACAATTGGTTCTCGACGTGACTGTCGCTCTGAAACAAACCCTAGATACCGGAATCGATTTGGAGGACTTGATACATCGGTTCCACTATCGGTCCTTAGGTTGTGGCCAAATAAGGTTCAGGCCAAGGAAGGCAAGGATATCTTTCTAGATTTCCCTTCCAAGCCTAAAGACGACAGGTGGTTTAAACGCTTCTTCTTCGTGAAAGTCGACTATAACACCCCCATACACCAAGGTGCCTTACAATACCCCCTTAGCACATGGGAGTCAATGCGCTTACCAACTTCTTATCGACCTGGCTTCCCTCAGCTCAGTCTTTTTGGTTCTTGAGAATGGTCACAACCTCTCCTAGGACCGGTTGAGAGTCCACTTCCTTTGGTTGTGTTATGTAGGTGTCGATGACAGAAAAGAAAGACACGATCGCTGGCCGCAAAAAGTCTCGGAGGCCTTGCGAGCTGCAAGATGCTCTACCCCAAGTTAAGGGTTCTCGGGGCTGTTATTGTAAGTGTCTAAAACTAAATATTAGACATTTCTAATATCATCTTATAATTAGTTTACTCACTAAACCATTGGATCTTATGCATGCATAACAAAAATAAATACAAAGATAAGAAGAAACATTTTTTTCTTACATTGAATATGAACAATATGGGCACAAAATAAGACTCCTTCCTACTTTGTTCTTGAGCTCAAAATATAAGGATGATTTCCAAGTTCTTAGAATAAGAATACTCCAATTAGTTGCACTAAGACAATACCCAAAAATCACAAATATTACTACACTATTATAATTTGTAAGATGCCCTTAATATATCACTAATATGTCTATTACTACTCTTAGTAATATTATTAGTAATCTAAGAACATAAGTTGTCGGAGGCTTCTTAAGCTTATTATTTTAGAGTAAGAAAATGGAGAGGTTGAGAGATAAGTTCATCTTTATTCAAATGAGATCAAGTAAGTATAAAAAAGAGAAAACACTTCTCTTTTCTACCCATGGAGTCGGCACCCTACAAGCATGGGTAAGGGTGAGTTGCTTTTGTTCTTAACCAGGGGCGGCTAAAGCCCGGTTCAGGCCGTAGAAATATTTACATGAACAAACTTTGGTCTAGTGGTTGAAGGATACAATAATAATTGTAGCTTTGCAGTCTACCCAAGTTCGACTCCCATTAGCACCACTTTTTCAATTTTGAACTTTTAACTTTTTTGAACTTCACTTTTTTTTTTTGCTTATTAACGTTATAGTTTATGCTCATACGAGTATTTTTTTTACATCTTTCCATTTTTTTCCTTTGTTCCTCTATTATAAATTATCTTTATAGAGTTATACCCTCGAATTTTACCCGACACGACTTTTTCAATTTTGGACTTTCATTTTTTTTACTTCACTTTTTCTTGATTGTTTATGTTATATTTTATGGTCATATTTTTTTCAACTTTCCATTTTTTTTCTTTATCCCTATTATAAATTATCTTTTAGAGAGTTATACCCTCGATTTTACCCATTTTCATGTAATTATTAGTTAGGAAAACCTTATTTTCTTATTTAACGCATATACAAAATACTTATAAAAGAGATACGTATTATAATAAATCGTTACAAAAGTACTCCACCAGTCATCGTTTTAAATATACATATATTTGCGGTATGAGTTTCAAAACTTTAGGCGCAATGAGTAGTATCTTAATAGGGTGAATATATAAGGACACATGTTTTACCATTTAAACATAGAGCGGTAAAATCAATTTTATATCCCATGTCGACTTTCTAGCACCGGGCCTCCTAAAAGTTTGAGACGCTCTTGTTCTTAACAAGATATTAGGTAGGTATCTAGGCTTAGTTAGGTAATTATTTTGTCTAATTCTCAATTAGAACAACCATAATTACCTAAATCCTACCCTAATACCCACCAATAACCGGTGCACCATGCATAAAATGGGTGTCCATTTTATCCTTGTAATTTGTCATTTGTCACAAATGTGACATGTGACATGTAACATGTAATTTAGCTTATAAATGTGCATTTAACTAATTTAAATGCAATTTCATAACAAATAAATTAGACTTAACATTTTAAGTCATATTTTATAATTACATGTAAATAAAATGGGTCATCTCAATTTTGGTTAATATAATCTACAACGATTTATAATTATAATCAACCAATTTTGCTTATCTCAAATGTTTCATAAACATAATACATTCTTAGTAATTTAACATTTAAATTACTAAAATGAATCTTATTTAATCATATTACAATAAGATATAATTCTTACTTATAATATTAACTTAGTTCAATTTAAGGGATTAATTAATCTGTATCGCTATACAATTAATTAATGTACATGATTAGGGGATTGTCCTTTAGGTGTGACCTCAAGGGATCAACTTATCACCACCGTCATACGACAGTAACGTCAAACTCAATTGAGCCAATCGTTACTGATTTATGTTGACCAATTGACTATAATATTCATCATCCCTTTGTATTCTTATTATTGAGATTTAATCATGTGATCGCACTAATGTTAAGGACACTCACTCCAACAGTTATAGCAAGGATCAAGGGGGAAAGAGCAGAGTGAATGTGTTGGCTGTTGTTGGAAGCACCTGCTTCTCGGATCGGACCAAGGACAGCTAGTCGTTGGCCCAAATAGCCCAAGACTTTTTCACCTCGGATCGGAGCGCACCACGGGATGATTTGTGAGAAGAGCGGGTGCAACCATCGATCATCAGGCCAACGCCTTCCGCTCACTCCACTTGTTCCACTCGATCATTTGATTTGTGATAGGAGCGATCACGAAGACAAGCCGTATAAAGGTAAGCAAGCAGCCCCCCGTCGATCAAGTAGTGACGCTACTCGTAATAAGACATATCCAGACAAGCAATAGAGAAATAATACTTTATTTAATAAATAGTTTAACTCAAATACATCGTCTCAAACTAGATGGCATACCGTCTACTTCAATAATCCAAAATCACAATCATAAGATAAACTGAAGTAATGTCTAATGCACGACTCTAGTAGACTCCGCAAAAGCTATTAGTGGTGATATATCCCCTCGACATCCCAGCGCAACTCAATAAATTACCTGGTGATCACCTGCTCATCATTCCCCAATGGATCACAGCAGTTTTGTAAAATAATAACGGGGTTAGTAATCGCATATACCGACCAATGTACAAGACAATCACAAGGGAAAGAGAAACTAAAGGGCCACCGCAGCGGTCACCCCAGTAGACTCAGGTTACCATCTCTGCTCTACAAAAACCACCTATTGACCCTGGACCACAGCCACGACGTCGAAAGCCCCTCTCATCGCAGCGAGAGAACCCAGAACATTAATGTGCACATCTCCTACGTAGCGGGATAACCACGGGGGTGAACTCGGGATGTGATCCATCTCCCAACGGAATTACCAAATCAGTAACCATAGTAACATCTCCAAACACCAAACCCGAACTCCATCAACATCATCATCAATCACATATCAAGAATCATATCATCTCATAACATCAATTAGCAATACAAACACTGAGTAGGGAAACCCTACTTGACGCAAATCCGGTAATATGCAATCACAATCAAAAATCCTTCTTTAATAAAGTCTCCTCCTAAACAATCAATGATCATATAACCAATACCAACATATTCCCTTTTTCCCCAATTCACTTAAGGTTCATAACAATACATACAAATCACAAAGTAGAGGTACTTACCAATGCAATCAACAAAGTAGCGAAATGTAATTGTGATTATGAACCCTAACTCCTCTTATTAATCTTTAATCAACAATCCGACAAATCCTGGAAACCCGTCGTACTCGGTCGAGTACAACATGTACTCGGTCGAGTACGTCTTATACGGTAGAGTGCCTAACTCACTCGGCCGAGTACACAAGAGTAAAACTCAAATTAAATAACAGACCAAATGACTCGGTCGAGTATACTACACTCGGCCGAGTACACTATCCACTCGATCGAGTAAGTTCTACTCGGCTGAGTGCCAAGTACTCAAAATACGGAGTATTACAATCTTCGCTCCTTAAGAACGAACTTCATCCTCGAAGTTCACAACTCATACTCCTACCAACAACTAATAATACAAGACAACAACTACACACAACATAAGACACAATTCGTACACAACAAGGCCAACTCTATGACCTCTAACCAAACTCCCAACATCCCAAACACAAGGACTCTACCAATCACATATCACCTCGAAACAACCCAACACCAAGTCTCTATCAACTACACTAAGACCAATAACCAATAATAAAACAAAAGTCTTACTAAACTAATACGAGCTATTACATTCTTCCCTCCTTAAAAATGAACTTCGTCCTCGAAGTATACACCCTATTACAAACAAAAGAACTCAAGTATTCAAGACAACACTAGCATTATCATTACTAAAGGTACCCTCAAAAACCGTCACAATCCGGTACACAACCTAATCCAAAACTCCAGCAATACATACATTGGCCCTTACCACATAAAAATTCCCCCACAAGAAATTCTAACTAATACTTACCAACACTTTTCCTTTAATGATACCACAACACCCACAGCACACATCTCTTTTTACCTCATAACCTTTTATAACATTAATACGGTTACTATCTTCCATGCTTCCCACCCTACAAAATAATTCTATTCTTTCACATAACTCAAAATCGATCATCTTTGAATAACTAAGACCGCAACGCTACCCTCATGTCTATAATAATACCTCGATCGCACAACCGATTAACAACAATTCACTAAATTTTGTGTACCAATCACCATACTGTCTAAATATTCCACAAAATAAAGCTACTGCAATAAGACATCCCGCTCTCCTCAAACGCCGCTACGCCCTCTAACCTCATTCATTATTAACTCTTACCCATTTATTTTATTGTCATCATCCCGTCTTACCCAAAATTGCTTAACACTCTAATACCACACTGCCAGTTATACGACAATCTCAAACACCATTCATTTTTCACATTACCTAGAATCCACCCAGGAATCCTAAACATGAAACATTAGCTCAATCATTTACCATGATTACTCATAACATCCTTTTGAATTCTTACCATATCTCAACCACACAATAATCAACCTACAATTCTCTTCCACCCAAAATCGTAACATTGATGCTCACTGCCAATAAATTCATTCATCCGAACATGATACACTCTAACATCATATCCATATAACTCCTCTAAATGCTAATGAACCACTTGCAACCTTAAGCACCTCACAATCAAATTTCGCAACCCCTCCATACCTACCAAGTCAAAACATCCAAATTCTCATGCGGAAATTCCCAACAACCAAGCTCATCAACCAAATCTAAAAGGACAAGAAACCCCACAATAGCGACTAAAATTCCCGATTAAACTATACTCTTAAACCCACGAGACAACAGCTAACGAAACGATAACAATAAAACATGACCTTTATACACATGCCCGACACACAAACACTACAAGCTCTCATGACTCAATACTCTACTAACTCACGCAGATGCGCATCATCACATGACCGCCATAACAGACCACCAAACTAATGACACTACTACACAACAGAAGACTATACCAACCATGATAAAGATAACCCAACTCGAAAGGCACATGGCTCCAATACTACATCTTAGATTACCGACTAATTATACGAGTAACAAGCACTTATGAACCAAATAATCTTAGCAAGGAAGCTAGACCTACATATATCCCACACTATTATAATTCATCATTCTCCTTGCTAACATGAAGACAAACCCTAAAGCCATTACCCTTAAAACGCCTCTTCACTCAACTATACAATTCGTCCAAATAACATTATAGTCTCTTCATAACTTTCTCAACTCAATTTCGACTAGTCTTCCTCCATTAACGCATCTCTCCCCGCAAAACAACCCACAAGGTACTAAAACCACTATCTCAAGATAACTACCAAGTTTAAACACGATAAGCTCTCACATTCCCTTTTGAGACTTAATACCTCTCATTCTTTCGTTAGTCCTACATCCTCATGAAAGATTCCATTAACGACAAACAACTCTATCTAAATATTCATTCATGATTTCTCATTTAAATCTCTTGTCTCCCCATTACATCAACCCAACACTTCAGAACGCCAAATTCTATAATAACGATATTATATCAATATACCACCAAATACCAATACATCTCACACAAGCTACTACCTAAAGTACTTCCAAAGCCATAAATGAATCCACCAAACTTTCCACAACATTCTCTTCGATTACTAACCACCAATTGCCCACCAAAGATTATTCGCCAATATATATCATATTCTTTTATTAAAAAATCACTCATCTCCTCATATGAAATGACTACTACCTTCCCTTCTTATATATCGAACTATGCCCTTAGCATCTCTATTATTTACCCCAAAAATATGATCCTCCAAACATTCCCCACTTGTCTCGTTCTAGCTCATAATTCCCAATACAAATCATTCTAAAAATTTATAAATATAATTCCATCTACGTAATTCTATTGTTTCAATTATTCCTTTGCTTTACCAAATCATTATTTATACTTCTTATTCACATCAATTACATTTACCCATTATCCCACATATTCACTCTCACCATCTCGTCCTCCAAAAACGTGACTACCTTCTTATTACCTCAACATTCCAAACTCAACAACACTTTGCTACATCCTTCGAATCATACGCCATAATAATTCCATTTATCACATTATTTTACTTTATTTGCTACTAATACGCCCAAACAAACAACGAAACTCATCATATATTATTATTATCTATCTTTAACATACCTCACAACAACGCTTACCTCATATCATATTTTTCATAATATTTCACCTCCACAATTGTCTCTTAGTTATCCGGATTTCCATCAAAACAATAACATCCAAGTCTTATTTACACATCAAGCAGACTAAGCTCTTTAGGTACCATCGTCATTGCATCCTCTATATCGGTCTTCATCGCATATATTCCTAATCAACTCAAACATTCTCATTTCCTTTATATCTTAAACACATTCCCCTTAATAACCATTCCTATCTCTCTTCTAAATCCTCAATGCATACCTTACCATTCTCATATTATCATTTTACCATATAAACACGCACACCTCTATATATTGCTCTAACACAAAACATTATGACACATCTCATATCAAAAACCGATTTTCTATCTCCCTCGCAAGGCTCATCAATCTATATGTCCTAACCATATACAATCACACACATTTCCCCCAAAACAATACAATCATGGGGAACATTATTCACTTATAGAATCCATCAAACTCACCCCCCCCCCCCCCCCCCCCCAAGACGACACTCCATTACACATATTCAAAATATGAAACAACTTAGTACACAACATTACATGGACAAAACAATTCCACAATTCACCCGTTGTGGCAAAGCCACTCTGTCTAATACAACCCACTCGGTCGATAACAAGACACTTGGTCGAGTACACATTCTACTCGGTCGAGTACGACATACTCGGCCGAGTACATTCTATACTCGGAAGTGTACGCGCTTCTGTAACCATCTGAAAATCAAAATTTAATTCTCGGTCGAGTGCAAAGTGCACTTGGTCGAGTACCTAATGCACTCGGTCGAGTGCGACAGATTTCTCAGCACTTACCAGTTTTCATAAAACAGGCATATCTCCCTCAATTCTAAGTCGATTTTGGTTCATGACCCACCGTTAGAACCGTAACAGAACAAGCTATCACCTCCACGTTGAATTACATCAATATAATTTCTAAAACGCAAGTTATAGCAGTTTAAAGACAGACCTTCCAAAATCAAACTTCATACAATTCAGATTTTTGTTACCAAACAAATTTACCACTCATCAACATACCTCATATCACATAAAAGACCATCATTCACAACCATTTACATGTTCTAATCATCTCAACATATCAATATCAATTAACTCAAAAACATGCTTCATTCAAACATGTCAACTATTCCACAAAACATTCTCATGCCATCATATACGCATACTTTTCATGTTCATCATGCAATTCTTTCATATATATATATATATATATATATATATATAGAGAGAGAGAGAGAAAAAAAAAAAAGGTTCAAATGAGTCCTTCATATCTTTTGAGCCCCTAAGTCCTCTAATGAGCCCTTAGATCCTTCAAGGTGGGTGGTTGAGATTAAAAGTAAAAAGTAACCAATACACTAATTCCTTACTTATACACTAATTAATTATCTTTCTCTCTCTAGCTTAAAGTGGATGACAATTTAGCGTTTTTAGGGTTTAACTTTTGTTTTCAAGGGTAACTTTTGTTTTTTTACAAGTATGCGGTTTTAAAAGTGTAACTTTGATTTTTTACGAGTGTAACTTTAATACAAAATAGTGTAACTTTATGCTAAAAAATGATTTTAAGACACGGTTTTGACATTTTCCGTATTTTTAGAGTGTAACTTTACACTGTTACTAGTGTAACTTTAATCCAAAATAGTGTATTTTTATACTAAAAAGTGCTTTTACGACAAGTTCTTGATATTTTCCGTATCTTTAGAGTGTAACTTTAGCCTTTTAGAAGTGTAACTTTAATCCAAAATAGTGTACTTTTATACTAAAAAGTGATTTTAAGACAATTTCTCGACATTTTCCATATTTTTATAGTGTAACATTAATCTTTTACAAGTGTACTTTTAGCCCAAAAGAGTGTAACTTTATGCTAAAAAGTGATTTTAAGACAAATTCTTGACATTTTGCGTATTTTTACGATGTAACTTTAACCTTTTACAAGTGTAACTGTAATTCAAAATAATGTAATTTTATTTTGCTAAGTAATTTTATGTCATCTTATTTTTGAATTTTAAAATTTTAACTAATTTAAAGTGTAACTCTAACCTTTTCAGAATGTAACTTTATTATATAGAGAGTGTAACTTTGGTCATTTATAGTGTAATTTTATCCTTTTACAATTGTAACTTTAGTTAATAATAATAAAACTTTAGTCCATTGAGGGTGTAATTTCAGTCTACCATAACTTTAGTCCATTTAGTCCATTGAGGGTATAATCCTTAGTAATGTAATTTAAAGTGTAACACTAGTCTTTTCAGAATGTAACTTTAGTATATAGAGAGTGTAACTTTAGTCCACTTTTTATTTAGTAGATCTAAAACTGGAGAAAAAGAAATAAAAATAAAGGAAAATAAAAGTAACCCTAAATCTGAAAAAATAAAATTAAAAGTCATACTAAATATGAACAATAAATCAATGGATCTCAAAAAAAAAGAAAAAAAAAGGAAAAAAATTACTAAAACTGAAAAAATCAGAAAAAGAAAAAAAATGAGAGATAGGAATGGGAAGGCCACCAACCACCCCAACCCAAGCCACTAACCACCACGACCTCAACCCAAGAAGGGAGGAGAAGATGACGTATGGACGGCAGGAGGAGGAAGGGGCGGCAGGCGGTGGAGGGAGAAGGAGGAGGCGGCTCGTGGGGTGGAGGGAGAAGGTGGGGCGTAGGTCGTGGCGTGGCGGAAGGTGGCTGGTGGTTGTGTCGGCGGTAGAGGAGGCGCATATCTCGTTTTTTCTTTTTTTCAGATCTAGTTTTTTTGTGTTTGTTTGCTTTGGTGGTGGTTGTTAGAGGTGAAAGAAGACAGTGGAGGAGGTGGTGATGCGGCTGGAGAAGGTCGGCTGGAGGAGGTGGGTGGTGAGAGGAGGTTGGCTGGAGGAGGTAGGTGGTGTGAGGAGGGCGGCTGGAGGAGGCGTGAAAACAGGATGGCTGGAGGTGGTGGGTGGCGACGTCGTGGGGATGACAGCTTGTAGTGGAGGGGAGACCGGAGGTGGCGGCTGTCGAGGTGGTGGCTGGTGGAGGAGGGTTTCTTTTTTAGATCTAGGTTTTTTTTTTGGATTTTGGTGGTTGGTTTGAATTTAGATAGAATAGGATGAGTGTTTATTTTAGAGAGAAGGAAGAGTGTTTATTTTAGAGAGAAGGAGGGAGTGTTTTGAATGAATGAATTGTGTGGGAATTGAGTGGGAGAGATGAATGTATTAGTGGCTTAATTAGAGTGGTAGTGAGAGAAATAGATTAAACACCTCATTAATGACCATTTTCTTATTTTCATCTCAACCATCCATCTCCAAGATCCAATGGCCTACAAGAGGACTCATGGACTCAAGGAAATAAGGTGGACTCATTTGAACTACAAGTTCAGTGCGAACTGTACGAACTAAGTAAGGACTGTTGAGATAAAATAAATCAGTGGCTCACATTAATCACCTCATCCATTCCCCAAACCCCATTTTTTAAGCTCCTGTAATTCTCCCTCCTGAACATTAGCCACTTACCCACCATCCCATATGGCGGGGACGGAGCTTCACCACCACTTCGACGGCGCTGGTCGAGATGTCGGCTGTACTTGTCGGAGTTGACTCCTCTCACCAACTCGAACAACATAGCTTAAAATCCCATTTTCTATCAATTTTCCATCGTGACCCACCACCGCCATCGCCGGAGCCAATCGTTGTTGGTCCACTTCAGTGACGGCGCATTTCCCGGCCATACCTAAGCCGATGGTTGTCCAACCACGACGCCGCTCTACCAACACCGACGATGCTCGTCAGCTCACCTTTAAATTTCAAAAAAATTGAAATGTTTCTCATAGATCTATTAAAAATGCTCGTCAGCTCGCCGACGCCGTCGGAGGGGTTTGGTCATATCCTCGGCGTCGTCAGAGTTGTTTTGATGGCACTGATGGCCTGCGGGAGTTGGGAAGGGAGGAGGCAGATTCAGAGTTGGCTGCTCTTTGTGGTCGGCGACGATGATGTCAGTTGCGGCAGTCGTCGTATGGTGTGTGGCGGTTGTCGTCGGCGGATCTGGGTGAGTCTGCGGCGGCTGTCTCGGCTCTTTGGTTGTTGGAGAAGAAATGGTTGGTAAAGGTCGTGTGGAGTAGCGCGCTTATGGCGGTTATGTGGTGGTCGTGAGGTATGTGACGGTTGTCAGGAATGGTAAAGCAGGTTGTGGTATGGGTGGTTGTCGTGGTGGTGGTGGTGTGGGTGACAGTGGAAACATTGTTGGTGGTAGATACATTTAAGAATATTACTAGATTCATTTATTAATACTAGTAGATACATCTACGATAGATGTATCCAGCTGTATTAACATATGTATCTGGGATAGTTATATGTGTATCTAGCTAGTTCGTACAGTTCGCACCGAACTCTAGTTCGCACAGGATCCCGCCCATATATATATATATATATATATACCACGTGCCATACATGTTCACACAACACTACACCATTCATACCCTCTTCATGTTATGCACACATAACACAAACCATCACTTCCATTCTCATCGTTCTCCATTTCACATGATCTCAACAACAAACTAGTAACCACACCAAATGCACATATACGCCCCGACACTTCCCATGGTGACCAAGTAACAGCTATAGGGAAAGAGTGTGATTCCAGGACGTCTCCCAAATCTTTGCGGTAGCTCCCTATGACTCCTACCCGGGTTCATTTTATTAGACACTCCTAGTTCATTGGGTTCATTGGTTTTAGGTTCCAAAATCGATCGCTTTGATACCACTTTGTAACACCCCCATACACCAAGGTGCCTTATAAGACCCTCTTAGCACATGGGAGTGCTACCATCTCGGTTGCCCGAGGTAATACATATCAAAACAAGCAATAAAGAAACAATACTTTATTTAATAAATAGTTTAAGAAATACATCGTCTCAAATTAGACGGCATACCGTCTAGACCAATAATCCAAAATCATAATCATAAGATAAAGTGAAATAATGTCTAATGCACGACTCTAGTAGACTCCGCGGAAGCTATGACTCGATAGTGATGATCACCTTGACATCCTAGCGCAGCTCAATGAATTACCTGTTGATCACTTGTTCACCATTTCCCAATGGATCACAGCAGTTTTGTAAAACAATAACGGGGTCAGTAATCGCATATATCGACCAATGTACAAGACAAGCACAAGGGAAAGAGAAACCGGAGGGCGACCGTAGCGGTCACCTCAGTAGACTTAGGTTACCATCTCTGCTCTACAAAAACCACCTAGTGACCTTAGACCACAGCCACAGGCTTCGAAAGCCCCTCTCACCGCTGCGAGAGAACCCGGAACATTAATGTGCACATCCCCCACGTGGCGGGATAACAACGGCGGCGAACTCGGGGTGTGATTTGTCTCCCAACACAATCACCAAACCCATAATCATAGTAACCATAGTAACATCTCCAAACACCAAACCCGAACCCCATCAACACCATCATCAATCACATATCAATAATCATATACTCTCATAACATCAAGTAGCAATACATATACTGAGTATGGAAACCCTACATGACGCAAATCCGGTAATGTGCTATCAAAATCAAAATCCTTCTTTTATAAAGTCTCCTCCTAAACAATCAATGATCATATAATCAATACCAACATATTCCTTTTTTTTCCCAATTCACTTAGGGTTCATAACAATACACATAAATCACAAAGTAGAGGTACTTACCAATGCAATCAACAAAGTAGCGAGAGATAGGATCCGGCACGAGATGATTAAGGTTGTTCTTAAGGAGTTAGAGAGAGTTTTTTAGAGGAAAATAGGGCTTTGCTGTAAAACGTAATTGTGATTATGAACCCTAACTCCTCTTATTAATCTTTAATCAACCGTCCGACAAATTCTCAACCCGTCGTACTCGTTCGAGTAAAACATGTACTCGGCCGAGTACGACTTACTCGGTCTAGTGGCTAACTCACTCGGCTGAGTACACAAGAAGATAACTCTAATTAAATAACAGACCAAACGACTCGGCCGAATACACTACACTCGACCGAGTGGAGTACATTATCCACTCGGTCGAGTAAGATCTACTCGGCCGAGTGCCAAGTACTCAAAATACGGAGTATTACATTGACTCCCTCCCTATTTCTACCAATTACCTGCTTGAGGAGAGAATTGTCGTTAAAGGAAACTCTCATGCTTGCTCTTACATTCCAGTGTTTCTTACAGGCCTTGCCCTTTTTTGCGTGCAAAACCCAATCAACCTAATATGCTCACAGATGGTTGCTTATCTGAATATTGCCAAAGAACTGATTTTGAAGTTCAAAGCTTTCGAAATCGAGCAAGTTCCCAAGGACTAAAATGTTGAAGCAGATGAGCTAACAACTCTTTTTTTAAAGGGCAACTTTCAAACCAGGTATACTGCCAAATATAACACTTATTCATGTGCTAGAGCCAGCAATAAGCAAAGAGGGAAAACAATTGTTAATGAAGCCGAGAAATAGTCTTACCTGTAGTAGATGAATAAGGCATGCGTTTGGTCTACACCGAGGTACAACAAGAGGACCCAGACTGGAGGTAACCCTATTTTGAGTGGTTGTAAAATGAAAGGTTGCCAGAGGACAAAAGGGAGGTTTGGAGTTTTAAAATGAAAGCGTCAATATTTATACTGATTGACAATCTGCTTTTTAGAAATTCATTGACAGGTCCTTACTTGAAGTGTCTAGACAAAGGAGAACCCCAAACTGTTATGCATTCTCTCCACAATGAAGAATGTGATAACCGTGGGCCAAATTTACAAACTGGTAAAAAAATGGTAATGGTATATGGACAAATTGGTAAAAAAAGTTCAACTTTGTACAAATTGGTAAAAAAAAATGAAGTGGTGGACAAATACACCAACAAAGAAGTGTTCATTCAAATAATTAGTGTTTTTAAAAAAATCTATTACTAAATTACTCCATATTTTACTATAATCCCCGTGTACATTGAAATGTTATTATTTGCTTTTTATGCGTTGGGGAATACTCAGTTTTATTGATAATAGCTTTATTCATGTATTTCTAAAAATTTATCAAATTTTGATAATCTTAATGTGCTTATTAAGACAGATAAAACAAAATACGACCGTTCAAAATATTTATATGTCTAATGAATGAGAAATATGATTAAAGTACTCTTTTTATATATGTTACACATTATTTTAGTGTTTCAAGAAATATTTTGACCTGTATAAAATCATGACTCCGTTCCGTATTACAAACTCGATATATATTTTGTTCTGACTCATATTTATCGACCATGTCTTGATAGATTTTATCAATCGAACTCAAATCCAATACATATACATGTTTACCTCTTCTAATTTCTCACGATTCTTACTAACACTTAGACTAAATTATTAACCGGAAAAAAATGTATGGCAATATTGATTGACAAAAGAGTTTTTCTCCAATTTCCTTTTTAAATTTAGGGATATTCTACGGTGTACCTCTATGTTTATCGATTTTCTATGTTTTAATCCTTTTTTTTTAATCTACGGTGTACCCTTAAATTTCCTACTTTTTTTTTCTCAAAATGACCTTATTCAAGTCTTCATTAACTTTATCGCTTAACAAACAACCGGACTTCGACCTTTATTCTAACTCATTAATGTCTTATCATCATTCTTTATACGATGCATGCATCTCAAATCACTTTTAATAAGCACAAACTGTTATTAAAAGCATCATTACGAAACATGAAATGATAATGGAGATTTCATGAATTGTTAATTAGATTCGTATACTATTTGGCGGGTTAATGGGTAATTCTTCGAACTAATAAGTAATTAAGTATGTTGTTAAGTAATTCAAACGGTAAAGAGACGATTTAATAAATCAATTAAGACAATAAACTAGCAAAGATGGTCGACAAATGATCAACTTAATTGGCCTATTTGTCCACCTCTTCGCTTTTTTTTACTAATTTGTCCAAAGTGGAACTTCGTTTTACCAATTTGTCTATATACCCTTACTTTTTTTTACCAATAATTTGACAATTTGGCCGAAAACCGTGCATGGGGCAAGGACCATATCCAACAAATCACTAAGGCATGTATACTTCTATACTTCTGGACCACAATTGTTGGGGACGTCGTGATCTATGTTAAAAAGTGTGATGCATATCAGAGGCATGCAACAGTAAAAAATGAGAAGTAGAACCTTTGCATCTATTAATCTCGTCATAGCCCTTCATGAAATGGAGAATTATATTGTTACTGTATTATATTATTATTCTTATAATTGTTATTAATCTTATTGTTACTAGTATTATTACTATTATATTAGAATTATATGAATTATTTTTATGATTATTATTTATTTAATATTATTCACATTATTAGTATCGCTATGAACTTGCGATGTTTTTGATTTACGCGAAAGTGGTTATTTGACCCCTTAACTCTGGCAAATTGTGAAATCAAGTCCATAAGTTACAAATGTAATGATAAAACCCCATAACTTTGATAAAAAGTGAGATTCATTGGCGTATCTATGGGGGTGCAGTGAGTGCATCTGCGCCCCCCGTTCTTTCAGATATAATTTAAAACGACAAGATAAAGTAGCATTAATCTGCTGGTGGTGCAATGGTAAGTTGTGTTAAAGAGTTGTTGTATGTTGTATGATTGAGTCCCACTGCAGTAAATTTGCTTATTCTTTTTTTTTTATTCTTCTATTTTGAGACTACCTCCAACTTTTCCCCTTTTTTTCCCCAAAAAACCGAGTGGAGGAGTACAAATTATATTTAAGATCATTAATTTGACTATACGAGTTATACTAATTACCACAATTTATTCGTAGTACTAAAATTATTATTAACGTTTGAACATTTTTAGTGTAAATTTCTTCGTCGTTATCGCATATTTGTAATCGCACCCCCTATAAACAAATCCTAGATACGCCACTGGTGAGATTCAACCCAATTTTTTAATTTTCAACCAAAAATTGCACCAAAAAATCATTATATATTTAAAAATTGTGTATGCAATTTTTTACACTTTTTGGGAAAAAAAATATATAAATGAATTACCCAAACTGAGAAAACTAGTAAACATAATCTCTTATATCCTTATATATGTGATTTACATTAACATTATTAAAAAATATTAAATTTATTCTAAAAATCATGTTAATAATTTTTTTTTTTTTGCAAGAAAAAATCATGTTAATAATTTGAATACAACCTTTTAACTATTTTTTAACTATTTTAGTGTACAATGAACTTATATATAAAATAATTTAGTGATATAATTTAAGTTGAAAAGAGAAATTGAGTTGAATTTCAATTTTTGTCAAAGTTATGGGGATTAATTACTACATTTATAACTTATGAGACTTAATTTAACAATTGTTCATAGTTAAAGGACTAATCACATTTTTTGCTTTTTTGAATCCTATCAAAAGTTTAGTTTTGATTTTCAATCTGACCAAAATTTTAATTTTGATTTTCATTTTTCAATCCGAACAGATTTTAACTCGATGCTCAACGTTGTTCAATGCAATTTCCCCTGTACTCTAATGTTGTCCGAAAAACAATGTCAGTCAAAGCCACTATTGAAGTTCAAATAGTATCGTTGGAGTCATAAATACAAATGACTATTTTGAGTTTGACTAAATGATCATACTAATCTTGAAGCACACTTGTGCTCATATTGGATTGAATTTGAAGCCTTACCAGCTATGGAGTGAAATATACTCTGTAATAATTCACAAAATCTCATTTGTGATGGGCATATCTGTCGTAAGCTTGCGACGGGTCAAATACTATTTATGTGGAGTAGGTAAGACAAAAGCAGAGTGCCTTGAGAGTAACATTTTGTTTTGTCTTATCTACCCACATGTGTAGTATTTGACCCGTTGCAAGCTTATAACGGATATACCGTCACAAGGGGGACTTATTAGTCCGTATTTTAATACTCTCTAATTCCAGTGAACAAGTGTTATACTCCGTGTGTACTTCAAGCCTTCTTATAATTTAGTATAGATCTGATGGATGAATCATATCGATCAAAATCTTATGGTGATGATTCAGGTCTATATATTATATTTATATCATATTATGCCCCGTCACTCGAATGTCCAGTAGACTTGAAGAATGGTTAGTGCACAGGCCCCTTATACCATGTGTTGAGTTTCCATTTTGTGAGTTTGTGAGATATTGGAGACTGCCAGAATTGGACCTGTATGTAAAACGATCACATTGGCTTAGATAACATGATAGTTGAACCATATCAACCAAAACTTTAAGATGATGGTTAAGACTGATATATTATATTTATATCCTATTAACATATAACTACAAAAATTCTAACAATTGCTAACGGATATGCCCCATCTTAAATGATAATTTGTGATAATCAGTTGGTCTCATTACAAACAGGGCATATCTAACTTTAATGAAAACTTGTCGAATCCCTTCTCACAAGGAGGCAGGTAGGAGGGCAAGTAGGGAACTAAATGAATCTCCACTTGCCCTCCTACTTGCCTCCTTATGAGAAGATATCTGATCCGTCTTCATTGAACACGAATATGTCTCTTCTACGATCAGAATTTGTGACAATTTATAGCAAAAATAAATCAGTAGGTCTTGCTTGCGACGGATCGGATCTTGCGACGGGTATTTTGTGAGAGGAAATGGGTAGAGGGGACAAGGTGGGCACCCCCCATGTGCTTCTCCACTCACCCTTAATGGGTATTTTATGAGAGAATATGGTATTCGTCTTAAGCTTGCGACGGATAGTGTCCGTCACAAATGAGAATTTGTGAAAATAAATATACTTGAAGGTATATATTACGAGGGATCAGGCTATATATATATATATATATATATATATATATACAGAGTCAAGATCCGGTGCAAACGATCACTCGGTGCAAAAAGTGGAAACGTACTATAAAAGTCTATAAAATCACACAGCAACTTGCTTTTCCTACAATCAAACAACAACTTACAAAAAGCACGCATGTCATTTTCATTCAGTCAACACATTAATTTATCATGAACTAACATCATAATACAATTGTCTGACGACGGCAGCCATCACGACCAAGGCCGACGACATCAACATCCACACTGCATGCAACCAAAGCCGAATCCAGCCACCCCGCATGATGTCGGCGACCACGAACCACCATGGAATACCCCAATAAGCTGCCAAATTGACGCCTTCCCCCACCACCGTGACAACCGTTCTAAATTTCTTTCGCGCGTCTTTCCGTCCACCAACCAACTTCTAAAAAAAGAGATTACATATTCAACTAACCTAATCAATTGTACATATAGTCCTCAAAATCAACGATACTAATTCAATTCAAGTAATTATACGACGATTGCGTGGGACGGTGAAAATCAGTCGACGGAAAGGAGTAGAACTTCGGTGGTCGAATAGAAAAAAAAATAGGATCATCATTCATCTGATGCCGTCGTCGGTGACGACGATAACAACAACGCCGACGAACACCTTCGAACATCCCCTATGCAAAAAAAGATTTCTTTTTAATCATCACATTTGCGTTTTCCTTCCAGCCATAATCAATTTAAGCTAAATATATTGCACAAAATCAAATTGAGATACACGAAGTTAATATACCTGGATTCTATATTGATGTATCTCAAACAAATTTTAATGTACCTAGTCATTAATAATGTGTATCTATGTTAAGGTACATCAAATTGGTAGTTAGATACATCAAAAACTAGTGTAGTTACATTGAAATCGACAGGAAACAAAAGAAGGGAAGAAGTGAGGTAGTCGTCGCCGAAACTTATCATCTGCCATATACCAATTCAACCAAGCTCACAGAAGAAGGGGATTGCTTTGTTGGCTTCTGGATTGTCGACAATGGAGCAACGTCGCTGACAGATTGTAGTGGAGGATGTGGATGTTGACGTGGGATGTTGCTTTGTTTGGTTTGGGCGTGGTGGCGGTATCTGGTCATGGCGGTGACTAACTGGTTGGTGGTGGATATGGATGGAGTGAAATGTTATAATGATAAGGATGAGGGAGAGTAAATTGTTAGTTTGAGTTTTGTACCAAGGCACTGTACATTCCTCGCGCATGATATGTTGGTCTTTTATGATTGTACACTAGTTCATTTCCACTTTTTGCACCGAGTGGTCGTTTGCACCGGATCCTAAATCTATATATATATATATATATATATATATATATATATATATATATATATATATATATATATATATATAGAATTAGGATCCCATGAGTCCACCCTCTTTTTTTGAGTCCGTGAGTCCTAATCTCAACCGTCTAAACAATAGAGATCAATGACTGAAATCACACATGACTAGCAGGGGTATTTTCGTCATTTACTAACATCATATATAAACACTCAATCCTCACAATTCCCTCACAATTCCCTCACAATTCAGTCAATTTATCTCTCCTCTGATTTTCTCTCTCTACATTGATAATTCTCTATTTCGTTCGTTCTTTTGCTCTGTCCGTCTTCATCTCCGCCGATCGTCATCTTCTCCGTCCATCGTCATCTTCTCCGTCGATCTTCATCTTCTCCGTCTTATATTATACTTTCTTCATTAATTCCTCTAATTTCAATGTCAGGTATTATATTCTCTTCTTTTTAATTCTCAATTTTCAATTTCAAGCTTTTTAATATGTTAATTAGGTTTTTATTTTCCGTTTTACTGCTTTTAATCAAATTATCTTTTAATCTATGTCTTTATTATTCGTTTTGATTGATTTATTGCTGTCATCTTTTCTTTTAAATTGATTTATTGTTTTCCTCTAGTTTCTACTTGACCTAATTTGTTCTTTTTTTGTGACTGATTGTATATTGATCTAATCACAAGATTTTTAATATATTAATTAGGCTTCTATTTTCTGTTTCACTGAATTTAATCTTATTATCTTTTAATTTATGTGTTTTTTCATCGTTTGAATCGATGTATTGTTGTTCTCATCTAGTTATTCTTGTTATTAGTATCACAGAGATCAATGACAGTATCACATCTTCTTCTAAACAGTATCACATCATGGAAAACAATATATCAATGTTGAAATTTAGTGTTTTACCTTATTGTTTTACTCCTTAAGCTATATTCAGTATCACATCTTCTTCTAAACAGTATCACGTATTATTCTTAAGAGTACCACATGTTGAAATATAGTGTTCAATCTAAACCTTTCATTATGTAATATATATTCAGTATCACATATAACTCTTAACAGTATCACATATCTGGTCTAACAATATCACATGTTATCCTAGTAACTCAAATTACTTTTCCTGCTAGGAGATATTGATAACACCTTTAATTCTGTTGAGTCTATTTCTACTCCACTATGCTTACAAGATGCAAATGTGCCTGCTGGGAATCATCTTGCTTTGAGCGTGACCCCTGGTGGTTCTGAGGAATGGCAGAGAAATGTGGCCCCTAAATGTACACCTAGTGTAGGTCAACTTTTCTGTACAATTGAGGAATGTGTTGCGTTTTATGAGTCTTATGCATTAGCATGCGGATTTGAACCAAGATTGTCTTCAACTAAAAGGTTTCGTCGTGATGGTGGTATAAAGTCAAAACTGATTGTGTGTAACCGAGAAGGCTTTAGGGACTCTAAGCAGACAGTTTTGCCTCCACCTGTTGAAGAAGACGAGAAAAAGGGCAAGGGATATGATCCGAAGAAGACTAAGATCACTAGGATCGGTTGTAAAGCCAAGATTTACTTCAAACTTATCTTCAAAACAATTGACGAAGTTCAAGTACCATTCTTTGTTGTTTCTCAGTTTCATGCTTCTCATAACCACCTACTTTGTCCCCTAAAGTATAAAGAGTTTCAGAAAAAATCACGAAAACTTACTCTACACCAAAAACAATTAATCGTTGATCATTGCAAGATCAATATAGGCCCAACTACTAGTTTCAGGGCTTATAAGGAATATGTTAATGGGTATCAGAATATTGGAGCTTCTTTGACTGATTTTAAGAATTTTGGAAGGGAAATTAAGTGCTTCATAGGGCAGCAAGATGCCCAAATGTTTATCAATCAGCTTCAACAACTTTCTGAAATGAGGGAAGGCTTTTATTATGCCTTTGATGTCGATGCAGACCAATGTTTGTGTCGTGTTTTCTGGGCTGATGCAGAAGCACGTCGTAATTACTCTTTATATGGTGAGGCGGTGACATTTGATCCAACATATTCAACTAATAGGTAGAACCTTCTATTTTCTTATATTCACTGTATATCATCAACAATTATTGCTGATTCACTAATTTAACTACATCAGTGTGGTTTTTTTAAAACATAAATGTGATATTGTTTTCAGTTAGTCATGATATTCTTCCATCCAAACTGTGATATTGTTTTACATACTTAACTGCCAACTATTTTCTCAATTAAATTCTTATTAATTGAACATAAATGCTATCCTGCAAATCTTCTTACTCTTATATTATCCTTTTTCCATTGTTATCCTTTTTGTTGAATATGAATAACATTCTCTTTTCTCTTTTTTTACTTGTACACATCATATATCTTTTGCAGATTTTATATTCAGACTTGTTGTATTTGTGATATTGTTTATGCATAATTGTGATATTGTTAAACATTAAGTGTGATACTCTAATATTTACAAAGTCAAATATTGTGAGATTGGTTTGGTTAATTGTAGTACTCTTTCTTTAATAGGTACAACATGATATTTTCTCCTTTCACTGGCGTTGACCATCACAAGAAGTCAGTCACCTTCGGTGCTTCTCTTATGTCTAGGGAGAATGACCTGAATTTTAATTGGATTTTCGAGAAATTCTTAGATGCTATGGGTGGAAAGGAACCTCATTGTTTTTTTACCGATCAATGCCCTGCTATGAAGATTGCAGTTCCCGCTGTTTTTAAGACAGCTGCACATCGGCTTTGTATGTGGCACATCATGCAGAAGATACCTGAAAAGGTAGGCCCAACAGTGGCGAAAGAGACTGATTTTGTAAGCAGATTAAATTCTGTTGTTTGGGATTGTGACCTAGAGCCGTCTGACTTTGAAGAGAGGTGGTTTGGGTTGATCAGTGAGTTTCAGATGGAAGATAATGGATGGTTGAGCTATATGTTTTCTATTCGTCAACGTTGGATTCCCGCTTATTACCGTGACATTCCTTTGGGTTGTCTTTTAAGAACAACCCAACGGTCTGAGAGTGAAAACAGCTTCTTCAAGCGGTTTGAAAATCCCCGTGGCACCCTCGTCGAGTTTTGGTTGCGCTTCCAGAGCGCTATGGATCAGCAACGATATAGACAAAAGTCTCTTGACAGAGATAGTGACCACTCTCTACCTCAAACCAAAACCCTTCTTCGACTCGAGATTCACGCGTCCACTGTCTACACACACTCACTGTTTTACGATTTTCAGCAGCAGTGTGTCGATTCTTTGCATTCATGTAGTGCCGGAGATTCATCGAGGGATGCCACTACAAGGTTCCTTGATGTTGAGGATTCCATGTTTCGGAAGACGTACACTGTGGCACTTAATCCTACAACTTGGGATGCAAGCTGTTCATGCAAGCTGTTTGAGAGGAAAGGCTACATATGCAAACAAATTATATGGATTCTCTCAGGTAAAGGGGTGAAGAAGATACCTGATAAGTATCTTCTTAGTAGATGGACAAAGAATACCAAAAAAATGCCCCTATATGATGTAAATGGGCAGTTGATGGACGACTTTACGGCATCAGATGTGAGCAAGATGCATATTTCAACTGCTTGATCAGAGTTCTACTCCACCTTGACTCTGTTAAAAGCTCAACCTGCACCTAAAGTAACCGAGCTCATCCATCTGCTTACGACATTTAGACAACAATTGCAGCCGGTGTCGGAAACAATGACAAAACAACAAGAGTTGGAGATGCTCCTTGGGTGTCGGTCTTCAACTGAGTTACATATATTACCACCCGTGGAATCAAAAAATAAAGGCAGTGGGAAGAGGTTGACGTCTAAGAAACAACAGTGCATTGCCAAGGTACAAAAGCCGAAAAGGTTTTGCAATAATTGTAAGCAAATGGCACATCATGATAAGCGTAACTGTCCTCATTCATCCTCTGATCATGCTTCTTCACATCAATCCGCTGATAATGCCTCTGAGGTTAGTTGTTTTCCTCCTATTGTTCCTTTCTAACAATATCACATATCTGGTCATGTTCTAACAATATCACATATCTGGTCTAACAATATCACATATCTTGGTTTAACAATATCACATATCTGGTCTAACAATATCACATTTTTGTAGATACTAATTTGTTGTTTTGTTTGTTTTCCTTTTTGCAGATTTCTTCACCCTCGGATGTCCTTTAACAATACGTAGTACACCATCAATTGAGCAGATTTCTTGTGCAGATTTCTTTACTCTCGGATTTACACTGATACCAATTGAGCAAATTGAGAAACTATATAAACAATTGAGCAAATTTTTGTATTCATTTCTCTTATATAGAGAACTTTTTAATCATTACGATATTGTTGCAAGTTGTCCCCATTGTCCTATGAAGGTAGAATCTTGTTGAATATCACATTTTAATTTTTTCCAAGAATTCTCTCGCTTCTTCTCTTCTATTATTTTCCAGTTAATTATATATCTTTTTTAACAACAACAATATCACACGTTATGAACAACAATATCACATGTTATGAATAACAATATCACTTTTGGTTACACTATATAGCATCTTATATGAGGTATATATGACGTATAGCAGTTTATGAACATAATATTGCGGTTTACATTACACGTTATAAACAAAATCACACGTAATTAGTTACGAACCATTTCTTAAATTGAAGTATACTTTTTTCACATTAACAATATCACATGTTATGACCCACAATATCACACGTTATGGAATTAAAATCAGATATGTGATATGTGATATTGTTAGACCAGATATGTGATATTGTTAGACCAGATATGTGATATTGTTATACCAGAAGTTAAAACAATATCACACTGCATAGAAAACAATATCATAAATGCCAAATCAACTAAACGTTGAGATACAATATTCACCATGTACTTGCTAATTCAGAATATCATTACCAATAACATAGTACATCACAGCTTACTAGGTCTATCAATCTACTTGCTGTCACTACCTTTACCCCTAGCCCTACCACCCCTATGATTTGCAACACTCTTGTACCTTTTCCTAGGAGAGTTGTGAAGTATTGGCATTTCAGTGTCAATCTTTGGGTTCTCCTTCTCAATAGGATTCTCCTTCTCAACAGGAACATGTGCTTCCTTTCCTTTCTCTTTTCTAGCAGGCCCCTTGATTCTCCTCTTTTCCCTTAGGAGTTCCCACATTCCGTCTTTCCGAGTTTTGAACAGGTTAACATTATGGAGCAAAGCTGTCCTTTTCTCATTTATATCAGCTAAAAGCAAAGACGCTGCAATTTCTCCCCAATAGTATCTCCTAGATACCTTGTGCTCCAAGTCTGCGTCAAATATTTCCCCCTCGTACCGGATCATGTGCATCATTAAGAAATTTCCAGATTCGGTATTGTTTAGCTCTTCAGTTTGCCATTTAAAGCCGACATTGACAATCTCAAAATCAATTATCTCTTCTGCTCTTGGTACCTCCTTATCTTCTAGGTAGTCACTCATGTATGAAGCCTATAAAATAAAAGGAAACCAGTGATTATTCATAACCAACAATCATTAATGTTTCTTCATACGAGAATATAAAATGGGAACAACTTGCAACAATATCATATATCACATATCTAACAATATCAAATAGTTGGTCTAACAATATCACATAGCGTGTCTAAGAATATCACAATTTTGTAGATACTAATTTGCTGTTTTCTTTGTTTATGAAACCAGTGATTATTCATAAACCAACAATCATTAACCACAAAATCAAATGTTAAACCATTTCATATTTATTAAATAAACATACCACTATATCTGCAAGCATGTATACTTTTGATTTCTCCCAGTTTGGATAGATCGTGTTGTCCAGCACTTCAACCATGTCGCATTTGAAATTTATACAAACACAGAAGTAATGGTCTTCCCATACCATGGGTATAAATATAATATCTGCCTCATAGTTTAATGCAACGTTGTTTTTGAACATAAGGTCATCCCAAACTGCAAATATCTTCTGTTTATCATTTCCTTTATCATTTGTCCCTTCCACTTCCTGTTCCTTCAAAGAGTGTATAGCAGCCTGTTTCGTGTTTATGACGTCAAACTAGTTTTCAGAATTCTCAAATTGTACATATATAAAATAATATAATAGTTTACCATGTGTTGAATTCCAAAAAATATTAAACTTGTTGAACACTTTTCTTTGTCTTCAATGTCGTTTAGAATTATTGCCCAACTTTCAATCACATCGGTATTGACATGCACATTTGGCAACAAGGATATGATATCCCCTCTCTTCAGGTACTGCTTTTCAC
>JAIUZE010073281.1:0-209269 GCA_022085475.1 Heliosperma pusillum | reverse complement strand
CTCCCTAGGACAAACAAAATCCCATGCCGCGGGTCCTCTAGGTAAAGGATTGTTTTGAGGTCTAGGCAACTTCATGTAGCTTAGCCCGTCACTTCCCAACCAAAACCCTTTTAAGGGTTGCTCCTTGCTAGCCTTAAACATGTGAACTTCTTCTAGCCCAAGATGGTTGTACCTCGTCAAACCCCTACATATGTTCACCGCTTGACCATTAGGAATGCCCCCCTCATCATGCCTTACCAAGAAAGAAATCACCCCCCCACAATGGATGCTTGCCCTTGCCGATTTTTGCCTATGCTTGATGCAAGCTCTCAAAAAGAAATCGGCCCAATCCGGGATCCCTACCCCCTCCGGAAGCATAGTCCACAAACAAAGCCGGATCTTCTCCGGCACCTTGGTGGGTTCTCCCGCGGAGTTGAAAATGGTGGTAAGGAACCGAGTAATTAGGCGGAGTACGGGGTGGGTGATGGCTGACAGTTTGGCATCCTTAGACGGGCCACGGTCATCGGCAATGTTTCCCCACATTTGGTGCATTTTGCCCCTTGGGCACCTAATGTCTACGGGTTGCTTGGTAATTTTTAGGATTTGACGGATTTCGGAAGTTGTTGCATTATGCCAAGTTTGATTCAATCGGAAGCGGTAGGCTTTCTCCTCACCTTCGGGCACATCCAATTCCGACAAGGTAGCTAGAAACTCGTATGCAAAACTCCTATAGGTGTAATCCCAGGAGTTTGGCTCGAGATAAGCCTCTAGCCCTACTTTAGCTAGCATGTCCCTTGTCAGATTGAACATGCCTAAGGCATGGAGGGTGGTGGGGCAAAAGAATTTGGTTGCTACAAGAGGGTGAGTGGATATTTGATCCCAAATTTTCTTATGTTGAGCTTGCATCCTCTCATAACCCATGAACACCGTTTCAACCTCGGTGTCGGGCTCACTCACCGCGGCCCTCTTATTTTTTCCCTTGCCAAACAATTGAGAGATTTTTGGTGCCATTTCTGCAAAGATGTAACAAACAACACACTACAACAATAACAAGCAATCACTCGAAAAGTTTTTCCCTCAAGCACTTCAACAAACACTTGGTGTGCAACAATTTCTACACCTCAAAAAGCTAGTGTTTGTTGAATTTCTTTGCCTTACTCAGAAAACTTTATCCAATCCTAACTACACAATCAAGCAAGGGGAAAGGGGAACTCAACCTAAGACTAGAACTAGCCTAATTCGAGCAAAAACCTGAAAATTGATGAAAAAGTCGAGGATTAAAGTTATACCTTTGTTTTTCCACAAGATTCAAGTGCCTTGATGATTAGAAGTAGGTAGGAATCCGATAATTAGCCTTAAAAACCCAACTAAAGACCCGAAAAAGACGAATTTGAGGGGGAAAAATCTAGGTTTTTTAAGACGGATTTCTGAGATTTTAGGGTGAGTGAGACTGATTTTTGGGGTTATTGAGTGTAGAATAGTGATTAGGATGAAGATTGGGATTGATTTTGATGAAGGTTTTGGAAGATTTGAGTAAGAAAGATGGATTTTTGAGGGATTGGGGGTTGTTTGGTTGTGTTTGTCGTGAAAAACAAAGAAGGGTGTTGGGTGTTTGTTTTATGAAGAACACGGGCAAAGGCTAAAGCATAAAACGAAATCTGCGCTCGACGCAGGCTGCGTCCTACGACGCAGGCTGCGTCGTCACGACGCAGGCTGCGTCCTTCACTGCCGGATGGTTCTTGCTTTTTCACTTAGCAAAATTTTTGCTAAGTGATCCAAACACCTCCATACTTGCAAATTCACTTCAATGGTCCATAATACCCTCCAATATCTAAATTCCATCGATTCCCGAACTTTTTATCCGTGGCACGCATCCCGAGGCGGCCAAAAACTCGCAAAACTTCACAAAACCGTTAGTAACTTCAAAAAATGTTGTTTGATGCAATGTCTAACTAACTTAAAACAACTTAAATGCTAAGATTTAACAAAGAAACTTCAAAGAAATATTCACAAGGATAGAGTATGTACATGTTTTGCCGTTTATTTAGAGTCGATGGCTCGACTTAGCTATTTCAAGCTTTTCAACCTTCATAGACCGGGTCTTCAAGCAAGACCTCCTCTTCCCCCTCTCAGATACATCCTTGGAAGTAGTGCTTGAGACGGTGGCCATTCACTTTGAGGAGCTTTCCATCCCCGGACCCCTCCACTTCAATTGCCCCATGGGTAAACACTTTCTTGACGGTGTAAGGTCCCAACCATCTTGACCTCAACTTGCCCGGAAAGAGCTTAAACCGGTTTTGGAACACAAGAACTTTATCACCTTCCTTGAAAACTCTACGGTTTATCATCCCATCATGCCATCTTCTTGTTTTCTCTTTTTAGATGGAAGAGTTTTCATAAGCATCTTGGCGAATTTCTTCAAGTTCTTGTAATTGAAGCTTCCGGTGCATACCGCTCTCATCTTGGTTTTGATTGAAAGATTTGATAGCCCAATAGGCTTTGTGCTCAACCTCCACGGGGAGGTGGCAATCCTTGCCATAGATGAGGCGGAATGGGGACATGCCAATGGGGGTTTTGAAAGCGGTCCTATATGCCCACAATGCATCAACTAGCCTCTTACTCCAATCCTTTCTATCCGGATTCACCGTCTTTTCAAGTATTCCTTTAATTTCACGGTTTGAGAGTTCGGCTTGCCCGTTTGTTTGTGGGTGATAGGCCGTGGAAATTTTATGATTCCCCCCATATCGTTTGAGAAGGCCTCCAATCACTTTGTTGCAAAAATGGGTCCCCCTATCACTAATGATAGCCCTTGGAAAGCCAAACCGAGAGAATATGTTCTCTTGAATGAAAATGGCTACTACCTTGGCATCATCGGTGCGGGTAGGAATGGCTTCGACCCATTTTGATACATAGCCCACCGCCAAGAGGATGTATAGATAACCACCGGAATTTGGAAAAGGGCCCATAAAATCAATTCCCCACACATCAAAGATCTCACAATAAAGAAGAGGTTGTTGTGGCATCTCATTCCTCTTTGTCAAATTCCCCACCCTTTGACATCGGTCACAAGTGTTTACAAATTTGTGGGCATCTTTGAAAAGACTTGGCCAAAAGAAACCGCATTCAAGCACTTTTCTAGCGGTTCTTTGTGGCCCAAAATGCCCTCCACAAGCATAGTCATGACAATGATGTAAGATGGAAGGAATCTCACTCTCGGGCACACATCTTCTCACAAGTTGATCTTGGCAAAATTTCCATAAGTAAGGATCATCCCAAGTATAGTACTTGGCATCGGACTTGACCTTGCTCTTTTGATGAGAAGAGAAATGGCTTGGAAGCCGCTTTGTCACCAAATAGTTGACCATGGTAGCATACCATGGCTCTTCCACTTGTATAGCATAAAGTGACTCATAAGGGAGACCTCCTTCAACCTCCTCAAGAGGGCATGATGGTCTTCCTTCATGGTTAAGCCGGCTCAAATGATCCGCCACCACATTCTTCACTCCTTTCTTGTCTTTTATTTCCACATCAAACTCACTTAGAAGAAGAATCCATCTCAACAACCTTGGCTTAGCATTCTTCTTTGCCACAAGGTATCGAATGGCGGCATGATCGGTGTAGATGATCACCTTTGTGCCCAATAGATAAGATCGGAATTTTTCTAGAGCATAAATCACACCAAGGAATTCCTTCTCCGTCGTGGAGTAGTTCTTTTGAGCATCATTCAAGAGGGTAGAAGCATATTGGATCACATGGGGTCCCTTGTCACTCTTTTGACCCAAAACCACTCCCAATGCATAGTCACTTGCATCGGTCATGATTTCAAATGGAAGGTCCCATCGTGGTGCTTGAATAATTGGTGCGGTGACCAATCTCTCCTTCAAGTCATTGAATGCTTTCCTACATTTGTCATCAAAAACAAATTCCGCTTCCTTGTGCAAAAGCTTGCATAAAGGGTTAGCAATCTTGGAAAAATCCTTAATAAATCTCCGGTAGAAATCGGCATGTCCTAGAAAAGACCTAATGTCTCGGGTGTTAGAGGGATAAGGTAAAGTTTTTATGATGTCAACCTTAGCCTTATCCACCTCAACCCCCCTTTCCGACACTACATGTCCTAAAACGATGCCACTAGTCACCATGAAATGACATTTTTTGGAGTTTAAAATGAGATGAGACTCTTGGCATCGCTCTAAGACAAGAGCAAGGTGTTTTAGACATGCATCATAGGAGTCCCCATGGACGGTGAAATCGTCCATGAATACTTCTATGATTCGTTCTACATAGTTGGAGAAAATACTCAACATGCACCGTTGAAAAGTTCCCGGAGCATTGCACAAACCAAAGGGCATACGACGATAAGCAAATGTACCAAATGGGCATGTGAATGTGGTCTTGACTTGGTCCTCGGGTGCGATTGGGATTTGAAAATACCCCGAGTATCCGTCAAGGAAACAATAGAAAGCTTTTCCCGCTAATCTTTCTAACATTTGATCAATAAATGGTAGCGGGAAATGGTCTTTCAATGTTACCGCATTCAAGCGACGGTAGTCAATACACACCCTCCAACCGGTTTGGGGTCGGGTGGAGACTAAGTCTCCTTGTGCATTCTTGACCACCGTCACTCCCCCCTTCTTAGGTACGACTTGCGTTGGGCTAACCCAACGAGAGTCGGAAATAGGGAAAATAATACCCATTTGCAATAGCTTTATTACCTCTTCCTGTACTACCTTCGCCATTGGAGGATTTAGCCGCCTTTGGGGTTGTCGGACCGGCTTGGCCTCCACCTCAAGGCTTATTTTGTGCATGCATGTCACGGGACTTATCCCCTTTAGATCCGCAATACTCCACCCGAATGTTTCTTTATGCTTTTGAAGTTGCTCTACCAATTTGTCTTCTTGGTCTTTGTTGAGCATGCTTGAAATGATAAGTGGTAGGGTGTTCTTGTCCCCTAGAAAGATGTACTTCAAATGGCTTGGGAGGGTCTTCAACTCGACCATAGGAGGTTGGATAATGGAAGGGAGGGGCTTGTGGAGTGGAATACTCAGGGCAAACAACTCGGATAGGTTCGCCAGTGCAGGACGCAGGCTGCGTCCAGTGACGCAGGCTGCGTCGTACGACGCAGGCTGCGTCGTGGGACGCAGGCTGCGTCGAGCACTGCCTTGCCCTGTTTTCAGCATCTCTATGATGTTGAGCTCCTTATATGTTTCTATTGGCTCTTCCCTTTCCAAGTCTCCAAGACATTCCTGCACATCAAAGTCCAACAACCAACGCAAACCTTCCTCTTCCATGGGGTTAGTTAAAGCTACCTCTAGTGGGTCTCTATCACAAAGTTTATACATTTGATTCACTAGTGGTTCAAAGATATCCAAGAAGAAACAAGATTGATGGTCACTCGGGTGCCTCATGGAGTCATAAATATTGTAAGTTAATCTTTTCCCTTCAAACTCCATAGTCAAGCACCCGTTTGAAACATCGATCTTGGTATTAGAAGTTTTCATAAACGGCCTACCAAGAAGGAGAGGGGTGGCACTAGAGCTAGATTCCATATCTAAGACGTAGAAATCCGCCGGGAAGACAAGATAATCGACTTCCACTAGTACATCCTCTACCATGCCCTTGGGGTAAACACTAGACCTATCGGCAAGTTGAATGACTACCCCGGTCTTAGACAACGGACCTAAACCTAGGGTCTCATAAATAGATAAAGGCATGACGTTTATAGAAGCCCCTAAGTCTAGCATGGCACGTTTAAAACTTTTTGCCCCAATAGTGCAAGGGATGGTGAACATGCCCGGGTCTCCACATTTCTTGGGCAAATTTTGTTTGAAAATGGCCGACACATGTTCACTCACCCTAACCTTATGGGTTCCCTTCTTAGGATTTCTCCTAGGTGTACAAAGTTCCTTCAAGAACTTTGCATACCTAGGAACACTATTCAACAAGTTAAGGAGTGGAATGTTTACCTCACATTTCCGGAAAGTCTCATATAAGTCATTCTCCTTGGCATATTTCCTTGTGCTTATCAACGCACTAGGAAATGGGACTTCCGGTATGTACTCCTCCACTTCATCATCTTCAATAGTGTCCTTGCTCTTCCTTGAATTTTCTCCCTTTGGGTCCATGCTTTTGGATGCCCCTTTTTCATTTCTCAATATCTCTTCTTGACCAACCACCAATTCTCCTTGGTCTTCAATCTCCATGGTTTCCATCTCAATATTCTTCATCTTTTCCTTTCCTTTGCCAAGGGGGTGTACTTCCAACTCTTTGCCTCCCCTCAATGTCATGGCACTAGCATTTTCCCTTGGTGGGGGAATGGTTTGAGATGGGAATCTTGTGGAGCTTGAGGCTTGGGATTTGGACAAATTTGAGGCCATTTGGGATAGTTGGGTTTCCAAGTTGTTCACCCTAAGGTTGTTAGCCTCCCTATCCTTCCTTGCTTCCTCTCTATCCCTCCTTGCTTCCTCCCTATCCTTCTCTTGATTGGCAAGAAGTGTTTGCAAAATGTCACTCAAGTTCCCTTGAGAAGAAGAATTCCCTTGATTTGGGTTTTGGGATGGTTGTCTTTGGGATTGAGAATTATTTGGAAAATTTGAGTTGTTGGGTCTTGGGTTGTTGTTGTTGAAATTTCTTTGGGGGTTTTGGTTGAAATTTGTGTTTCGGTTTGGGGTTGGATTTTGGGCTCTCAAGTGATTGAATTGACCATTTTCAAAACTCTTTGACTTGTCTCCTCCCCACCCCAAAAGATCACGATTTCCCACTTGGTTATACATCCCTCCACCACTTGGGTTCCTAGCATTGTAGTTCCCATACCCCATGGCATTGACACTCTCCATGGTGGCTCCTTGCTCAATCATGATGTAACAAGTGTTTGTAGCATGGTCACCTCCACAATAAGAACATTCAAGCGGTTCGGGGTGTTGAGAAAACGAACTACCTTTGTTGACAACCAAGTTGGATACCAATTCAAGCTTTTGAGTTCACCCATCTCTTGCATGAGTTTGTGATTTTGAGAGGCATGAGAATCTTCCATGGAAGATACATTTCTAGAGCTTCCTCCCCTTTCATTCTTCCTCCCGTAGCTTCTTGTATTCATAGCCAACTTCTCAATAATGTTGTTGGCCGCGGCCACATTAAGTGTATCAATACCACCTCCGGTGGCGGCTATAATCATCCGTTGGTCATTTTGGCATAATCCTTCATTGAAGGCCGTCAATAGATCATCCCCCGACATCCCATGATAAGGGCACCTTGCCACGAGGCTTTTGAATCTCTCCCAATAGTCATAGAGAGTTTCCCCCATATCTTGCTCAATGGTAGTGATGAGCTTCTTTGAATGGTTATGCCTTGAATCCGGGTAATATTTCTCAAGAAATTTCTTCTTCAAACCCACCCAAGTATTTACGGAATGGGCCGGAAGACAAAATAACCACTCCTTAGCGGCATCTTGTAGAGAGAATGGAAATGCCCTAAGCTTAAATTGGTCTTCGGTCACTCCTTGAGGGATGGCCCCTTGGCATATCATGTGAAATTCGGCCAAGTGCCTATTGGTATCATTCCCCACCATTCCATGAAATCTTGGCAAATTATGAACAAAGAACCCCTTTAGCTCGAAATTTACATCCCCCATGGGAGGGTATGCGATACACAACGGTTGCTCTTCATAGTTTCTTGCCCGGATTTCACCAATAGTTCTATTATCTTCCTTTTCGGGTGGGTATATGATGTTCAAGGGAGGTGGCCTCCTAGGTGGTGATCTAGGTGGTGACACAAACACTTGTTCTTGTGGTTCTTGAAAAATATTGTTCTCAAACTCCTCTTCACTAGGCTCCCTCCAAAAGGGTCTCCTATAGAGGGGATTCGAAAACAACCAATTGGAAATGCTACTAGAAGCCGGGTCAATGTCTTGGTCACCAAGTCCTTCTTGTGACCTAGGCATAAACTCTAAAACACTTCAACAACACAATTAGTAACTTCAACACCAAGTAACCTACAAACAATACAAAAAGAAATGTTTGAAAAACAATCTAAACAAATTATGACGCTAACAAGAGTTTCAATTTGATAAATTAGCTAAATTGCCTTCCCCGGCAACGGCGCCAAATTTGACGAGCTTATTTTCGGGGTCGTTAATTCCGGAAACTAGCTATGCCAAATAACAATTTATAAAACCAAATCTAGACTCAAACTATCCTAAGTAAAGGGGTAGTAAGGGTAAGATGAGGATCGAACCCAAGAGAAGGCGGTGAATGCTAATAATCTAATCTAGACTCTTGCTAAAAACCGATTAAACAAATTAATAAATCTAACCACAAATTAAACACTAATTGAAACAAAGACTAGAATTACTTACAAACTATGATATTCACAATGGTAAACATGTAGATAACAAATAGGGAGAAAGTTTTTCATGAGAAAAGATTATCAATCCTAGAATCACCAATAACAACTAAATAATCAAAGATTCAAATAAGGAAAAACTACTTAGTGCAATTATCCCAAGTTCCCCCACAATTAACAAAGTAAAGATCCCTCCTTTCCTCCCTTCTCTAATTATCTATAGCAAAAACTTCTAAGAATTAGCCACCATGAATTAAACCATCCATAAATGACCCAATACAACTAAACCCATACTTATTAAACCATAAGCATAAATAAAGATGCAAGCTTTAAGCACAAAACCAAAGAAGCATGCTAGATTCATGAACTAAAACATTAAACCATGTTCTAAATACATAAAACCCAAATTCCACTCAAAAGATTCTAACTTTTAAACCAAAGTTACAATCTTTCAAGTTGCATCAACAAATATCAAGACAAATCAACCAAATTCATCAAGACAATGCAAATTAATCAAACAAATAATTACTAAGATGGTTGGTCTTAACAACAATTCATTCAACAAAGAAAATCAACAAAGGAAGATGGAATTAAATAAAGAAGGAAGGATTAAAAAGTCTTACAATGCTAAAAGGGAAGAACTTGTTCAAATTACACTAAGCAAAAGGAGATTAGCTACCCATAGTCTTCATAATACAACCAATTTCTAAGGAAAAACCCATTACAAAAGCCAAACTTGAAGAACAAAAAGAGAGAAATGCTAAGGAAAATATGATGTTGTATGGTGAATGCTTCCTCCCCTTGCCTCTCTTCAGAAATCTTCTTTTATACCCTTGGTCCGCAAACCTAGGGGCCTTGAAAGATGGGCTTCCAAAAGACAAGACGAAAAAGGAAGAAAACCCGTGCTGAGAGATGACGCAGGCTGCGTCCTACGACGCAGGCTGCGTCGTGATGACGCAGGCTGCGTCCTACGACGCAGGCTGCGTCCAGCACTGCCAGATTTTTGCCTTGATTTCCTTCTTGACTTTCGTTGACCCCATGATTATTTGACCTTGCCTTGACTTTCATTGACCCATTTGGCTTGGTCTTCAAACCTTGATGATTCCTTGCTAGCCCACTTCAAGTTCCGGGTTTTTTGGGTCTCGGGTTTTCGGGTTTGACTTTTATTGACTTTCGGGATTTGACTCTTAAATTTGACTTAAAATACTAAATACTAACACTATTACAAAAACTAAAATTAACGTAAAACAAAGCTAATGACCCGTAAAAAGTAGAACGAAAGACTCTAAAAGTTACTACTAGACACGACATTATTTGACGTTGTCACAGGGTCAGTAACAATATAAGCCGATCATTGTATAAGACAAAAAAAAACATCACCAACAAGTAACTAGCAGCCAATAACACCACCATAAACCAGTAACCGAGCTACCAAGGTAGCGGTAATCTCCACTAGCGTCATACTGTGGATCTGACCGTCGTTCCACCAATTGATTCCAGACCGTAACACTAGACATCAAAAGCCTCTCTCACCGCGGTGAGAGTTCTCGAAACATTAATTTGCACATCCCCTTCGCATCGGGAGAGCTACGAGAGGCGAACTCATGGTGTGGTCTGTCTCCCGGAGGACCACCAAGATAGTAACCAAGTAACCACCCAAACTCCAAATCTCCGAAACCATCATCATCACACTAGTAACCATCATCAACAACAACAATCACAACATCACACTAACAATCTCATCACAATGATTAACATATAAAGCACTGAGTAGGAAAATCCTAACTTTTAGCAAATCCGCAAGAACACAAGCAATCAAATCAGAAATCCTCTTCTACAAAATCTCCCCCTAAACATACAAGGATTATATAATCAATCACTAACCATCTTCCATTTTCCCCCAATTCAATTAGGGTTACATAATTCAATACCAATAGTAACAATAAATCATGTAGATGAATCACTTATTGATTGGAATCAACAAGATAAGAAGTAATATGATCTGGCTTGGAATGATTTAAGATGCTTGAAAAATTTTGAGAGAGTTTTAGAAGGTTTAGGGTTTGATTAAGAATAAAAACTAACGAAGTTATGCGTTGATACCTCTGACATATCTTTAATCAAACTGTCCGATAATATCCCGCAGACCGGCGTACTCGGTCGAGTGCACACTACACTCGGCCGAGTGCCAACTAGGCATAAGGTTGCCTAACTGTCACACAAATCACACTCGGCCAAATACACACTACTCGGTCGAGCACACAAGACACTCAGTTGAGTGACCTCTACTCGACCGAGTACAAGGTACTCAGAAAGATGGATATTATACCTATACCTTGGGGACATGTTCAAGTTCAAAGATAAGTAAATTTATGGTCAAATAGTGTATTCTATGTCCTCTATTAGGGTTAACAAACCCAGAGCCTATGGGAGGGTGTCTCGGGGCGAGTTGACATGTGTCTCGGGCGAGATGGACCTGTCTGGAGCCAGATGGCCTCGTGTGGAGCGAGACAGCCTTTGTCTGGAATGAGACAGCTACGTCCTCGATTGAGGTTGGTTATCCCTGATCGGCGTTACCTATTCCTAAGCGTTTAGACGCCTCGCATACCCCTCTTTACTCGCCTTTATTTATTTCTATTTAATCCTCTTAAATTGTAGTGCGCCGGATGATTGCTATATAATTGAGTCTCTAGCTTTGTAAGATGACACACAATAACATAACCTACCACCATTCTTAGATTTATTTTAATCTTAGTTTTACCTTTTTCATCAATAGTTTGTTTTAAGAATTCAAGCTTTATTTCTATTTTGGTGCTCTCTTCTTAGATATGCAAAGTTCTTACTGCTTGTTGTTGGTAATTCTTATTCCTTTGCTTTGTACTTTCATTTACATTTCAGTTTTTACATATCATTATCATGTTCATGTTTACCCTCTTGTTATTAGTTAGTTTATTTATCATACCTAGTGTAGATCCTGTGCTAAAGCACGGTAGTTAAAAGAATTTTCGTTTATATAGAGAGGTCGTTTAAATTATTTGCATAAATTAGTAGTACTTATATTTTTATTTTTTTTGACAAAAGTAAAGGATACCGTTTCACAGTTTCATGGCTCTAGACGCAAGCGCATCAGCCATTTTATTACAAGATCTTGGAACAAAACAAATACAAAGACAGTGAAAAGACAAACTAATAGAATCGATTTGTTCAATAATGTTCATGTTTCTGAAGTCCGGCTTCGATACCTTCAGGATTTGTGAAATTGCCCTTAAACAGTCAGAATAGATGATCACATGAAGGAAACAACAAGAGATAGCCCATCTCATCCCCTCTTTAATAGCCAGAATTTCCGCCTGTTCCGAGGATTGAGAGAACAAGTGACTTTTGAAGGTAGAAATATGAGATCCATCAAACCTTTTAAGGAACCATCCAAAGCCAGAGGATAAGGAAGAATTCCAAGCCGCGTCAACAAAAAGCCTATCAAGCTGACAGGCAGAGGGAATCCCAATAAGGTAATTAATAATCCCACTTTTAATTTTAGTCTCCTCCAAATCAGAGTTTCGGAAATAGGGACGCTCCTTACTAGTCGAAGCCTTCTTTTGGGCAGAACTACCCAGAGCTGTAGCTATTAAGTTTTCATAGTAGAAAATAGCATTGTCCGTTCCCAAGGAATCCCACTTATATTTTGATGTTATAATTAACTAAATGTAATATTAGTAAGAGGTGGAAAAAAAAAAGTTTACTACAATCAGATGACACCTTAAGCAAACTAAAAGGCGATTAGTAGACTAATTTTGTGATATATCATATGTGCATACGGGATGATTGGGTGAGATCCATTATTCAAACATTATTTTCTTGTTCTTGCGTACATTATTTTTGTATTTTATATTTTTATCTTAGTCAATCGCTTGTATCTCTTATACATTTTATAATTTTTTCTGTACATTATTTTTCGTATTTAATAATTTTTTCGTACATTTTGTTCGTACGTTATTTTCGTACATTAATATTTATTTTCAAGTACATTTCAGTGTGGTCAAGATGTGCTAATGGATTTTTGGGATAGGGAAAAGTATTTAATATAATTCTTAAAGATAAGATATACTTCGTATATGTTAATAATGAACTAAATATATTATTAGAATATATTTTGAGAGTTTGGATATGGTTGATTACTCATAAGTTTTTTTAAAAAGTATATAAAGGTTAAAAGTTTCTCTAGCAATCTTTAGTTGAACCAACTTTTTATTTTACATTTATTGAAGGTTAAAAAATTCTTACAAGAATATTTTATTAGCAGTTGCTTTTGAGGAAACATAATCAACATTGAGAAGGAAAGATTTTAAGATGGACCCCACTCTTTTTCACCTTCATTTGAGCGGGAAAACTAAGAAGAGACGTAGTCTTTTAGTTATAGGGGGAAGTTATAGGGGGTGAGTAAGTAGTTCCATAATCTAGAGGGCAGGGGAGTCATGAATCGTCGTAGCAGTGATAGGTTGTTAAATGGGTTGTTGATTGATCATTGTTTATTCTCCAATTTGCTTGTAATTGTTATTGTTTGATTTATTATTGTGCCCACAACCTTAGATTAAAAATATAGTAAACTTGATTCCAAGATCGAAAGTGGGGATTCAATTTGTTAAAGCATAATTGGTAGAATTGTTCTAGTAAGTGCGAGTGTAACACCCTCATACACCAAGGTGCCTTACAATACCCCCTTAGCACATGGGAGGGCTACCATCTCGGTTGCCTGACGTAGTATATATCAATACAAGCGATAAACGAAACAACGTTTATTTAATTAATGTTTCAATGTCAAATATATGTCCTCAAAACAGACGGCATACCGTCTGACTAATAATTCAAACTCAACAAATGATAAAGTAATAAAAAATTAACAATGTATATGACTCCAACTACTCGGCGGAAGCTAAGACACGACGCAGTGATCTCATCCTCGATCTCAACGAAGCTCTATTGATTCCATGCGATCCCCTGCTCACCATCCTCCAATGGATCACAACAGGTTTGCAAAACAGTATAGGGAAAGAGAAACCGGAGGGCCACCACAGCGGACACGTCAGCAGACTCAGGTCACCATCCCTGCTTTACAAAACCACCAATTGACCTCGGGGCGCAGCCACAGGCGTCGATGTTCCATCTCACCGCAGCGAGACAAACCTGGATCAGTAATGTGAACATCCCCCACGTAGCGGGATAACTACGGGGGCGAACTCGGAGTGTGATCCGTCTCCCAACAGAATCACCAAACCAAAAACCATAGTAACCATAATAACATCTCCAAACACCAACCCGAACTCCATCAACATCATCATCAATTACATATCATGAATCATATAAACTCATAATAAATTATCTTATCACAATGATTAATACACACAATTACTGAGTAGGAAAATCCTATCTTTTCGAAAATCCGCAAGCAAATCACAATCTTTCTATCAACAATCTTCTTTTATGAATTCCTTCCCCTAAACATGCAATTAACATAATCAATACTAACCCTTGTTCCCCTTTCCCCCAAATCAATTAGGGTTACAACAATTACAACACAAACGAATCACAAACAATAATACTTACCAAAGCAATCAACCAAGATAGCAAAAGATCGGATCCGGCACGAGATGATTAAAGGTTGTTCTTGAGGAATTAGAGAGAGTTTGAGAGACTAGGGTTTGTAATTATGAAAGGTAAACTGAATTATGAAAGCTAATTCCTCTTATTAACCCTTAATCAACCGTCCGACTTAATCCTGAAATCTGTCGTACTCGGTCGAGTACAACATGTACTCGGTCGAGTACGACTTACTCGGTCGAGTGCCGATCTCACTAGGCCGAGTGCGCAAGAACAGAATACTGTTCCAAACATCAACCAACTCCACTCGGTCGAGTAAGCCCTACTCGGCCGAGTCCCCAATACATAGAAATACGGAGTATTACAGTCTTCCCTCCTTAAGAACGAACTTCGTCTTCGAAGTTCAAAACTCATACTCCTACCACACAAACACCTCTACCAACAACCAACACAAGACTCAACACAACACATAACATATGACACAACAACACATATGCTAATCCCCTCTAAGACACAACACAGCAGCATCATCTATGACACATGTATACAACCCATCAATAACCACCAAAAACATAAACACGTTATCGAGACAAACATCAACCAACACAACACAGCACAAGGCACAATTTGTACACAACAAGGCCAACTCTATTAGCTCTAACCAAACTCCCAACATCCCAAACACAAGGACTCTACCAATCTCATATCACCTCGAAACAAACCAACACCAAGTCTCCATCAACTACACTAAGACCAATGACCAATAACAAAGTCTTACTAAACTAATACAAGCTATTACGTTCTTCCCTCCTTAAAAATGAACTTTGTCCCCGAAGTTCACACCCTTATTACAAACAAAAGAAATCCAACATTCAAGCTAACAATAGCATCATCATATACTAAAGGTATCCTCAAAAAACGATACAATAACATAACTCCAAGTTCAAACAATACATACCTCACCCTTACCACACTGAGATACCTTCACAAGACTTCCGGCTAACACCTACAAGCGCCACTATTAAGTCCCAACACCCTAACGATATCATTAACCAACCTACACCTGAATCCCAACTTTATTAACAACACTTACCAACACTCTTCTTTGAACAATATCACAACTCTCACCAATCATATCAAACTCAACCCCTCGACAAGACCAATCACCTAATCCACCACGAAGTGCCCACCACATCACATATCATTTCACAACATCATATTCCATAACTTTCACCATCATACCAAACATTTATAACTACGACTTATCGCCATTCCATATGCTATCAACATGTGATGCTACAATTTCCATTAACAGTATTACTATCATCCTTGCTAACCACCCTCCAAATAGTTCTATTTCTTCCCATAACCAAAACTGATCATCACAACTTAATTTAGACCACGACTCCACATTCATGCCGGTAATAATACCTCAACTGCATAATTAATCAACAATTCCCTTATCAACCAATCACCATGCTTCATAAATATTCCACAAAATCACCATGTTATGAGACGTCCTGCTCTCCTGATACGCCTTCTAACCCCATTCATTATTAACTCTTAGGAGATTTGGTGTGCTAATCGGTTAAGGTGACAACTTGATCCAGGTAGCGTAATCTCGACCTACTTATTAGAAATATCTAGGTTGACACCTTTCCTTAATTGATTACTTTGACTCGAGAAATCGGGTAGAGGGTTGTTGGTTTGGATTGTTCGAGAGATTTTATGACTTAAGTTTACCCTTATTTATGATTAGGCGATTGCACCTTCATTCTTGAGATCAGACTTATTGTGGGTCTGTTCCCCTGACCTTCTATAGCGCCTTTCTCTTATCGAATTTAATCGGCTCGTTTATTCTAGCTATTTTAGACTTTCATAGTTGTACTTTATAGTTCATGCTAGCTTAGTTAACTCGATTACATAGATTTATATTCGACTCATCTATTTGGCTCCCATCACTTGTTGAACTTTTCATAAAATGATACTTAAAACGGTCTCCGTGGATTCGATAAACGTACTTTCCTATTACTCATTTTAGGCAGTCGGGTTTGTTTGATATAAGGATTGCTACATCCTTCTATCAGATATATATAGGACCAAAAGGACGTGACTAATTCTACGATTTGCATCGTTTATCGAATTTCCCATTACTTCTATTATTTTGTTTGACGAACATGATAAACCTACTCTGTAGACCTTTAATTTAATTGATTTAAATACATGTCTTTATTTATCGTTTATTTCCAAACCAATCGCAATCAATCGAACCGACCTTGATAGAAATCACCTCATGATAACTTGTTTAGCAACTCGCGTCTCCATGTGATCGACCCCTTCTTTCCTAACTACATTCATTTGTTGTTAGCCTACTCTAGGGTAATTTATCTTTGATTAGGTACGTAATAAGCCTGTCATACATGAATGCCATTATCTCATCATTTAAGATCGATTCGTCACTTTTTTCGTCGTTGTTTTCCGGTTGGTAAGAAATAGATGTTGTGGTTAGTAGTCTTGTGTGTTTATGAATATTCTGGTTGAGTGTGGAATATGGTTGGGGTTATGATGTGATACGACGATTCTGGTGATGTTGTAGTCATGTTAAGGCCCCTGTTATTGATGTGCTTGATAAATGTTAATTCTTTTGCTTAAATGGTACACACACACACACACACACACACACACACACACACACACACACACACACACACACATATATATATATATATATATGTTCTCCTTTGATTAAGTTGGAATCTCGACTTTCTTAGTTCTAATTTACTCGCGTGATTAGCATTTTAGTGACGAGCCCATATGAGAAAGGGAGGGGGAGAAAGACGGCGGATGTAGGGGATGAAGGAGAGGGGAAACTATAGGGAAGGGGGAGGAGAGAAAGAGGGAGAGGTAAATGGAGGAAAGGGATAAGGGAGAGTGAGAAGAGAAAGAGGGAAAAGGAAATGAAGGAAGAGATATGATAAGGGTAAAGTCGCGTCACTTTAATCAAAATAATCCTAATTCACTACTAACTAATAGTCAGCGGTAAGTAAGGTATCGAATCCACAGGGAGGCGGTAATATTCTAATCTGTTAAACTAGGTTCGTCTTTTATAGTAACAATTTCGTGGATTTTTTTATTTGTGTTCCTAAACTAATAGCAAACAATAAAAATAAAAGGGTGAAATCATTAAGATTAAAAGTCTAGGGTCTCAGTTTCACTAGGATTATTATTCAGGGGTAAGGGTGTAATCAACTATCATGCAATAAAGTTATCTAAGGTCACAAGATCGGTCGATTCATTTATGCCCTTTAGATCTACAATTTAACATGCGATCGCTATCATTAAACGAGTTCTATTCAATTATCGTAGCCTATCTTAGTCTTAACCCGGTCGGTGTTAATCCTAATTTGCGAGACTAGTTAATTAATCCTGGCCAGTAATTAAGCAACTAGATTTAAAACGATAATCAAACGATAACCATGCTATTACAATTCAATTAATTAGTCTATCCCTTCTAACAATCTTAGATCCCCTTTCAACCCTATATAAGAATTTAGCTACTCATAACGATATTAATAACAAGGATAATAAATAAAGTAAACATGATTAACAATAATGAAAGGATTAACAAAGAATAATTAATGAACTAGAAAGTAACTAATTGAATAACAAAGGAAGAATCAATCCAGTAGCAAAGCAAACAAAACTCGAGTTTTTAAAATTAAAGCGTACCTTAATTGTGAAAGACGAGTTTTCCTTTTATAATAATAATCTAATTAACTAAAAACTAATTTAGGAAATTCGAAAGCTGTCAAACACTAGGTTGCTCGACCAACCAAAGGTGAATCTGCTCGATCGAGCATGACGTCAGCCCGACTCGATCGAGCAGAGTGATGTTGCTCGATCGAGCATCCTTCATATGGCTTGTTTCTTAGTTTTTCTTCATTTCTTCTCCGCCGCTCTCGATTCCCGTGCCTAACCTTCTACGATCTGACTCCGATATGCTCCATACCAACTCAAAAAGCTCCAAATGCATCCAATCTGCATTAAAACATAATAGAAGCGGCATAATCGATATTCTAGCTAAAATAGCATAGAAACAAGAAAGGAAAGACAATAAATTGAGTCTTATGTATCTAAGGGAAGCATAAAATATGTAAATAAATAGTGATCATCAAACTCCCCCAAACCAATCCTTTGCTTGTCCCTAAGCAAAGCAATCACCACTATACAAGGACAAACATACAAATGGTGAATGAAAAACTCAAAGCTAATGTGAATGCACATACAAATCACAAGCTATCCATATCTATAACAAAGTAATGACCAAGTTGTACCAATAAAACAAATTTAAAGGCACGGGAAAGTAGAAAACGCAGCTCATGTCCCAAGATTTTACATGATACTGTAGTATAGACAAAAACCAAATACCTTTCAATTTTGTAATGCTCAATTTGTCGGATTCTCGCGGATTCACTCATGCACTCATAATTTTATGTAAGGGTGAGTTTTGTAAAGGTAGAAAGAAATAGAAACACTCACTCAACTTATGAAACATGCATGCATTCTAATGTGATAGTAATTTCCCCAACTAATATGCATTCGCTATAAAACCAAAGTACATGAATCAAGACAATAAGGGAGGCTAATGGGCGAAGGTATAGAAGTGGATTGTGCTAAGGCACGTATGGGAATGTGGGGCTAAGACCGGTAGTCGCAGCGACACTTACCAAAGCAATTCTACAAGACTAGCACAAACCAATACCCGACTAGAGAAATCATCTTAAACTTTGACAACACAAGAGAGATATCGATATTGCTCTCTAAATATGCATTAGACTCTAGTATATTCCCTTTCATTATCCCTTGAACAATTTAATGAAGCAACATATATTTTTTCTCTGTTCCCATTTTTTTTCTTTTCTTCTTTCTTTTTTTTCCTTCATATCTTTTGCTTCATAACATTTCTCAACAAAGGGAATAAATGACACAATTGCCAACGTACTTGCTACACCCATTTGATATTCCTTTTTTTTTAAAAATCCCGACCCAACCATAGTAGACAAGTAGACAATAAAAAGCATGCAACTGCGACTGTCCCGATGTACTTATCAAATGGGCTAAACAAAAGGTAATGTAAGGCTTATTTGAACGGTAAGAACCGCATTTCCTCATGTACTTATCATATGAACGCGTATAGTATCAAGAAACTAATGTCACACTTATGCAATTTGATGTTACATATTCCACAAGGAGTACCACACTCATAAACCTAAGATGTTCCTGGCGTAGGAAGCTCTATAGACCTCAGAATTTTAAGTGGTTTACCAACTAAAAATGGCCAAATCTAATTAGCATAAGGTATGTCAAAACGGTCAAAACTTGTTCTATGAGCTTTGTTTTCAAAAGTAGTAAGTCAAAACAATGTACATGGACAACTTATTTGGGATTCAAATGCAGAAACAATGCAAATTATCATCATTGTTATTCAACTTCACCAAGACTCGACCTAATAAAATAACATGTTTTTGGATTTTGTAAATTTTTCAATTTTTATGGGTTTTTTTTTCACAAAGGAAATAAACACACAACATAAATAAAGACTCTCCCCCAAACCTAAATGTCACAGTGTCCTCAGTGTGACGCTAACAGCACCGCAATCACACAACAACCAACAACAGCAACCTAAAGGACACAACTAACAAAGGGAAATGGGAAATAACTAAAAGAAAATACAATAAAAGAAAGTACAAGGATAGATAATACCAGTTGTATAGACATAGCCTCCCCCAAACCAGCTGCAAAATGGGGGGTGTAGTGACCAGCTGTCACTACTGCTCATCAGCACCATCATCATCATCATCTCTCTAAGCAGCACCAGAAGAAGAGGCCTGAAATGGCCCACCAAACCCACCAACCGGAGCATCCGGTCGGATAGGAGTATACCACGGACGACCCAGACAACCATAATCATGACTGAACTCCTGGGAAAACTGATTCTCTGCAACCACATTCTCTGCACCAGACTTATCCCGGATCTCCAAATCAAATTCTTGTAATAACAAGATCCAAAGAATAAGCCGAGGTTTGGCTTCCTTCTTAGCTAACAAATATTTAAGTGTTGCATGGTCAGTGTAGACTATCACCTTAGAAACCACAAGATAGGCTCTAAACTTATCTAAAGCAAAGACAACCACAAGTAACTCTTTTTCAGTGGTAGCATAGATAACTTGCACATCATCCAAGGTTTTACTAGCATAGTAGACCGCATGTAGCACCTTATTCTTCCTTTGCCCCAAAACAGCCTGAACTGCATAGTCACTGGCATCACACATTATCTCAAACGGCAAATTCCAATCAGGAGACTGGATAATAAGAGCTGAGATGAGAGTTTGTTTAATCCTCTCAAAAGACTTAACACACTCATCAGTAAATACAAACGGGGCATCCTTATGGAGAAGCTTAGTCAATGGTTGAGCAATTTTTGAAAAGTCCTTAATAAAGCGGCGATAGTACCCCGCATGACCAAGGAAACTTCTAACACTTTTAACATTCAACGGGTACGGTACTTGCTCAACCACTTCCACTTTAGCCTTATCCACTTGGACGCCTCGTCCAGACACCAAATGACCAAGTACCACCCCTTCAATTACCATGAAGTGGCACTTTTCCCAGTTTAACACAAGATTACTTTTCTCACAACGTTGTAAGACTTTGGTCAGATTAGCTAAACAACTATCAAAATCGGTCCCATAAACACTGAAGTCATCCATAAATACCTCCATAATAGACTCGATATAATCAGAGAAAATAGTCATCATACAACGTTGAAAGGTGGCGGGGGCATTACATAACCCAAAAGGCATTATTCGGTAAGCAAAGACACCATAAGGGCATGTGAAGGTAGTCTTTTCCTGATCGTCAGGATGAATGGGGATCTGAAAGAATCCCGAGTAACCTTCTAGATAGCAAAAATAGTTATGACACGCTAGACGCTCTAATATTTGGTCAATATAGGGAAGAGGGAAGTGGTCTTTCCTAGTAGCTACATTAAGCTTCCTATAATCAATACACTTCCTCCACCCTGTCACTAGTCTAGTAGATATGAGCTCGTTTTTCTCATTAGTGACGACCGTAGTCCCTCCCTTCTTAGGGGCTACTTGAACAGGACTGACCCACTTTGAGTCAGAAATAGAGTATATGATCCACGCGTCTAACAATTTATGCACCTCTTTTCTAACTACCTCTTGCATAGTAGGGTTCAAACGACGTTGACCCTAACTATAGGGTTTATGGTCTTATTTTAAGTGGACACGGTGCATACAAAAGTCAGGACTAATACCTTGTAAATCATCAATACTATAACCTATAGCCTTCTTGTGTCTTTTTAAAACTACCAACAAATCAGTAAGTTAGCTTTCAAATAGGTTAGCACTGACAATTACAGGGTTCATCTCATAGGGATCAAGAAAAACATATTTAAGATGAGAGGGGAGGGGTTTAAGTTCAGGTTTCTTTACCTCGGTAACCTTAGAGGGGTTACCTAAGCTATACACCTATTGTAACTTGAATTCCTCTCCTATCAGCAGTTTTTCCATCTCAACTACTTCCTTACTCCGTGAGCTTCCAGCTTCAGCAGTGCTGGAAATTAAGGCGATCTCCAGAGGATCCCTATTCAAACACAAAGAGAGACAGTCATCAACAGTCAAATCCACAATATCGACCTTATGACATGTCTCTTCTAGCATGGGGTGTTTCATTGCATTATCTAAGTTGAAAGTGATAGTGTTATCCCCCACTGTTAGTGTAAGTCTCCCATTCTTAACATCTATAACCGCCCCCGCAGTATGGAGGAATGGTCGTCCTAAGATGATAGGAATTTGGGTGTCCTCAGCCATATCTAATACGACTAAGTCAAATGGTATGAAAAAATTTCCTACTCTAACCGGTACGTCTTCTAAAATTCCCAAAGGGTGTTTAATAAAACGGTCGGCCATTTGTAAGGTCATGGTTGTAACATTAAGTTGACCCATATTTAGCTTTTTACATATAGAAAATGACATTACACTAACACTAGCCCCTAAATCACAAAGGGCTTTATCAATAGCTAAACATCCTATATTACAAGGAATAGAAAAACTTCATGGATCCTTTAGCTTAGGTGGTGATCGGGATTGTAACACAGCACTGCATTCCTCAGTAAATGCAACCGTCTCCACTTCATTAAAGGACCGCTTCCTTGTCAATATGTCCTTCATAAATTTTGCATAAGCCGGCACTTGAGTGATCAACTCAGTAAACGGTACACTCACTTGCAAATTCTTGACTACTTCCATAAACCTTCCAAACTGTTTATCGAGCTTGGATTTATGTTGGCGGTGAGGAAAAGGAAGTGTAATTGTGATTGGCTCGGCTTCTTTTGCTTTTGTAGATGAAGTAGAGGACTTGTCAGTCTGATCAGGGGTTTCTCGATCGAGCAAAGGACTTGCTCGATCGAGTTTGTCGAAACAGGAACTTTCAGAAACTTCTCGAGCAGATTTTTCGGATTTTTCAAAGGTTGCTCGATCGAGCAATAGGATGTTGCTCGATCGAGCATCCTCTTTTTCAGGCATTTTTTTGTTGTTTTCCGAATTTTGACGAGAAACTTCCAAACTTTCATCGTTCTCACCCCCATTTATTTCTAGATTTCCCAACCCTCTCGGATTCATGTAAGGTGCACAAATATCATCGATGGGCATTGTCGGGCCTTCGTAATGGGTCCCACTCCTCAAAGTAATAGCATTGGCTTGTTCATGTGGAGGGTGTCCCTGAGGGGGAAGATTGCCCGGTTGTCTGTATGGATTTTGAATTGCCAATTGGGCAATTTGAGTATCCACTATCTTGTTATGTGCGAGCAATTGAGAGATCTGAGCATCTTGCTTTTGTTGTATCATGAGACTTTGCTGCAACATGGCTTTCAATTCTGCCATATCATTACTTGGAGGTGGTGGAGGTGGAGCTTATTGATAGTTTTAGCCTCCTTGATTTGGAAGGTTATAATTGCTTTGAGAATTGCGATTTTGAGGAATCACATAAGAGGAGCCTTGTTGCTGAGGTGGCGACGGGGTAGGATTAAGAACATTCTGACTTCGGTAGGAGAAATTTGGATGCTCTCTCGTCCTTTCATTATAAAAGTTAGAGTACGGTGTACCTTACTTAAAGGATTGAAAAGCAAGTACTTGTTCAACCGTACTCATACACTCTGCCGCATTATGCCCCATGGTACCACATCTTTCACCAGTTGGCTCTTGTTGAATCATGGCATGGACCGTTTGTTTATTTTCCATAGATTTGTAAGTTTGTAATTCGGCAATGTGAGCAGTTAATGCCTCCAACTGAGCTGCAACGGCATTGTCCGAACTTCCGCGCCTCGCATTACCCCTGGGATTGCCATACTCAGCAGTGTGAGTAGCTATCTCATCAATCAACTTCCAAGAAATAGCATCGTTAGTGTTATTTTGGAATCTTCCATTGGCAGCAGAATCTAGCAATGCTCTCTAATCATCATATAACCCGTTGTAAAACTGGTTGCATAGGAACCAAGTATCAAAACCATGATGTGGAACGGATTTGAGAAGCTTCTTGAAGCGAACTCATGCCTCATTAAAGTTCTCAGTGGGACTTTGTTTGAAGCTTGTAATTTGACTTCGGATGGCGTTGGTTTTCTGTGGCGGGAAGTATCTTTTATATAATGCAAGAGCCAGAGAATTCCAATCAGAGATGCAAAGTGAATCCACATCTAACTCACCCAACCAATCTTCTGCCCCGTCTCGTAGCGAAAAGGGGAATAACACCAACTTGATTTGATCTTGCGTTACCCCACCCGTTAAAGGAATCGTAAACTGTGTCAAGCGTACTCAAGTCTTCCGCTTCTTGAATTTCCTTCAAAAAATTTCGTCTAGCTCGGAGAGTCCTCTCTGGTTCGGAATCGTAGGGTACGAGATCGGACCTGGAACACCTGGGCATAAACGAACACTAAAGAAAATGATAAAAATGGTCTCAAGGAACTTAGGTTCCCTGAGACGAAAAAAAAAGACAAACTAAGTAGAAACAAACAGAAAACCGTTGCCTTCCCCAGCAACGGCGCAAAATTTGATAAGGGTAAAGTCGCGTCACCTTAATCAAAGTAATCCTAATTCAGTACTAACTAATAGTTAGCGGTAAGTAAGGTATCGAATCCACAGGGAGGCGGTAGTATTCTAATCTGTTAAACTAGGTTCGTCTTTTATAGTAACAATTTCGTGGGTTTTTTTATTTGTGTTCCTAAACTAATAGCAAACAATAACAATAAAAGGTTGAAATCAATAAGATTAAAAGTCTAGGTCTCAGGTTCACTAGGATTATTATTCAGGGGTAAGGGTGTAATCAAGTATCATGCAATAAAGTTATCTAAGGTCACAAGATCGGTCGATTCAATTATGCCCTTTAGATCTACAATTTAACATGCGATCGCCATCATTAAACGAGTTCTATTCAATTATCGTAGCCTATCTTAGTCTTAACCCGGTCGGTGTTAATCCTAATTTGCGAGACTAGTTAATTAATCTTGGCCAGTAATTAAGCAACTAGATTTAAAACGATAATCAAACGATAACCATGCTATTGCAATACAATTAATTAGTCTATCCCTTCTAACAATCCTAGATCCCCTTTAAACCCTAGATAAGAATTTAGCTACTCATAAATATATTAATAACAACGATAATAAATAAATTAAACATGATTAACAATAATGAAAGGATTAACAAAGAATAATTAAAGAACTAGAAAGTAACTAATTGAATAACAAAGGAAGATTAAAGAGTACCGATTACAAGCTTGAACTAAAAACAATAGTCTTGATGAATCAATCCAGTAGCAAAGCAAACAAAACTCGAGTTTTTAATATTAAAGCGTACCCTAATTGTGAAAGACAAGTTTTCCTTTTATAATAACAATCTAATTAACTAAAAACTAATTTAGGAAATCCGAAAGCTGTCAAATACTAGGTTGCTCGATCGAGCAAAGGTGAATCTGCTCGATCGAGCATGACGTCAGCCCGACTCGATCGAGCAGAGTGATGTTGCTCGATCGAGCATCCTTCATATGGCTTGTTTCTTCGTTTTTCTTCATTTCTTCTCCGCCGCTCTCGATTCCCGTGCCTAACCTTCTACGATCTGACTCCGCTATGCTCCATACCAACTCAAAAGGTCCAAATGCATCCAATCTGCATTAAAACATAATAGAAGCGGCAGAATCGATATTCTAGCTAAAATAGCATAGAAACAAGCAAGGAAAGACAATAAATCGAGTCTTATGTATCTAAGGGAAGCATAAAATATGTAAATAAATAGTGATCATCAAGATATAAGCGTTTGTGTTATTTTTTTTAAAATGCGTTTGCTTGTGTGGTCTACCCATCATTGATTCTTGATTATATTAGTGTAGGTGCATACCTAGCACATAATCTCATAATCACACAGGATAGAGAGACTTTGTTTGGTTACAAGGAGGGAGGGCGCGGAGAGCGAGCGATAAGGAGAGGGAGAAGGAGAGTGGAGGGGCTGAGGGATCAATGTTTTTGTGCCGTGTTGAGCTAAAAATCAACTTGTTATCATGGGTGTCTTGTTGAGCTAACTATCAACTTGTTATCATGGATTACCCTTGTTACATGTGCTCTTTTAGTGTGTTTGAGAGTTAAAAGGGACGGGGGCGTGTTATTTTTATTGTTCTAGTTTAGCAAGTCCAAGAATAATTGGTGAATAGTGGGCCTACTTAGCATAATCGTTGTACAAATTATATGGATTGTCAAATATGGAGGGATTTAGGGAACAATAGCTTTGATGAGTTTGTGAGAAATCTTGAGGCTCTAAGGTCAATTTTATCTCTAGGATGAATATGTGATGCAGTTTAACCTTTGTTATGTAAAAATTTTGTTTTGCTGTGACCATTGGTGTATTTTTTTCAATTTTTTTGTGTTTGTTTATGAAGGTTGTGTATTAAATGATATATTCTCATGATTAAGTGCAGATAACTTATGTATAACATATCTAAAATGACGGGTCAACTGGGAACTATTCACAGCGGGAAGGCGAGAAAGAGGAGATGAAAGGTGGTACGACACCTAAGGGTTTTATGTCCAATCCTTTTGTTGTTGATTAGTTTCTATTGCTTGTACGTTAAAGATACGTTAAAAATGTGAGGATGCAGATGACTAGAACATATGCAATAGGTAGGTTCTTTTTTGTCGTAAAAGAAGTTTGAATGTCTAACCCTGCAAAATTTAGCTTTTTACATACTATTTTATTAGATCGCCGTGTATTTTGTTTGAGGAAAAAAGTTATATCTAACATAAGGTGCATGTAACCCATGTTATGTGTACGTTGGGGCAATTTGTTTTTTTTTGTTAAAAGACACGAAAAAACCTAATTACTTGTAAAAACTTGTTTATAATATTTTGCAGCTAAAGTGTTTTTCCGACCATTGCCTAATATAATTCTTTGCTTTATTCTATAATATATTACATGTTGTCTTAGTGTAATACCTGATTGTAGAAATGAGTGGTAAATCTAACCGCGGAATTATTTTGTTTCTTCTATTTAAATTGTTTGGACATTGTTCTACAAGTTGCCACAAACCATTTTGTTGAGCTTAGTCTATGTTACCCTATTTATTTGCAAAAGGAAAACGCACTTATTATTGCATGTTCGTTGGCAACATTAAAATTAAAAATGTTATTTGATGATTGTAAACATAATCTCATTTGTTGGATTTAGTTTGTTGTAACGCCTTACGTTTTCTCATGTGGTTAAGGAGTGCATAATCCTTGTTAAAATCAACTCTTGTGTTCTTTTAGCAATAAAATCTGCTTGTTTATTCGTGCTTACATGTCATCAACCGAGGTTTGCTTTTTCTATCACAGTTGATGCTCTACCATCATCAAACAACCAAAGGTCTAACTAAAAAAATACGAAAATAAAATGGCGTTTATAGCTACTAAATTTTCATACATTAAAATAAATCGCTAGATAAACAATAATTTGCAAGTAATAATCTATTGGGGTATCGTGCGTGAAGTGCGCGATGCAATAATTTTTTATATTAAGTGTCCTTTCAACTCATTTTGTGTTAATTAAGGCTAAGTTTTGTCGAGTCGGGTTATTTTGGGTCGGTTATTGGTCAACATAGCTCGGGTAATGTTTGGGTCAATTCGATTATCGGGTCACATTTGTGTGTTTTCATTGGGTCACATTTTAAGAATTATGTTAGAGGTGACCACTTGCAAAGGTTGGCACGGCACGGCTTGGCCTTGTCGTACCTGCCTCTCGGGTCTACATTTTACAAACACGATTGATCGGCCCGCCTCTTGTACTTCAGGACTGGGTCAAGGTCAAAGAAAATCGACTCGGCCTTCCATTTGACCCTTGAACCGGTCTGCATCCCCGGCAAGCCTGACCTACCCCAAGGGCCGGATCAGGGTCGAGTTGGACAAACCTAGCCCTCCTCCGAGTCGTCCCGGCCAAGCTCAAACCCGGCCCTGTGGCCACCTCTAAATTGTGTACAAGTCTCTTAAATTTCCCTTTCCGACATAGTATAGGTCAACTGCTTTGAGTTGACTTTTTTTATCGGAAACTCTTCTTGGGTAGTGTTTCGCAAAAAAATTATATAAAAGATGTAAGTTTGCGAGAAATGAAAAGTAAGGGAGTGTTTCACAAGTTGACAATTTTAAAAAAAAAATAGTGTCTCGCAATTGATCCTAGTAATAATAATAAGGAAAAATGACAAATTACTACCTATTATAGTCAGAATTTTGTAATTTACTACATAATATACCTAACTTTGCATGCATACTACTACCTATTAAGATTTGATTAAATCCAATGGGTTACCTAACTGACGGAAAACACCACAAAACTAACCAAAACCACCTTAGATTGGATTTTTTTTTTTTTTGTTAACACCAAAATTATACTCATACTACTCTTTCTATTTGTTTTACCTCACACATTTACTCTCCCTCCATTTAACCTCTAATTTTTCAAATTTTCCATTAAATTCCTCCATTCCTTTATTTTCAAGCTCTCTCTCTCATTAATTATTTTCTTTTTTCTTCTCTTCTCTTCTCTTCTCTTCTCTTCTTTGTCTCTCTTTCTTCTCTCTCTGTCTCTCTATCGTCTCTCTCTGTCTCGATCTCTTCTTCTTTGTTTCTCATTAATGATTGTAGATCTGGGTAACAATGTCTTCCAGAAACTCTCACTCACAAAGATCAACTCCATTGACATGTCACTGTGGTAACAATGTTGCTTTGGTGAAGGCGTGGACCACACAGAATCCAGGGAGATGGTTTATGATGTAAGGACTATGACCGTTCAACCAGTAGACGCGGTTGTTCATACTTCAACTGGTACGACAATGGACAAACACCATGGCAGAGAGATGTGATTAATGAGTTGATTTTGAACAACAAACAACTAAGAGGAAGAATTTCAATGGTGGAAACTATGGTTTTTTATGAGTTTGGGTAGTTGTAATTAGTTTTTACTGTTTGGGAGTAAAAAATGAGGAGGGAGGGAGTGAATATTATGTTAAATGCTTAACGAGGGAGGTAGAGTGTTAAATGAGGGTAATATGGTCATATCCAAAGCTGTCAAAACTTGACCCGGCCCGAAAACCCGACCCGGTAATTTAGGGTCAAAGACCCGTTAATCTTGACCCGCGACCCGGAATGACCCGAACCCGAAATGACCCGTTATTTTTAGGGTTGAACCCGACCCGACCCGTTGGGTCAAAGATAAATGAAGAATATTATTATAATATTAATATTTTAATATTATATTCGAATATATAAATTGAAAATTAATTATTTTAATATTTTAATTAAAAAAATTAATTTAAAAATTAAATTTATACTCCCTCCAATCCAATCCAAACTACCCACACGCTTTTGCACAAGTTTTAAGAAAATTGTTTTTGGTGAGGGTAGTATGGGAAAAAGGATGAGAGAGGTAGTACATAAATTAGGTGAGGACCGTGAGGTATGTCATAAGAATGACAATTTTTGTAAATATAGGTATGTCATAAGGATAGAGTTGTCCTAATTTTACTCATTTATGGTATGGGTAGTTTGTATTGGATTGTCCTAAAATGGAAGGTGGGTAGTTTGGATTGGATTGGAGTATAACTTTTATAGGATTAAATAATAAAATAATTATTAAAATAACTTTAATTTTATAAATTTCTAAATATAAGTGCGATAAGTAATGAATACAACTATATTTTTAATATTAAATATTATTTAATTTTAAAAAGTATGATTTTCTGGGTAAAAAATGATAAAATAAAAGTCGTTCTACAGTTTTTCCTGACCCGTATTCTGACCCTAACCTGACCCGAGACCCGTATGACCCGACCTGTATTCGACCCGACCCGTATTCTGACCTGACCCGTATGACCCGACCCAGGACCCGACCCGCCCGACCCGTTTGACAGGTCTAGTCACTCATATGTATCACATGCTCCGGTGAGTTTTGGGTGAGAAACGACCTATTTACGTCAATTAGGTAGTATAGTCTATTTAGTTGTGCTGCTGTTAATTGTATTTTGCAGAAATAGACATATTAGGTAGTAATTTACAAATTTCATACTTTAATAGGTAGTAAACTAGTAGTATACAAATCGCCCTAATAATAATGATAAAGTTCAATGGAGACTATTAGTTCAATTCTATTCTTATAAATTTAATTCAAATCAGATGAAGTTCATTTCAGATCTTTTAAATTCAGTTCAAAGCTTACAGATCTATTTTAGTTAAAAAATATTTCAAACCAAAAGAACCCGGCTTTACTAGCCCTTCCCTAATCAAACGTGGCTATGAATTTACAAGTGCTAGTCTTTTCACGACTGTTGGGGAAAAAGATTGACGGCGTAGAGTGCTCATGATTTTTGAATCACAAGATGAAGATTGAAAAACAGAAACAAGATCAATAATTGTTGAATTATCAAAATTCACACACAATTTTATAGATTCGCAAAGCACAAAGTAAAACGAAACGTCCAACACTCAAATAGCTACAAGTCTACAACTATGGCTGGTTTAAAGAGACTATGGGGTAGGGGAGTATAGCGTAATAGTCCCTTCATTAAGGGAGTAATAGTTACATAGCTCCCCCTTAAGGAATGCCTTACCTCCATTAGAAGGTAATAATTCCTCCCCGCCTCCTAATTACACCCTCCACAACCACCACAAACCACCAATCTCCTCCTATTTCTTCTAGTTTTAGCCTCCAATACTCACGTAATACTTACCTCCATCTCAAGCGAGCCCTATTACGTAATAAATAAACACCAACTGCACGGTTATTTCCGGGAAAAGGAAGAAAAAGGTGTGGCTGAAGATCTTGATTAGCCAAAGACTAATAGACATAAGGCAAAATTCTCCAAGGAACTACTTTACAATACTCAGCCCAGATATCTTTGTATTTCTCGGCACATCGAGCTTCATCTCGTCGCTCTCTCCATATCAGCAAAATGAGAAGATATATTGGGTAAAAATAGGGAACCGGCGAACTACAAAGAGGAAACACCATGGAAAATTAGCCATAATGGACTCGAGAGAGTGGTTATAATTTATGGCATTATTGGGTGTAGATGAAAGATGAGAGTCACCTGATTCCGCAAGGTAAACTAAAAGACAATGCCAATAACAAGTCTCCTAAGTAATTACAGTGTCTCGCGATTCCCCTGTCATCATAGAATTAATTATTATAATCACAGAATTTTGGAATAATAATCTTAGATGTTTGACGTAAAGATGGCCAACTCTTTACTCTAGGATACACAAGTTAGCTAAGCTAGCTAGTAAAGTCGTGACGGGTGAGGCCATGAGGGGTGGTGTTCGTTACATATCTCGTCATCATCAAAACTTTCCTTATGGCTCCCTTTTAGCATTTTTTAAGTGGCAAGAAAGTCTAACATAATATCTCTGTCCAACAATTTAAGACCACTTGCATCAGACGCTGGCAACCGAGTCTCGATGACATAGCCATGCATACATTTTGTCTAAGTTGCCTTCATTTATGTCCACGTCGTCCCTTACTCGATAATTGAAAAGTTACAGTCCAGAGAAAATGAGTAGCGTGAAAAATTACTCCAATTTTTTAAGGGTATGCAAGTGAAAACCCCTTACCAATAGCCAGAAGCAAGCAACTTTCCCCCTATAACCTTCGGAGGTCGGCCCCAAATAAGTGCTTTAGGATTCTTCTTGAACACGTGTTTTTGCTTGTTAGCGCCTCTGAAGATGCGATACCTGTCATAATTACGAAACTTTGTAAGCTAAACCGTCTGCCAATAAAAAAAAAAGGGTATCAAAGCTAGTTCTTATAGCTACCAAATGCCAGGGACAAGCAGTGAGGCCATAGAAAGAGAGACAGACATCACAATAGCAGATCCTTAATCTCAAATTGAGTTCGGGTCGGCTAACATGAATTATCGTTTGAAACCATCAACAGGTAAAATATTGAACGGAAAAAAAATGATGTGTAGGATCTTACCCCATCAGAAAAACTATACAATTGGCGACAACTGCAGCTGTTGTTAGCTCAACATTATTTTTCAAGAGCCACCATCCCTGCAACACAATTTGCTCTTTAGGACAGGACGACGGGAAATAACAGTCATCTTTCAGGCTTTATGCTTCATACAGATATTACAGGATACATCAATGTGGTAACTTTTTTGGGTGGACCTGTTTCACAAGACAATTTGGGTGAAGCTTGCCATTACAAGATCCTAAACTAGGAATGCTGTTTCCTTGCCTTGGCCATGAGTCTCTAATTGCATAGAGCTCAGAAAAGGTGGTTCCCTTTTCCTATATTACATCAAATACAACACTCATGACCCAAAGAAACTCTGTAAAAGGTGCCACGGTTCTAGCCTAAAACTTGGACAGAACTAAGCGAGCTCAATGCTTCTGAAGCTTCCTTCACTCAACCAACACATTTTAGTATTCATCACAAGGTGCCACAAGATTCCTAACCAAATCCAATGGATTCCCTTAGAAAACCTGCTCAAAAGGTGAGTACTAGGTGCCCCCAAGCGACCACTTAAAAAAGGGTAACGAAACAGTGTGCCTAGTTTCATTCCTTTTTCAGCACGTATTATACATATAGAGAAAGCACCATAATCTGCAATTATAATTTTAAGCAAACTACCAGCACTAAGCCTTGGCCTTCTTTGGCACCTTTCATTTGCAAGACACTTGGAACAGGAGGAGACTATGGCGAAGTTTCTAAAATGAGCTCACAAAAGAAACATGGAACTAGTAGTAAATGTGCCAGAGAACGCCTCAAACCCCATCCAAATTCTCCAATTCAGACAATCTGAGATACAAATTAGTAAAGCTCGCCTCAGACCCAAATGTGAAATTCATCTTGCACCTAAACTTTACGAATGAACATATTATCCCTTATAAGTTACAAGGAAAGGTAAAGTAGGAACCATGTAATAAAAACTATGGAACTTTCGTAGAAAATATATTGAAAACAGTTGCTCCCTGCCAATGGCTCTCTCCAGACCATCAAAACCATACTGCTCGTCACTTCCCACCTTTACACGTGATCAAGAAAAAGAACTTATAAAATACATGGACGATAAATTTCGGGGGAAACTGAAGCCAAAGACTATCAAGTTTAAAAAGAAAAACTGAACGCCAAACTCTCAAAACGCATGCCACATTCTTGTGACGCTTAACAGAGGATGCCTCTCACTGCTCATGCTAAATTCTTAGCTATCTCTTCGAAACTGACAACTATAGATAGAAAATAGTAAACAGATACTACCTAAAGGAGTAGGTAAGAATAAGATTCCTTCCAGACACACTCAGTTCATCTAAACCTCCAACATTTCATAAATCACCTCTTCAAGTTTCTTAGAAGTTCTCTTTATCAGTAAGGCTCACGGAAATTTCCTCTTTTTAAGAGTTTCCATTCAAAAAGACACAAAGATATGTGAGCCTAAACTTGTCTGGGCATAGCAAGAAATGCAAGTTGCATCTAATTAGGAGACATAAAAATAATTATAGAATAATCTAGTTCATAAGACTTGTAATCACAAACGGTTATCCACAAAAAAAAGCAAGATAGGTAGTAGCATTAGCACCATGCATATAAGTTAAGTTCTTAAATTTCTGAATCCACAACTTAAGAAAAACCACAACTACACGTCTCCCTAAGAAAAACTCACTACAAGGCCTCTAATACCAAGTCATTCTCCTGACTACAGTGCCTATATAGAGGCTCATGCTCCAAGAAGGGTCGGATGGGCGCAAGGTTTCCCCTATAGCAGCAGAGAATATTTCCAAGTGACCCTTAAACTAAAAATGGGACGATCTTACGCTACTTCCATGAACAAAGAAGGTCAAAGGGTTGTACAGTTATTTCAATCTTGGCTCTACTAAGATTTGTGGAGAAGAAAAATCCCAAACACTATTAATAGCTGCACTGCAGGCAATCTCAAAATTTCAAAAGCGCAGCTGGATGTTTTGACATGATGTACCTGGATACTAAATGTAAAAGGAATCCACACTAGATCACCAAAAACCAACATAAAGCCCAGTCTTTCGGCGATTATATCCCACCTGTCAAAGTAGAGAACAGATATCCAGTTAATGTTAAACAATCAAGTACACAACAAACGAAAATCAAATAAAATTGTATAACAAACAAAGAGAAACCAAAAACGAAAAATCCAAATAGAGAGAGATGGTCCAGGGAAAAAGAGAGGGTGTTTTGTAAAGGAAATTTTCCACTTTGGTGCCTTGAGGTTTAATCTACCTACATGGTGGTGGCTTGAGGATTGGCTAACTCCACTTCGATGGCATGAGGTTTGAGGTGCTTACCACAATGGTGAGACTTTAGGTTTGAAAACTTCCTCACTCTGGTGACCTAAGGTATATAGTAGTCAAATGTTATCTAAACTAAATGACATGTAGAGACTATGTCATCAAAACTATGATGGTTCCTTGAAATCCACCAAATTGTTGAAGGAATCTTCTTCCAAACTTCATCAATCCAACCATTTTTTATCCTTCTTTCCCACGCCTAAAGGACATATTTAGGCCTTAAGCATTACGCTAATTAACCCAACATAAGCAAAATTAGACTAGGATACGAGCCACAAAAACAAGAACCAACGGCAAGAGCAGAAGTCAAGTTCTAAACTAGAATGAATCTTAACATAGAGGACACTTCTTGAGAACAATCTAGGTGAAAATGGAAAAGTAAATCAATAAACCATGGTTTAAAATTGCGGGTATTGGTCACGATCTTGGTCGTAGTCATGATGTCGTGGAATCGTCCTCGACTAGGCCGTCGCGATCCGAATCACGGTTATCACATGATATTTGTTTTACAAGCTTTAGTAGATATTTTATCATCTATTGGTATATCATGTAAAGTTAAGATTAATTCTATTTAGAATAATCAATTTGACCGATACTATACAATTTTTAAGAGTTTCAGTACAAAATTTGGCACTTCAAGTTAAAACCCATTCATTTCGGGTTCATCGTGAGTTGTATCAGGCCGAGTTGGTTAATGTACGTTACATTATTAATCGGTCGTCTCGGCTGATATTTTCCTATTTTTAATTCACCTATGCATTGCCGGGTATCTTTGGTTGCCTCCGAAACTGATTCATCTCGGCCAAGATTTTAAACAATGCAATAAAAAACTCGAGACAATAATGACCAAACCTAGCGCGCCATAACAAAAGAAAAAAAACAAGATATGGCCTCACTTTTCATTATACGAAACAGGTTCACTTCAGACTAAAAAGTTGGTATTTCGCCTAAAAAGAAAATAAATAAAAGCTCCTAGTAAATATAATGGTGATTAAAGATGGCTCACTGATATAGCAATAAACTTTTTTTACTCTAAGGAACCCTTGAAAAATTCTCTCGCACATACCCATCCCAAATGTTGAGAACTCTTATTGCTTCGAAGTTTTTTAATATCAAAAAGCCCATTTCAGAACCTCCTTCTCTAGGATTGAAGATAAACAAATGATCACAGGCATTCGAAGCCAAAGTCAAATATCTAATACTTTGATTTAATTAGCATTGAGAAAAGGTACTCACGTGGAAGTCATGTATTCCTCGTGAAAGAAGTAGTCCATGATATAGAACTAGAAAAAAACAAAAAAGACACAAAGTAAATCAACATATATTTGAGTTAAATGGAAAATATAACGATAGAAAATAAATAGGCCATTTGTGTGTGTGTGTGTGTGTGTGTGAGAGAGAGAGGGGGGGGGAGATATTACCGTGCAGAATAGCTGGTACAGAACCATCGATCGGATTAAGCTGCCATCTTCAATACTTTTGGCCAAAACGGAAAGATTAATAAGCAACCACCCCAACATTCCAGCTCGAACGAAGAAAAATCTGCAAATGAAAAGCGCTGGAAATGAAGTAACTTAAAGAAAACCCAGACGCTCGAATTCAAAATTGATCCATAGGGTCAAGATTAATTTAAAGGGTGTGTTTTAAATAAAGACAAAAAGGCAAAACACTTGGGAAGCCTAGTCGCCCTAATGTGATGTAAAAGGTCACAAGTAATTGCCATAATAGTTACAATGAATCCGAGTCCAATTTTTGAGGTCGACACAATCTCTATTATGAATATTGATGCATGATAAAGCTTTACTAATTTTGACACACGTACGATGAAAAAAGAACAAAGAACAGAGAAAAGGGGGATTATGAAGCACAAATCAGTACAAGTTGTCATGTTCGTGTGCGCAAAATTTGTCTAATGTTGACTTAATGAAGAATGGATATGAGTTGAAGCCCCAACAAACTTTGATTACACAAGTTTAGCGTCGATGCCCTATAACCATTTTAAAATGACGTTGCTAGAAGAGTATTTTGAGTTGTCACTCCCATATTTTAACTTAAATTGTCTTTGTTTCCCAAGGCCATTTTTATCAAATGTGATGAAATAATAATTTTGGCTAAGAGATTTCATTGATATGAAGTTGTCAGGGAATGGAACTTTGATGTGGTTTTATTTAAGGGAGTAAACGTAGGAGATCATAATGATTTCCTAAATTTAGAATAAATTAATTTGCAACAACTAGAAAGGAAATGAGACCAATTTGCGTGAAATGCAAAGGGAAAAAAAACAGAACTCCCTTTATCATATTTATAGTGTCCTTATTTGGCTTTGGTTGTCAAAGGATATCAACTTTGCTCATTAATTTCTTTGTATATATGTACAATGCATATTGTAGCAATACGGAGTTAAATTAGCCATGTTGTACTTATCAAAATAATTATTCTGAAATCATTAATTAGATTGAGTTCTAGCTTTTTTTAGTCAAGATTAAGTTCTAGTCAGTATAATTTGTAACGCCAAAGTTGACAACCTTTGATCATCACAGTCAAATGGAAACGACATATATGGCGACAATATAATTGGGATGGAGGAACTACATGTTATTATTTATAGGATCACTATGTGAAAATCCTATCTGCATATAACATACAATGGAAGCGAAAACAGACACATACTTCAAATCAATGCCCATGAATTGCGGATTCAGCTGTATCCCAAACCACCTATAAGAAACCACAATTGGAAAACAATTTAGTTGAGAGGAAACACTGCATCCTCATATAAGATACTAATATTGGAAGACAAATAGTTGAGCACACATTGTATCCACAGTATATACCAAGGACTTGTTTGGTTACTCTTTCAATTCATGGGATTTTGAAAATCCCATGAATTACAATATGGTGCACTTGTTTGGTTGCCAAAATCATGGGAAGTGGGAATTCCTATGGGAATTAAGTTCCTCCATTATGTAGGAAGTCACTTACCTAGCCCCCCCTAGGTAAGTGACAATTCCCACATAAATTCCCACATGAACTTATTGCCCATATGTCAACCAAACATCATTTAGGTAATTCACATGTTCTATTTCATGTGATGTTAAAGTTCATGGGAATTTATCTCCCCGCATGGCAACCAAACGACCCCATAATCACCCTAGCGAGCATTTGTGGTTGAGCTTTGTAGCAGCAGCGTCAACTCTGACAAAAACTCGGTTCATTTTAATGGTTGAAAAGAGAAAATGTGTTACTTCATTTCACAATTCCACTATATTCTTAATGACTGAACAATGATTGTTCGGTCAACCAATAAGAAAACGAAGTAGGGTAATGAGACATGGACTTCTCCCATTTAACCACTTACTAAGAGAATACAACTTGTATTAAACGATAAATAATTTATTGTAAAAACAACAAGCTTCTAGCAACCATGTAGTTTCAACTACTAATAGAACTAAAATTCGAATTTCGTATTCAAAACAGTAAGTCATTTATGAGGGTTATTCAAATGTTCTAACGTGAACAAACCATCAAATAATTCAGTTTGGTGTGTGCAAATTTGAGTTTGGCAACAACTCCAAAAAGGCAATTAATTATCTTTGAGAAAGCACATCTCTGAGTAACATCTATGAAGGTGAATTATGTCACTTTCCCTAATGTGCACCCCCAAATATGTGAGTCTTAAGTTGTTTCAGCTACAAGAGTACATGACACTTCCCCAATACTTTTCGATATCATTTATTCATAATAAACAAAACAGTGACATGCCCATTAAGCTAGATTGCCCTACATTCTGACGCTTACAAAACAATGCCAACATTGAAAACCTTAAATTGCACGTTAAGCTATCAATCAGAATTACCAGTCATGAATCAAGTTTCCAGAGACATGAGGCTTCAGCGATGAACCTTGATGACGTGAAACCCGGCCCGCAACATAGAGTAATAAGGTTACCTGAAAATTTAACAATAGTATTACAAAACAGAATTGCCTGAGCATACACAAATAGAGAAACGCATTATATAAACAATAACAGCTCTATAAGACAAGAATTATACTTTAGTAACTCAGCAAATGAAATAAAGAAATAGGTAAATGCATAAACATGTAGCATGGAAAAATACAGACATTCAAAGTAATAAGCGAGGTTGACAAAATCACTTACACCTTAATTCATGAAACATAAAGCAAAACTCACTTTGTGCACATGAGTACTCGGTTTGATCAGAATAGAACAAATTCATCAAAAGTGCTTCAATCGGCTACAATTTTTTTCTTAATACAAGATATCAACTTCTTTTCATTACCAATGGAGCCAAAGATGCATTGCAGACTGGTAGTCTGGTTCAGGATTATGAAGAAATAAAGCAAAAAGGCACACTAAATTGGTTCAGGATTACAACAACAACCTCATTGGCTCAAGATGAAAATTGCAACACAAATAGAGTGTTTCCGAATGACCCAAGATGAAAATTGCTCGAAAACTACATCGAATGACTGGTACTTCACAAAAGAAAGAAGCGCAGTCACTTTAGTGAGCCATTTTGCTTTATTCCATCATAGTGCGGAACCAAAGAGTGATGAGTCTTTGGCTCCATAGAAAAATTGGTTCAGGATTATGAAGAAACAAAGCAAAATGGCAAACTCAGTTTGGAAACGTCTTTTTGTTGTTCATATAGGGTAAATGTTGTATACGACCAAACTCCCTTACCTTGGCATTTATGAGAGCCCTTGAGGCTGGGGTATTGTTGTTGTTGGAGGAGTTGTTTTTGTTGTTGTTGTTGTAATAGGAGATGTCAACAAAAAGATGGCAAGGGAGTTGCATACTGGATATTATAAAAGGAGGAGGGCTGGAATGTTGGATTATTAAGCTCTAAAACTATCGCGAGGTATCTAATCTATTAAAGAAAAAAGTAAGCGTCATTAAAGCTTATTACTTGACTCTCACTGGACATTTGGTTGAACCTTATAGAATGAATTGATGTAAGGATTAGAAAATCCCATGAACCGCAATTAAGAGTTGGTTGCTATTTGTTTTGGCAAAATGTATGAAATATAAAACTTCCATGATTTTCAAGTCCCTTCATAATAGTGGAATTGGCTTACCTAACTCCCCTAGACAATCAGCACTTCCAAAACAATTGCATTCCTATACTGCGACCAAACCCTTTGGCACCCTAGACAATCAGTGCTTCCGGTGTAATTAAATTACTATAATGGCCTCCACACCATCTTGCCAAATACACATGAATACAATCAAGGAGCTTAATCCCCAATTTCCCAATTTGGATTATCGTATGCAATTTATAAATCCATGAGACCACTAAGTCTCTAACAAGACAGCAACTTAAGGGAATGAAATTTGAAAAAAATTTGACTCGTAAAAGCAATATAGTAAAAAAATACAATGATTCCTTTCCATCCAAATCTACTACCAAATACCCTAAGGAACTAATTTCTAAGCTTCGCTAATCTATTCTATCCATTTTCATCCTTCTCTTACGAATTGAAATAACACCCTTAGCCTCATCCAACTCGAGACAATAGCAGACAAGAATTGGATTATGTCACAATGATGAAATCCATGGGAAAAGAGAGCACAAAAAAACAACTAGATTTCCCATTCCCGGTGCACAAAGAACCTATGTTACTCCAACAATTCACTTTGGTCACGTGTCACGTGTCTGATACTTGGGAGTGTCCAACACGAGACTTCGACACTTCATTGACCAAAAAATTAAAAAAAAATTGTAAAATAACCGCATCCGACATCCCCAACATCATGTCGTGTCTAACACTAGCAATTGAACCGCAGTAACATAGCAAAGAACACCCACTGACACGCTAGCAAACTGAAGCTTCTACGTTCTGAAAATAACATGGAGATTTATTGAACAATTTTGTCGTATTCCATCATATTCCAAAGTCAAAGAATAGAGAATCTTTCGACTGTGTTGGTCATTTGATATGCATATGAAAGATGTATTGGGTAGAGACAAATCACACGGTAGTGAGGCTGAGGCTCCATGACAAATAACAAATTGTAGCTAGTACATACTACATAGGCAGCGAAAAATGGAAACCAAAAACAATTGTGGATATTATCGGAACAGACACGAATACGAAAGCCCATGAATAGCTATGTTCAATTTGTCAAATGAAAAGTAGTACTTACAATAATACTGAAAATTAATGTTGCAGAGAGTAGCTCAAGTCCCCTGTCAGCAATGGCCTGCATAAGAGCTTAATCTAGTGACAAATTTGTAAGCTATAGCCAAGTTACCCAGCAATTTGCAGACAAAGACTATCTGCACTTCAAAAACTTTCCTCATTGTTACTCTTCAGTCTTCACCAAGTCATAACTTGGGGTCTAAGTTCAGTAACTAAAATCCACCATGTATACTGACATCTATACACCCCTATAAACTCTTCACCTCTTCATCATGTATACTGACACCTATACACCTACATCGCAGCCTCCCATTCTCATGATAGAGCATTAAAATCCAACAGGACTTAAACACACTCATTCGGCTATAGTGACTTTGTTCTTCTAATCTTTCTTGCATTTTCTTCATAACAAAAAGTTGAAATGTAAGACCGTGACGCAGCAATAACTCAGACCCATCAACAAAGTAAATTCGAATTGCATGATACTCCCTCCAATTAAGTGAATAAGCCTCATTGGATCTTTTTCTCAAATGATCACCAACTATCGACAAGGACCCAAAAAAGGCAAAGATTCAATCTTTACATCTTCCGCGCCATTAGTCTATGATACCCTGGGACGTTACCAACTAAGCTAGCTAACATCGGCAAAATCACATGAGTCTACTTGACACTCATGGGACTAAAATTTTAAATATCGTATCTATAAAATAGCTTACTGTGGGTGAAACAAGTCCAGCAGCAACTCCACCAGCAAGAAGCAAGACCAGCAAAGTAAGTTGCAACAGACCTAAACACCCATCAAATTAATCACTCAGATCATTACCAAATGAATAATTCTACTGTAATTCTGTAAAACCATAATTTTCTACGAGACCGTTAAAAGTAACTGTGTTATGGTTGAAAAGTAACTTAAAAATGATAAAGTGAATTGTTACTTCACAATTTCTCATTGAAGACGGGTACTATCCGTCACAAGCTGCCCCTCACTTGCATATTGTGAGCGGGGCACTATCCGTCTTCAGCTTGTGACGGATAGTGTCCGTCTTCAATGAGACGAGTTGTACTTCCTTAATGGTGGCATTAAAAAAGAGGGACTTAGCAAAGAATTTGCATCACCAAATACAAAATGGATAAACAAACCATTGCAACAATAGTTGAGATGAGAGCCATCAGGTAAAGTAGCACCAGGAATGATCTTGCCTGGTAAAAAAGACCCAAATAATGCCAAGTAGCCAAAATAAGAGACCAATAATCCTGCCTGTAAAATCAACCCATTAAAATGGCGTGCGGATGTGAAAAGGTAATTGATGGTAAATAGAGATGAAAAGGGTGAAACTTACAGAGACCCAAGAAGGAATGAAGGGGAGTAAAACTGAGATTAGATCCATTGTGTAAACTTGTTGACTTTATTTGATCAATGTGACTGTCTTCAAGATCACTGTCGTTTTTTTATGGGTATAACTTATAAGACGAGGGAGATAGATAGTCGTGCTCTTGTAGTGCTTCTTCAGGTCACACTCCCACTCAAACTCAAGCCTCACCGGTCACCACTAAGACTATGTTTATCCACAGACCCAATACAAGTCTTAGCAACAGTAAAATATTATTATTCTATCTTTAAGACTCATCTCAGACTATTGTATTTCTTAAACATTATCCCTCAGACTCATGAAAAATCTCAATAATAATATGTAGGACCCGTTTAATCCACATTTTAGACTTACAAAACACTATTCACAGGTCTCAAGTTGGGTCTTGGATTTCCAAGACCCAACTTAAGACTTGAGAAAAGACTCTTCACTTTATCCCAAGTCTTAGCATAAGACTTCAAAAGTATGAGGCTCATACCCTTGCTCAGACTCATGCTCATACTTGGTTAAACATAGCCTAACAAATGCTCCAGTCCAAACTCACTGGTGGCACCTTTTATTGTGTCCCCATTCTTGTTTCCGATTATTTAAACCGAATTAATATCCGATCCAAACTTTAGGATGTTCGATCCCAAAGTTAAGTTTGTATCAGATATTCGATGCGAAATCTTTAGTTTTAGGTGAAATGGAATAACTTGATGGTATATAATCTCTCATTTCTGGTCATTTGTTTACCTTTGTTTTTGACACAATTATTAAGAAAATGGTGAGGGACTATTTGTGGTTGTACTTGGTGAATGACAAGTGGACAATAGTCTCATTGGTGATCAAATGACCCATAGATTATCTTCCTAATATAGAAAGATAATTAAATTAATGAGACACCTAAAATGAAAATGGTAAACAAATGACCGGAACCGATGGAGTATTTTAACTTTCTTTAGAAAGTATTTTTAATCATTATTTCCTTTTTCGTTAATTCGGTTAATGGTTTCTATTTTCTTCTTTAATTTGTAAGTGGGGTGTGGGGTAGAGCTGGCAAAAGCAGACCCGACTCTATAACCCGACCTGGCCCGCCTAAAACTGATGTCCTGATAGAACCCGAAAGTTGGGTGAACCAAAAACGACCCGACTTGACTCGAACTTGACTCAATAACCGATAGCAGCCTTATTTTTTCCAACCTGAACCGACCCGACCCGTGACCTGATATTTTCTCAACCCGATGGATGACCCGATAATGATCTAGCTTGATTATGGTGTAAATAGGACTAAATTAACATTTATCGTAATTATTGTCACTTAAAAATAAAATTAATACACTTACACAACATTGTTTAAACATAAAATCATCCATCAAACCTAAATACATAAGATAAAATATACTCGTATGTTGATAACCTGGCCTGATACTGGGCCGGTAATTGAGCCACATTACTTTGCCTAATCGTGAGATTATGCCCCTTAAAGTTTAGATTGTAGTAACTAGGCCTCATAAGTTATACAAAAAGTGAAATTATGTCCCCTACTCAAAATCTTATGAGAAATTCAATATATCATACTCGTATTACAATAAATGAAATTGATCATTTACAAAATATACAATAGAATAAATAAGTTAACAAATGAGTAAAGATTTTAAATTATTTTGTGATTAAAAAAGTTAACTAATGAAATAAAATTTAAAATGTTTTAATTTTATGAAAATATTTAAGTTTTACAAAAGAACCGGATATTTGTCAAAACTTTGTTAAACATTCTTTGAAAACTAAATTAATTATATAATTTTTTTTAAGTCGAGAAATACTAAAAATTTATGTGTCTAATTTTGACTACCTAATGGCTTTCTTAGGTAATAGAGATATATTTTAATAAAAATAACGAGTTTGTTAAAAAAATCATTTTTTAATAATTTTAAAATATTAGTATAGTTTTTAGATTTAAAAAAAGTTTTTTTAAAAATAAATTATAACTATTTTATTTTTTTGTGTTATGATATACTCCGTATTGAATTTTTCATTAGATAGGGGGTTTAATTTCAATTTTTTGTATAACTAATGGGGTCTTATCACTATAATCTAAACTTAAGGGGTTTAATATCACGATTAGGCAAAGTAATTGGGCTCAATTACCACTTTTGCGCTTACACATTGTTTAAACATAAAACTACCCATCAAAATCTAAAGACATAAGATAAAATAAATGTTGATAACCCGACCCGGTACTGACTTGCTAATTACCCGACCCGACACAAAGATGACCCGACATGAAATGTAGTCGACCCAAACCCGTTACTGACCCGACACAAGCCAAACCTGATATGACCCGACCCAAGTGAGACCCGATTGTCACCTATAATGTGAGGTAGTATGTTTTGTGGTGTCCAAATTCAATTAAAAGTGAGTAGGTGTATTTTGTGTGGTCGTCCAAATTCACTTTATTATTTCTTGTGAATGGTATATCTTTATAGATAGATAGATTGAAATGTGGGTAATTATTGGAAGAATCAACAAAGATTGGGAAGTTTTTGCTTGTTAAATTTGCCTTATTTATTTATTTATTAAAATACCACACATATATAAATTTAATCACAATAGCAAAAAGAAATACGTACAATTAGACGGGTTTTCCCTTACAATACCAATATTTTTTATTACGAAGTACTTCTTATTAACATTAGTACACCCTCTAATCAAATTAAAACGTAACATCTATTTTTGTGTGGTATTTAAGGCGACACTACTTTGACCGGATTTTTCTTCTTGTAAACACACATATCGTCAAAGTTGATTTCCCAACAGTAGATGTTGCCATTGAATTGGATTGAAGGGAGTATCAATATATATATATATATATATATATATATATATATATATATATATATATATAAAAGAGGCTTTTTTCGAGTCACGTGAGTGGTTCCCCCTTTATAGGAACTCTTAAAGTAACAAATAAATTCATACATATACTTTCCAAGTTATGGTTGAACTCTTAGATTTTTATTATATTTTTTAAATTAATTATTTTCCTAATAATATTATCAACTTTTCAACATTATATTCATACATATACTTTCCAAGTTATGGTTGAACTCTTAAATTATACAAGCAAATGACACGAGATGTGGGGAGTAACTACTCTCATTCTTAGATGAACTGGTCATAAATGTCACCAGTTATAGGCTCCAGAACTCAGAATATATAACTAATTCGCCAAAATGTTGAGTCAAGTCTAATAGTCAGATTTAAATTCCAAGACAAAATTCAATAGTTCACTACTTCGTTTTTACTAAGTAAGTCAAGAATGGTGCAAGGAATAGCATAAGATAGACTTGTAGTGCAATTTCATCACGAACAAGACTCCAATCCGACTCGACTATATGCAAAAATAAACGTGATATTTTTGATTTTTTCAAAAAAATTTCAAATTAACATGAATTGTAAACGTGAATGCAATACAAATGCAAATGCAGACGCAAAAGGGTGTTCAAAATTTGATGCGAGTCGTTATACACCAAAAATAAAAGCCTAAGTCTACTAACAAAAGAAGATAGCGGAAGTAGGGTCGATCTCCACAGGGAGGAAAATAACTAACTGTAATCTAAGTCTGTTAGTCACAGTCTGGGGGTTTTGATTTGGTTTTAAACTAAACTAAATAAGATTTAAGGGAAGAGAAATAAAGGTAGAGATTAACACGAAATAAATCAGATAAAGGGAAATATGCTAGGATTCGGTCTACTGCAATATCGGCATCTACGGGTCAACTGAGTCAGTCAATCTGTCAATGAGAAGGGCAATGGTTTTCTCCTCTCGGTCTCAAACCACCCTAGGGATTTTCCTAATTAACTCTCGCTCTCTTAGGAGTCACCTATCAATTCTAAGCAAGCCATTCCCTTCCAATCTCTCGATCCAGGTCGGGGTTAACTATCTAGCTAGTCTCCTGCGTGCACTCATTCGACTAACCTCAATTAAATTGCTTAGATTGATTCTCATATTCAAGACTAACCAAAATATTTTATCCTATCATGCCTTTACTACAGTTTTCCTCATCCTAACATACAAGGGAATTAGCTACTCATACTATTAATGATGCTAGCAATAAAGACGATTGAATATATGATATTAGACATGATATAATCATAATTAACAAGCATAAAGAAACAATATCGCAGCAATTGAGAAAGATAAAACAGTAATTAAGACTAAAACAAAGGTTAAGAATAAAGGAGAGAAAAGAGTTACAATCTTAGCAAATCCGGCGTAAAGAACAAATCCCCGTTGATAATAAACCCGAATGTAAACTTAAAGAATAAGAAAGTTCAGAAACTAATGTTGAATGATTAGTGTCTGCTAAATAGTTGATAATGATCAATCCTCATCCTAATGACAAAAATAATAGTCTTATATAATGCATAACACGACTTTTAACCTAATTAATCTATGGACTTAAGGCCCGTGATAGATTTCACTCGATCGAGGGAAAATCCCCTTCGATCGAGGCCTTTATTCGAGAATATCAGTCGATCGAGGACTTCATCCTCTCGATCGACCAATTCTTCAACAGCTACCTCTCGATCGAGCAGATGACAGCTCGATCGAGGTCTTCTCTAGCAACAAATCCTCTCGATCGAGTAGAGAGTCACTCGATCGAGTCTTCTTCATCAGTACTCCCCTCGATCGACCAAAGATATGGTCGATCGAGGTCCTCTGGCCTAGCACATAGTGTTGGTCGTGGCTTTGGACTTGATTGTGAGCGGTTTCACGCTTTCCCATGCAAGAGCTTTTGTCCCGTTCCTTCCATTCTCCTAAATGCATGCAAAGTGGACTGTTTTGGCTCGGTTTCCGCTACTACGCAGCTTGTACCTACAAAATGGTAATGAAAGTACAAAGTAGCCAAATAGGGCATATAGAGACATAATATCACCTAAATGACATAGAAATGCGTGCATAAATGGACTAAAAAGTCTATATAAAATACACGCATCAGTAATCCTATGATTATAAATAGGAGTCATCCTTAACCTTTATGTATCAACCCAAAAATTTTGAATCTCTTAAATATTGTCTTAGAGATCTCTTAAAAGTTTGTAGATGTGATGAATATACTATGTATAAATAGTAAAATTGTCCCACATCATAAAATTAACATAAGGTGGGTGATCCTATGATTAAATATATGAATCATTCTTGGACCTTATATAACAAATTAAAATCTTTTAAGTCTCTTAAGTATTGTCTTAGAGATCTCTTAAAAGTTTGTCTATTATTATTTTCACAATTGTAAAATTTACATCATTAAAAATTAATTTTAAAAGGTATTATTAAAAAAATTGAAGTATTGTAAAAAAAATTATGAAGATAATATAATTAGATTGTCCTACATTGAAAAGTATCGATCACAAGGTGGGTGATCTTATGTTTACAAATAGGAATCATATTTGGTACTAAAGTTTCAACCCAAAATATTTTGAGCCTTTTACATATTGTCTTACAAAACTCTTAAAATTTGTATTATAATTTTCATTATAGTGAAATTTACATCATTAATAATTAATTTAGAAAAGTATCATAAATAATAATTTTGATGGTAAACTATTTAATGTGTTATTTGTTCCACATATTGAAAAAAACAATGTAGGTATCGTGACTCGTGAATATATATATATACTACGTATAAATATCAAAAAAATTTCCACATTAAAAAATTATCATAAAGTGGAGTGATCATAAACATGATCATCGCACGAGCTTTTAAACTATTTTTTTATATTGTTATGTTAATAAATGACTTTAAAAATTTAATAAATGACATTTATTTTTTATTTTTTATTATTCTAATATTCATATAACAGTTTAGTAACAGTTAAGAAATAAATATTACTCCCTCCAATCCAATCCAAACTACCCACACCTTTTTGCATAAGTTTTATGAAAATTGCTTTTGGTGAGGGTAATATGGGAAGAGGATGAGAGAGGTAGTACATAAATTAAGTGAGGTATGTTATAAGAATGACAATTTTTGTAAATATAGGTATGTTATAAGGATAGAGTTGTCCTAATTTTACTCATTTATGATATGGGTAGTTTGGATTGGATTGGATTTCAGTTGTAAATTTAGTACGCTATATTTTTAGTTAAACTTATTAATAATTATTTTGCATTGATATATGTAGAAAATTTTAAATTAACGCTTTATGAGAAAAAGAGTGTTTAGTTTTGGCTCATTGAAAACAATAAAGGGAAGAAAGAGTTATGAGTTATGACCATACAATCAGACCTCGGTTATTAATTATGATCTTAGAATCCAAACCTCAAATACACCATTCTAATAGAGCATATTCAAAATTAAATACGTAGGATCACCGTCAAGATAATATATAAAATCTATTTCATAGGTAATTCATTTAGTTCCTTGCCATACTTCATATGTCAAATGTTCAAAACTATGAACTACATAAACAACTAATTAATTTAGACCAAAATTATTATTTTTTGTCCATAATATAGGCGAATCCGACACTGGATAGGCACTCATGTCATATACTTATAATCGAGGTCGAGCAACATAAGTGTAGTTCAATGAAATTATACAATCATCAACTTTTATAGTGTTATACTCTTATATTTTACAAATATCTTTTGTATCGAGTTCCTCTAATCCAATATTATAATTCATAAGTTCAAAAGTGATCTTTTAACAGAACGACCCGACCATTGACCCGATTAATTTTTAAATTTAAGACGACAATATAAAATACTTGACTCATCAGTAACCCGAAACCAAACCGGTCTCGGCCTGATCAAGCATATTGACCTGATATATCCCGACTCATTGGTCAACCGATCCGAAACTGAACCGACCTGTTGTAGTTATTGACCCGATTAACCTGACCCGTAAGCGACCCAACCCGAACCCGACTCGACCTGAATAAGCAACTTGACCCGACCAAACCCGAGCCCCACATGACCCGAATTGCCTGAAATCGACCCGTAACCGGCCTGATTGACCCGATTGCCACCTCTACTTAGGTGATCCTATGATTATAAATATGAGTTATCCTTGAGCTTAGGTATAAACCTACATTTTTTTAAGTCTCTTAATCATTGTTTTGGATAACTCTTACCAAAATGGAATTATAATAGTCACAATAGTTAAATTTACATTATTAAAAATTAATTTAGAAAATTATCATAAATAATAATTTTGATGATAAACTACTTAATGTGTTATTAGTCTCACATTGAAAATAATGTATTTGTGGAAAATATATATACTAAGTATGATTATAAATAGGAGTCATTTAGTCTCTTAAGTATTGGTTTAATGAACCTTTAAAATTTTGTATTATTAATTCCACAATAGTGAAATTTACATCATCAAACTTAATTTAGAAAATTTAGGATAGTATCTTATATAAGTAATAATTTTTATGGTGTACTACTTAATAAGTTATTTGTCCCACATTGAAATATAATACAAGTGTCGTAAATATATTACGTATAAATAGTATATTGTCCCACATCAGAAAATGATCATAAGCTAGGGTGATCCTATAATTATAAATAAGATTCATCCTTGGAACTTAGATATCAACTCATAATCTTTTGAGTCTCTTAAATACTATCTTAGAGCTAGAGCTCTTAAAAATTTGTATCCACATTAGTGGAACTTACATCATCAAAAATTAATTTAGGAAAATATCATTAAAAAATAAAGTGAAAAATATTTTATTTATCTCAATATACATTTCCTATATTATATTCAAGTGGTGTTTATAATTTGTATATAAAATTTTGTACATTCAATTCACAAAAAATATTGTGAAAATGAGTCATCTTTCAATTTTGTTATTCACCTTAAATCTTTTGAATCTCTCAAGTATTATCTTTCAGAGATCTTAAAAGTTTGTATTATTATTTCTACCTTAATGAAATTTACATCATAAAAGTTAATTTAGAAAGTATCGTATATAATAATTTTAATGGTAACTACCAAATATGTTATTTGTCTCACATTGAAAAGTAATCAAGTATGGTGAATATACTATGTATAAATAGAAGAATTGTCCCACATCGGAGAAATATCATAAGCTGGGATGATCACGCGATTATAAATAAGAGTCGTCCTTGAAACTTAGAGATGAACCCAAAGTCATTTAAGTCTCTCAAATACTCCCTTCGTCCCAGTCATTTGTTTGCCTTTCTTTAGGAGTATTTTAGTCAAAGGCAAACAAATGATTAAGACGAAGCGAGTATTGTTTTAGAGAGCTCTTAAAATTTTTTATTAATTATGAAAATAATATAATTAGATTCGTGGTAAAAAAATGCTATCATTACAGTATAGAATATCATATTATTTGCATATACTTTGTGTAATTCTTAGTATGTTATATATCTCACATTGAAAAATAATGTATGTGTGGTGAATATACTATTAACTATAAATAGTAGAATTGCCTTATATCGAACAATTAGCATAAGGTGCGGTGATCAACCCAAAATCTTTTGAGTTTCTTAAACATTGTCTTAGAGAGCTTAATTCTTAGGTACTTTGAATCATTTTTCGAGTCATAATATAGATCAAATATAACTTGAGTCCCGACAAGGTTGGTAACATATGTTTAAAATACAATAAGTTGAATCAATATATCAATATTATTTTTTAAAAAATTACGGAGTATATTTTATTATAGTCTTAAAACTTCAAAAGTTTATTTTTATTAGTTAACTGTTATAGAAAAATTACGAAAATGACATTAACGTAAACCCGTGCATCGCAAGGGCATGAAATCTAGTATTTTACGATTAGAGGGTTATTACCCAAATTAAACTCTATCGATAACACTATTATTGTTACAATGTATATCACCAAATTTAAACTGATTTCGGTACACTGAAATCATCGATGATCACTCATATCACTAACACCTAATTAAAACAAACAAACAAACAAACAAACAATGAGTAAAGACATAAGTAAACTACAAAATCTTTTGTGCCCTAATACTCTTTATTATTGAGAATTATGCAAGCAAGTTAGATCATTGCAAGACTCTAAAGAGCAGTCTATTGGCATGTTGATCCCACAAAAGTGCAATTTGATTTCCAGGATGAAGCCCACGTCTCTTAACAACACCTTCGCACCAGCAACTACCGATGATTAGATAACAACGAGGCCAATACTGGAATGTTACTTCCAACTGATCGCCGGTGTCGCAGTCCAGCATATTAATCTGGCGACCACGTCTCCTGTCAACATCAGACAGACTCAGGTTCTCCATAAGGGGAAGTATTGGATCGTCTAATAACGCGACCGGGATCCGAAGCCGTCTGTACTCTGCGTGGCAGTCCATATTTCTTAGGGCTTGCTTGGGATGAGAGTAATTATTACAGGAGTAATAGAGTTTAAATGAACTAAAAAATAAAGGGAAGTGAAGGGGTTGGAGATGGAAATGATTACAAATGGGGAAATATAGTGTAAAAGTTCCTCTATTAAGGGAGTAAAAGTTACCTACCTCCCCCTCAAGTAATGCATTACCTCCATATGGAGGTAATAATTCCTCCCTCACCTCCTCTTTACCCCCTCCACAACCACCACAAAGCACCAATCTCCTCCAATTTCTTCTTGTTTTAGCTCTCATTACTCCCTTAATAATTACTTCCATCCCAAGCAAGTCCTTAGTGTCATTCTCACTGAGAACGCCGCATTCATCATGCCTGATAATATATTGATTGATCTTTACGGAAGAAGTAGATTGAAGAATTTCTAGGGTTTCAAGAAACGATTTTATGATGATAAACCATATTGCATCCTCGGGTTAACTATTTATAGATACTTGGAACTTTGGAAAATTACTTGGGCATTAAGATATTAAGTTTGCGCTTTCCTTTTTTTTCTTTTCTTAGTTACTTCTAATTTGTTTAGACTTACGACTTGCATGTAATCTATGAAACAAGTAGAGATAATATTTTAACGTAATTGCTCATTTATGGACTTTTTGTCATAATTTTTCCAAATCTTACCCTTTAACTTATTTACGAAAAAATTACCCTATTTCTATCTCTTAAACCTAATCAAATTATCATCAAATCACTCAATTATTAATCTTATTCATCATAATGAAATAATGATTCTTATTTTACTAATTACTTCAATTAATCAAATTAGATGTAAATAATCATGTAGTGATTAAATTAGGGTTAGATAAAATTAGAAATTTTGAAATTAGGGTTCTTGAAGGGAAGAGTGGCAGGGGAGGCGACATTGGAGGCAGTAGCAAGGTCGTCGACATGGGGCGTCGTAGGTAGGGAGGCAGGCAAGGAGGAAGAGGTTCTCAGGGGGTGGTTGTGTCGAGCAAGGGGCAGGGTAGTCTAGTTGGTGGCCTGAGGTGGTCGTCGGTCGTCTGTCATTTTGGTTATGTGCAGGGAGGCGAGGGAAGGAGGGTGGTGGCCGAAAATCACCAAGGGAGGCGAGGGTAAGGGTGGTGGTCGGTGGTAAGCACAGGCGGTGGTAGGGGTGGTGGACAAAGGTTGTGACAACCCTCGCAAATGCGGAAATAAAACATACAAGCATGTGATTCAATTAGCGGAAATACGGTATTTTAAAAACCTTTATACATGCAAGATAGAAAATACGAGGAGTGTCAAATATTACAAACCAAATACAAAATACTACAAGAGACGTAGTCTCTCAAAATATTAACAAAAGACAAAGTTATTTAGCATCTAGCTAATGAACGTCTAGAGATGTTTTATCCAGGGACAACGCCCGCTAGCTCACACCCGAACCCAAAATACCAAGTAAAATGCCATCCAATCAAGCAACCTGTTCATCCATGAAAAACATGAACGCCACAGTCAGTGGGGAGTAACTCCGGGTTCTCCCAGCCATATCACATTAAACGTACATAAAAGGAAATACAAAAGTAGAAGCATGCATATATAGATGTACATGTGAAATACGATAAGGATAGATAGGCAATTCAATATATAATAATAAGAGCATATGAAGTACAATCCGTAACCATCATGCTATAGATAGACTCGGGGAAGACACTCTTAGGCAACCGAATACGCTCACTAGGGCTTGCATCTCACCGTTAGCGGTATAAGTTTGATAAGATTGAGACTCGACAAACAAACCATGCCAAGTCATGCCAAGATCATAAGTAATCATTCATATAATCATCCAGTCAAACATACCAATACATTGACGACATCTCTCACGGTAAATGAAACGCACTAGCACCGTGTACATGGCAAGTATGATTAAAAGGCATCCACGAGATAACATTTCCCTGAACGCATACACGATAAACATTTCGTATATGTAGACTAATTTCCTCCTGGTAGCACGACGATAATAAATATCCGGTCCTAGTCTAAACCTGGCCAGACTCTCGGAATAACGTGTTTCGATTCGACATGCGATAACACGTTTCGCATCCAAGACTCGGTCAATCATGACGCCGAGTACCCCAAATTCGGTAGATCAACATTCACGAAGAGGCGGAAAAGAGCACAAGCCTCATAACAAGCGGTACGCTACATGCAAATAACACCACCTCGCAAGTACACAAACATTTGACGGCCGAGTCGATCAACGCAAAGCGTTAGCCTCCCAACAACGTCGTCGTATGCCCACTAACACATGCAATTAAGCAGTAAGGATACATCCCCGTTCCGACATTCCAGCCTTACGAACGTGGAGGTAGCCAAGGGAATGAGAGTACAAAGCACATAAAAAATTAGTGCTCAAACTGTAACATTTGAAAAACCGACTCAAAGTGGGACATACCAAAAACCGTCACAAAACATGCGATACAAGCGAGTGAAATATCATATATTCAAAACATTAGTATTTAAAGTCATTCCGTAAATTTATACGATAAATGAACCATCGGAAATATTATAAATGAAAACGTAAACAAGAATTACAAAGAACCTCCAACAGGGTGCCAGCCGGTCAGGTGGACCGGCTGCCGGCCACCCGGCTGGTACCATAAGTCATATGAAAAATCCAATGAAAGAGCAGTGTGTCCCAGCCGGTCAAGGGGACCGGCTGCCGGCTGCCGGCTGGGACCGGCTGCCGGCTGCCGGCTGGGACCAAAGGCATATGAGAAAATCAAGGCGAAAGGCAGAGGTGTCTCTGCCGGTCGACTGACCGGCTGCCGGTCGGCCGGCTGAGACCAATTTCATGCATCAAATATTACGTAACATACACAATATACAGCCACTGCCCCAGCCGGTCAGCTGACCGGCTGCCGGTCGGCCGGCTGGGGTCAATAGTGCACGAAAATGCCAATTTCACTAAGGATCAACATTTAACAACAATCATCTATCATCATAAATCATCAATTCTCATATAAATTCTCAACTAACAACATCCATTACCAACAACACAATCCCTAAGCTTACTAATCATATTCTAAATACGGTTTCTAACATAGAAAACACGTAAAACACGTAAATGATATCGAGTAACCCTTCACCGTTACCATTTTGCGTCTTTACTCCGCGTCAACGTCTTCTTCAATCAAGAAGTAGTCTTTGTCGGGATCTTGGAGGTCACCACCTACAAATAGATAATAAAAGATGAATATAATTCACCTTTGAGAAAGACGGATAAATTGAAAAGCGAGAAAGACGGTAATTTTATTACAAAAACGGATAGAGGAAAATGAGAGGGAAGGAATAAGACGAACTTACGTGAATTTGAGCGAGAATTGAAAGAGTTATGACGATTCTAAGCTTGGATCAAAATATGGAGGTTAGGTTTTGGGGTTTCTTGGTGAGGAAGAAGGAGATGTTGAGTTGTGAGGAAGTTAGGGTTAGGGTGAGTATATGAGGGAGTAAGTGGAAAAAGTCAAGGAAAAGTCAATGACGTCTTAAGACGTGATTCACTTGAAATCTCGCGTAAAATCCAAATACGAACTCGGAAATTCTAAATTCGACACGGGAAATTTAATTCTAAACTAAAACTAAATTTCGCTGAAAAGTATCCGTAAAATATTTTTACTATAAAAATAGGGTACATTTGCGGGTGTTACAATCACCCCACCTTTTAAAAAGTTTCGCCCTCGAAACTTGAGCGAAAGAAAGATACCTTAATCGAATAGACTCGGATATTTACTACGCATAGAAGCTTCCGTTTCCCAAGTCTCTTCTTCGACATTAGCACATCTCCACAAGATTTTCACTAAAGGAACCACTTTACTTCTCAACTTCTTATCCTTGCGATCTAGGATGCGGATCGGCTTCTCTTCAAAGGACAAATTCGGTTCAAGCTCGGGCATTTCCTTTTGAAAGACATGGCTTGGATCACTAACATACTTTCTCAATTGAGAAACATGGAATACATCATGAACCTTAGCCAAATTCGGGGGCAAATCCAACTTGTAAGCAACGGCACCAATCCTTTTCACAATATCAAAGGGTCCAATGTATTTCGGGCTCAATTTACCCTTAACACCAAACCGTTTAACACCCTTCATTGGAGATACTTTCAAGAACACTTTATCCCCAACTTCAAATTCTAACGGTCTTCTTCGGATATCGGCATAAGACTTTTGCCGATCTTGAGCGGCTTTCATTCTATCACGAATGACCTTCACATGATCAATGGTCTCAACAAGAACATCGGGACCTAAGTCACGAACATCACTCAATTGATTCCAACAAATAGGACTTCGACAGTTCCTTCCATAAAGAGCCTCATAAGAAGCCATCTTGATCGAGGCATGATAACTATTGTTGTAAGAAAACTCCACTAACGGTAGACTCTTTTCCCAACTAGATTGGAAGTCGAGTGCACAAGCCCTAAGCAAGTCTTCTAAAGTCTGAATAGTCCTCTCGGTCTGACCATCTGTAGCGGCATGAAAAGCGGTACTCATCAACAATTTACTACCCATGGCTTCTTGTAAAGCCTTCCAAAATCTAGAACAAAACCTCGGATCTCGGTCGGATATAATCTCCTTGGTAACACCATGGTATCTAACAATCTCATCAACATAGGCCTTGGCTAAACGATCTAAACTCCAAGTTTCTTTGATCGGAATAAATCTAGCACACTTGGTCAAACGATCAACAACAACCCAAACGGCATCTTTACCTCCAACGGTCCTCGGCAAAGCCATAATAAAATCCATAGAAATAGATTCCCACTTCCATTGTGGAATATCCAAAGGTTGTAGCAATCCACCAGGTCTCTTGTGTTCAATCTTCACTTGTTGGCAAGTAAGACATCTTCCAACATAAGACACAACATCACCTTTCAGATTCGGCCACCAAAATTGTAGCTTTAGATCTTTATACATCTTATCACCTCCGGGGTGAATAGAATAAGGGGAAAGGTGAGCTTCATCAAGAACTCGCTTTCTCAAATCGAGAGCATTAGGCACAAACAAACGGCCATGGAATCGAAGAACACCTTTATCATCAAACTTGAAATCTTTAGCTTTACCTTCAAGAAGCTTGGCTTGAATAGACTTGTAGGTAAGATCATAAACTTGGCTTTCGCGGATCTCACGGAGAAAAACAGGTTCGGCAGTCATAGCACCAACATGAACAAATCCACGCTCCACGAATTCCAACCTCAACTTTCGAAACTCGGCACAAAGATCATCGGGTAATACCCGCATAGCATTCAAAGCATGAGAAGCTTTCCTACTAAGAGCATCGGCAACAACATTTGCCTTCCCTTCATGGTACAATAACTCAAAATCATAATCATTCACCAATTCCAACCATCTTCTTTGTCTCATATTCAACTCTTTTTGAGTAAATATGTACTTCAAACTTTTGTAATCGGTGAATATACGACAATGAACACCAATAAGATAGTGTCACCACACTTTCAAAGCATGAACCACGGCGGCTAATTCCAAATCATGAGTAGGATATTTCACTTCATGAACTCTCAACTGTCTCGAAGCATAAGCCACCACTTTCCTACTTTGCATAAGAACACAACCCAAACCCATCTTGGAAGCATCACAATAGACATCAAAGTCTACACCATCTTCAGGCAAAGTCAACACCGGAGCGGTAGTTAACCTTTTCTTTAACTCTTGAAACGCGGCTTCACAAGCTTTATTCCATAGGAACTTGGTTTCCTTCTTCAACAACTGGGTCATCGGTCTAGCAAGCTTGGAGAAATCCTTGACAAATCTACGGTAATAACCAGCTAAACCAAGAAAACTTCGAATTTCTCCAATATCGGTCGGACTCTTCCAATCAACAACGGCCTCAATTTTCGAAGGATCCACCATTACACCCTATTTAGAAATCACATGCCCAAGAAAGGACACCTCAGGTAACCAAAATTTACACTTGGAGAATTTAGCAAACCACTTTTGACGACGAAGAACACCCAAAATAGTTCTTAGATGAATAGCATGCTCTTTTTTTCGGACTTGGAGAAAATAAGGATGTCGTCAATGAACACCACTACACACTTGTCAAGGTACTCACTAAATGTGCGGTTCATTTGATCCATAAAAATAGCGGGAGCATTTGTCAATCCAAAAGGCATCACCTTGAACTCATAATGACCATACCTTGTACTCAAAGCGGTCTTCGGAATATCAACATCACGAACAGGAATTTGGTGATAACCGGATCTCAAATCAATCTTGGAAAAAGTAGAAGCACCCTTTAGTTGATCAAACAAATCCTCAATTCTTGGCAAAGGATACCTATTCTTGATTGTAATCCGATTCAACTCACGGTAATCAATACAAAGCCTCATAGAACCATCTTTATTCTTCACAAAGAGAACAGAAGCACCCCAAGGCGAGGCACTTGGTCGAATGAAACCCTTCTCAATCATATCATCAAGTTGCTTCCTTAACTCTTTCAACTCGGTTGGAGCCATACGGTAAGGAGCTTTGGCTATGGGTCCAGAACCAGGTACAAGATCAATAAAAAACTCAACATCACGCTCGGGAGGAATCCCGGGCAAATCTTCGGGGAATACATCAACGAATTCACGAACTATAGGCACATCTTCAATATTTGGCAAGGAGGTAGTAGTAGAAGTCACAACACACAAGTATGCTTGGTGACCCTTTCTTACCATACTTACCAATTTTATTGCGGAAATCAAAGACACACCTTTTCGGGGATGAGATCCCTTATAGGTTATTCTAACTCCTAAAGGACTCTTTAAATAAATCTTTTGATCACGACACTCGAACCTAGCATGGTATAATGCTAACCAATCAATACCTAGAATTATATCGAACTCTCCTAGAGGAAACTTAAGGAGGTTTGCGGGAAAGATAGAACCCGAAATAGATATTGGTACATTAGGATAAAGAGTAGAACAAGAGATAATTTCTCCGGATGGTAAGGATATGGGAGTATCCTCACTAGATGTAGGCTCGATAGATAACTTATTAGCATAAGTCGAAGACACAAAAGACATAGAAGCACCGGTATCAAATAGAATAAGACACGGTTGCTCTAAGATTGAGAACATACCCGTAATTATCTCCGGATGAGCATCGGCTTCGGCACATCTCATAACAAATATATAACCTTAGGTTTAGCAGTAGGTGGGGGCAACTTTCGATCGGGGCAATCCTCATAACGGTGACCACCCTTTTGACAAAAGTAGCAAATATAAGGTCGGTTGGAACAAGACACACCGGGATGGTATGGAAGTCTACAACGGTTACATTGACGACCTTGAGTTTGAGGAGCATAAGGCCTATGAGCCACATTAGAAGTAGCTCGGGGAATGAAAGGAGCGGAAGTTCTTGCATTTGCATTGGAAGGAGGATTGAATCTTTTCTTGTTAGCATAAGAGTTAGAGGAAGACGGAGTAAACGGTCTCTTCCCAAAGACATTTGGCCTAGGAGTGAAAGAAGGAGAGGGATTATTCATCATAGCTTCATCCCTAATGGCCTTCATAGAATTCTCGGCCCACAAAGCATCATCATATAAATCCCCAAAGGAAGTAGTATTCCTCCTCACTTTACTTTGAAGTAAAGCACTCAGCTTGTTGCAGTAGTAGAAAGCTCGGTCCTCGTCATCTCTGATAAGCCTCGGAGAAAAATGAGCAAGCTTGTAGAACTCCGTAGTGAAGTCTTGTGCCGACAAGTTACCTTGCTTGAAGTCAATAAACTCCTTGAGCCTTTGTTGCTTAAGCTCCTTAGGATAGAATCGACCTTCCACTAGAGCTTTGAAACAAGCCCAATTGAAATCATCTTCAAGAGTAGCGGTGGCACTAGTAATAGCCCACCAATTATCTGCTTCCCTTACAAGGAAGTGCTTTGCGATCCTCACCTTGTCCTCTTCACGGACTTGGTATAGATCAAATTGCTTCTCCATCTCTCAGAACCATTCCGATAGCTCGGTAGGATCCGGCTCTCCACCGTAAGGTATAATCTTACTCCTAGCTATCTGACCTGCTACCCAAGCGTAGCCTCCTTGATGATTATCTTCTCTTCGAGGGGGAACCTGGTTGGCTAGAGCAATATCCGCATCTAGTTGATTTTTCAACACTTGAGTAAGAGCTTCCAGTATAACTTTCTCTACTACACGAAGTCTGACCATCTTCATAAGAAACAAAAACAAATTAAGTTACTCCTATCAATTAGCATAAACAAATAGACTACCAAGTAAAGTCCTTAACTTCAACCCATCTCTCATTTATCATTTCAAGGTCAAGTAGTTTAACTTTAGGGTTCACGTGTGTGCGTCGGGAGCGATAAAGCTCTGATACCAACTGTGACAACCCTCGCGAATGCGGAAATAAAACATACAAGCTTGTGATTCAATTAGCGGAAATACGGTATTTTAAAATCCTTTATACATGCAAGATAGAAAATACGAGGAGTGTCAAATATTACAAACCAAATAAAAAATACTACAAGAGACGTAGTCTCTCAAAATATTAACAAAAGACAAAGTTATTTAGCATCTAGCTAACGAACGTCTAAAGGTGTTTCATCCACGGACAACGCCCGCTAGCTCACACCCGAACCCAAAATACCAAGCAAAATGCCATCCAATCAAGCAACCTGTTCATCCATGAAAAACATGAACGCCACAGTCAGTGGGGAGTAACTCCGGGTTCTCCCAGCCATATCACAGTAAACGTACATAAAAGGAAATACAAAAGTAGAAGCATGCATATATAGATATACATGTGAAATACGATAAGGATAGATAGGCAATTCAATATATAATAATAAGAGCATATGAAGTACAATCCGTAACCATCATGCTATAGATAGACTCGGGGAAGACACTCTTAGGCAACCGAATACGCTCACTAGGGCTTGCATCTCACCGTTAGCGGTATAAGTTTGATAAGATTGAGACTCGACAAACAAACCATGCCAAGTCATGCGAAGATCATAAGTAATCATTCATATAATCATCCAGTCAAACATACCAATACATTGACGACATCTCTCACGGTAAATGAAACGCACTAGCACCGTGTACATGGCAAATATGATTAAAAGGCATCCACGAGATAAACATTTCCCTGAACGCATACACGATAAACATTTCGTATATATAGACTAATTTCCTCCTGGTAGCACGACGATAATAATACGGTCCTAGTCTAAATCTGGCCAGACTCTCGGAATAAACGTGTTCCGATTCGACATGCGATAAACGTTTCGCATCCAAGACTCGGTCAATCATAGACGCCGAGTACCCCAAATTCGGTCGACATTCACGAAAGAGGCGGAAAAGAGCGCAAGCCTCATAACAAGCGGTACGCTACATGCAAATGACACCACCTCGCAAGTACACAACATTTGACGGCCGGGTCGATCAACGCAAAGCGTTAGCCTCCCAACAACGTCGTCGTATGCCCACTAACACATGCAATTAAGCAGTAAGGATACATCCCCGTTCCGACATTCCAGCCTTACGAACGTGGAGGTAGCCAAGGGAATGAGAGTACAAAGCACATAACAAAATAGTGCTCAAACCGTAACATTTGTAAAAACCGACTCAAAGTGGGACATAACAAAAACCGTCACAAAACATGAGAATTGGGAGTTATATAAATTTAACTATGATAAAAATGAAACAATACATGATACATAAGCATTTGAACAAGTTTATGAAGCATAATAAATAAGAAACATAGATACCCTCTCCAAAACAACGTTGTTTGGAAATCAACTAAAACAAGGGTCCACTTCAAACGGTCATAACTAGAGTTCTAGACATCCAAATGCAGAAATTCCAAATGGAGGTGATAGCTTATCCTCTTACGGTTTCAACGGGATGTCACAAGCTCAAAACAAGCAAGTAACGAAGGAGATATGATCATTTTACGAAGCGAGTAACGCTGCCAGCGCCCCACGACGCTGCCAGCGTCCCACGACGCTGCCAGCGTCCTTCGCTGGACTCAGGCACGAACAAATCCCAACATGTTATCAACAACAAAAATCCTCATTTACCATCACAAACCATCGATTCTCATATCAATTAACATGTAACAACAACCATCATCAACAACACGATTCCTATGATTATTAATCCTATTTTAAATACGATTACTAACATAGAAAACACATAAAACACGTAAATGATATCGAGTAACCCTTCACCGTTACCTTTACGCGTCTTCAAACGATTTCTAAGTCTTCCTAATCTCCACCTACAATTAGATAATAAAAGATGAATATAATTCACCTTTGAGAAAGACGGATAAATTGAAAAGCGAGAAAGACGGTAATTTTATTACCAATACGGATAGAGGAAGATGAGAGGGGAAGAATAAGACGAACTTACGTGAATTTGAGCGAGAAATGAAAGAGTTATGACGATTCTAAGACGGATCAAAATGGAAACTAAGCTTTTGGGGTTTTCTTAGTGAGGAAGAAGGAGTTGAGTTGTGAGGAAGAATTAGGTTAGGGTTAGTATAAGTAGAGAGTGAGTGGAAAAAGTCAAAAAAAGTCAAAGACGTCTTAAGACGTGATTCACTTGAAATTTCGCGTAATATCCAAATACGAACTCGGAAATTTTAAATTCGACTCGGTAAATTTAATTCTAAACTAAAACTAAATATCGTTGAAATGTATCCGTATAATATTTTTAAATTACAAATAGGGTACATTTGCGGGTGTTACAATCACCCCACCTTTTAAAAAGTTTCGTCCTCGAAACTTGAGAGTAGAAAACAAAAGTATCAAGTTCAAAATTAATACGAAAACTTTTATAAGGGAAAAACATTTATGAAATGATGTTCTTCTCGAAAACGGTTTAAGAAATTTTTTCATAAGTGCGAAACTTACTTACGGATCTCAAGAGTGCCCGTCGCGAACGAGAACTCTAATTATCCAGATCAAATCAAAGTCGAAATAGTGAAATCGAAAAAAAAAAAAAAAAAAAAACAAGCGTTAGTAAGTGCAGGACTTGTCACCAGACGTCTCCAATAACAAGTCCAAACATCCAACCAAAAGCAAAATCCAAATATAAAAGGGAAAGAAATCTATTTTCTCCAAAACGAGGGTACACAAACCATCTTTAGACTTCTTTGAAACGTTAAACTAGAAATATAATATGGAAATTTGAAGGTTTTATCAAAGATAAAATCAAATAACAGGACATTACACGTACATAGAGCGACTCACACAATTCACACACAATTCAGGGTAACAAAATATATACAAAACACGCAAAAAAGAAACAAATTGAACTCTTTGGGATAGGAAGATCAAGATAAAGTGGGCAGGAAGATCTACAAGAATTCGACATTACTAACTCTACTAATAAACCAAATCCTCAAGAGAATGCAATTTACCCAATTTGCAACTCATCATTTTCAGTCATCAGAAATCCTACAAAAATATTCCATAATCACGAGATTTCAAACCAATAACCTAATTATTCAGATCCATTTAGTATCCTCTAAAGTCCATCGGCACGGTAGACTCCACAACTAACAACCAACATGAAGGATTCGTTACGTACTCTAATCTTCTTAGTTTCATCAAAACTCTTACTAGAAACCACCAACAAAATATTTATCTAGGGAAACATGATCGCTAACAACCACAAGGTAAAGGAGAGTTACCATGAAAATCCTTGATTCAATTTACTTCAAACTCATTATCCTAAATTTACAATGATTTTTCTCATCCTCGAGAGTCAAAACACAATCCACGCAACAAAACATAATTATCTAAGATCCAACTAGCCTCATCCCAGATCTCACGACAAGGAAAAATCCACAATCCATTATCGATTATAATAATTCTTTAATACGCCATAACATCCTTAATTCGATCATTACTACGCTCGAAGCCTCAAATATAAATAGTCACATTAGCAAACTATGGTGGTTACTAATCCTCAAGATAAATGGGTTCACCATTCTAACTCTATAATCCATAACAACTGAGCACTCACTATCCAAAGCTTGCAACGAACATTTCTCAATCTCAAACTATGATTTCTTAAGAATAAAAGAGAATTATTAATTCCAAACCCCAAATGACCAATCACTTGGCAATCAGACAACCATTCAAATTATCTAGTTCATCTAAAACTCAAAATGTATCGATTTTCATTTATGACAAAACTCCTCAAACTTTGGGTACCAACTTAATTACCTAAAGCAAAGTCTCTTTTAGAATCCACCAATTAGAGACATCTAATTCCCAAATGATATCCCAAGCAACCGATATAATACTCAACAACAACGAATATCATCTCGCTCAACTTGATTCCCAAAATAGCACTACACTAGCAAGCTCAATAAATGAAGCCACCAAGAGAGTACAATACCACCAACAGATTCATCCTAAGGTTTAACTCTCAATCCTATTCATGTTCAAAATCAACACGAAGCTAGCTAACAACCCCAGCTATCTCACCAGAGGAAAGACAATGTCACCATGAAACTGGAAACGATAGGAAATTTAAAGGGAAACACGAACGCGATAAGATCGGACGAAAATTAGAGGGACGCTAGAAGCAGGGAGCCAAAAGCTAGATATTGGATAGATATAGCCATGAAGATAGACAGGCAAAGGAAAAGATAAGAGAAAACATTTTCCTAGGAATCAGGTTTAGTAGGAACTTGCATGAAAGGAAATGGAAAGGGATAATGGTACGAGTAAAAGTTTAAAGTGTAATCCACAAAATTTCTCCTTTTAGACTCAGGGTGATAGCAAAGCAACTCATCCCGATTACAAATGCAATGTAAATACTCAGGAAAGTAGAGATTTATGTAGGTTTTATTGCTTGTAAGACACACACACAAATGAAGACACAAAGGACTTGAATTGGACTTGTTGTTGTGTTGAAAGTTTCTGAATTTTATAAGAAAATGAAGTAAGAACAAGATAGTACTCTTCCAAAGCACAAAGCCAATGGATAGAGGTTGTGATGAATGACTCTAGCAACTCAGCAAAGACTCAAACAACACTCTTCTAGCACTAAGCAAAGAAGGGACTCAAGCACACAGCCATGAGTTTAGAAATTTGAAACAAGGTTTCAAATTTTAATTCATTCATCAAATCTGATTTCAACTTGTTACAAAGCAAGCCTTATATAGGCCAAGGGATATAGATCTAGGACGTCCATTCTTCATCTAATGGCTCACAAAATAAGCAGGAGTTCAACTACCCTACAACTAAGATACAAATCATAAAAACAAACTAAGGACAAAAGCATAAAGCATAAAGCATAAAAACAGGCTGCTCCTCTTTGTCTTCTTGTAGAAGGTCAATTAAGATGTGTAAGACCTTGGAGCTTGAGCTTGGCAGCTACCATCCTCAAGTACACAATGTTAGGATGCCTTTCAAGTCGTGCCATTGTCTTGCCTAGCCAAAAATAGCTTTCAAAACAGCCTTGGTTCATGGTTGTGCAGAATTGGTTCCACCTGGACCCATTTGTTTGGACTTAGCTAAACCTGCTCTTTTATTGTGAATTAGCAAAAACTCTCCTGGACTTTTATCTTCCTAAGACTTTAAACTAAGAGTATTAGTTCTTGGAATCACTTAATTCAGGTTAGGGGTCGCCTTTAGACATTGGTCTTTGATGTTCCACCTGAACCGAGCCAGATAGAACTTGGACTCATCTGATTGTATTTTGTAACACTCATAACTCTCTGCTCATAATGAATTTGAATCTCCATGATATCTCATTTGAAAGCTATGGATGTTAGCTTTCTCCTCAAATAAGAATCACCCCTAAAAATTTATTATATCTTTAGTTATTCAACTTGGAGTGCTGACTGGTCTTCCTCAGATGCCCAGCAAACATACCCTAGCCAGAACCGTTTTTCACATGCCTTAACTTTCTCTTTAGGATGATGTAGGAGTACCTCAAGGTGCCATTTTAAAGCTAAATGCGTTAGCTTCTTCCTCCATTTGGAATCACTCAAAGGTCGTCCTCCAATATTCAGCTATGGACCTTTTGGTAAGAGGGGGTCAGGCGGAACAATGCATTAGACTCTTCTGTACATGCTGTTTTATAGCAACCATAGGGCACGCTACACACCTGATATGGTGGTGGTTCCAACTTCATTTTGTAGCTAAGACACTAAGCTTTCCAACCATATAAAGATCATCAAAATTGAATGAGTGTAGCTTAAATTATGTTGCCAAGAACATGACCCTTATCTTGTTCCTGCTTCGATCACATTCCTTTTAAGTAGGATTTGGTGACTTTGAAGCACCCATAAGCTTGGAATCTTGTAAGGCTAATCATGACCATGAAATTTAGGCTTTCCCTTGATTACTCCTGTTGCAAACTCCCTTTCTTCAAAAGAATTTGCCCTCAAATTCTTGTGGATCAAAATGAAGAGACTTGCTGCCAAGGAGCTTGTTCTTCTAACCATCAAAGATCAAGTATAACTCTAAGTAATAGACTCTCATGGCCTCCTCCTGGATCATATACTAGAATGGTAAATGGCAAAAGATATGTTGTACCATTCCCAACTTTAGATTACATACTCAACCAAGTAGTGCTTGTTCCTCCTGGATCAAATGCGAGGTGTACGACATCCTCCCTAGGCTTCATATGTACCCTTATTCTTCTTGTAGTATCATGAGCTTGTCTATCATTTGGGGATTGTGTTCCACCTGGATGAAATGTACTCATATCAAGCTTTGTACTCAACCTCCTATTAAGTATCCCAATACTTGTGGTACCTAAATCAAAATGTTCATATTTGCACCCCAAGTTTGATTTGTTCTCATTGACTACTCCCTTAACATCCTTAGGTGACCAACACTCTTTAAGTGAAGCACAAGCTGATGCAGGAGCAAAGGGTATGATTCCTAGGTCGAGTAGTATACACGGTTTCCTAGGAAGGGTAGAAGACACGGTGTCCAAAACCGTGTAGGATTAGTTAATTAGTTTATTTATTTCGAATAAGATTAGGAAATCTTGTTAGTTTCCTAATACTAGTTAAAGTTGTTATTTTAATATTATATTATTATTAAGAAAGATTTCTACCTTGCTCTTCAAGCATGGTTAGGATTAGCTAGTTATTATAAATAAGGATCAATTGTGACCTTATTTTTCAGATTAGATTATTCAGATTATTCACATAAGAATTAAGCAATAAAATTGTTTTGGTTTGCGAACCGTGTTTTAATTAGGCTTGCGAGTTTAATTAAGTTGATCAACCTTGCGAGGCTGATTTCTTGTGTCTCGAGTTCAAATCCTTGCGAGGCTAAGAGCGAGATTCATATTACTATCCTTGTTACCTTCCAAATTCACGAGTTTTACCTATCATAAAAGTCAGTTCCGCTGCCAAATTCAACAGTTCAGCACACTGTTGCATCCATAATTCGAGTAGTTATCCTCACAAAACAACAGTCCTCCGTACTGTTACATCTAACCCAGTTATTTTACATCACAAGCAAGAAGCAAATCAGCCCCTAGGGTACCTCCTCTCACATTCAGCTCCTCTTCAGTAGATATCAAGTTATACAAAGGGTCACCCACATCAAAACAAGCATCATTCACATAGCACACATCCAAACGAGTGCTTATACAACAAGTAGAACACGAGAAAGCTTCAAGTGGGCAGCTATTGTTTTTGTGCATTGGACTCATCATATACAACACCAAATGAACTAAAACATGAGCAACATCAAGTAGTGAACCTCCCCTTGGTGTTCCTCATAATCCCAACACGTTCTCACAACCATTTTGAGCATTACTCATCTTAAAACACAAGAAGATCATAGCTGGACAGTAGGGTTTAGATTGATCAATTTCACTCCTTAACATGTATGAGGTTGCACCCAAATGAGCAAGAATAACTTGTAACCTCATCAACATGTAATAATGAAAGTGTGGGGATGCAAGAGTACAATATATACCTCTCAAGATGAAATTTAAGATGCAAGAATCATGCCTTGTGTAGGAGATCATATTTGGCACACTTGAGCATGGAACAACCCAAGACACTTCTTTTGCTTCACCCTTGATTGACTCCCAACAACTACCACCATTGAACATGACCATGGACTGTCCAAACTTCATGGTTTGATGCTCAAGTAGTCCTTGGTCGAGAATCACCTCTATAGGACCCAAATCAGTAGCTTGCTCATTGATGGCTCCACAAGAAAGGACAAGGCTATTCTCTTCTTCATTAGTAGGCTCATAGGTTGAGTTCAAGGAGGTTTTATTTTCAAAACATGGGTTCTCAATGATAGCACTACATGACCTTTTCACTTCAGCACATGTACTCATGACCTTTGGTTTAAGCTTAGACTTAGGACAAGCAACATCCAAGCATGACACAACAACCATTTGGCCTAAACTCTTATCTTTCCCAACAGTTTTGATGGCTTCTAAACTATCCCCTTTAGTTAAGACCTCATGATTTGTAGGCCTTACTAAGATCTTCTCAACATATAAGGCTTGTAAGTTTCTTAAACTTGATATTAGACACTTCTAATATCATTATACATTTAGTTTACTCTTAAACTAAATAAATCTTATGCATGCATAACTAGATATAAAAGAAAGAACCATTTCTTACATTGATTATATGGAAATGGGCACAATATTTGAACTCCTTTCAAATATTGATCTTGAGCTAGTAAGATGAGGATGAATTCCAAGTTTCAAAGTAGAAACTCTCCAATTAGTTGCACCCAAGACTACCCTTAATATCTACAAAATACTACACTAGTATATATAAAGTAGAAGCACTTAAAATAAATCTAATAACCTCTTATTACTACACTAGTAATGTTATTAGAAATATGAACTAAGAATTTTAGTGAAAACTTCTTAAGTTTTAGAGTAAGAAAGGATTTTGAGAGAAGTAGAGATTGCATATTATGAATTATATGAGATAGTGTGGTATAAATAAGAGGAAAAACAAGCCCTATATTGCTTGCTCAAAACCGGTCACACACACACACCCACATGGGTGGGGTGTTGTCATTTTTACATTGTTCTTAACAATGTAAGGTTGAGTGTATGGGTTATTGTAGTAATGATTTGTTCTAATTCTCAATTAGAATAAAATTACAAACCAAAATCATACCCATCATCACCACAAAACCGGTGCACCCATATAAAATGGGTGTCCATTTTATTTTTGCAATTTGTCATTTGTCACAAGTGTGACATGTGACATGTAACATGTAATTAGGCTTATAAATGTACATTTAACTAATTTAAATGCAATTTCATAACAAATAAATTGGACTTAACATTTTAAGTCACATTTAATAATTACATGTAAATAAAATGGGTTATCTCATATTTGGTTAATATAATCTACAACAGTTTGTAATTATAATCGACCAATTTCACTTATCTCAAATGTTTCATAAACATAATGCATTCTTAGTAATATAACAATTAAATTACCAAAATGAATCTTATTTAATCATATTGCAATAAGATATATTTCTCACTCACAATTTAAACTTGGTTCATTTTAAGGGATTAATTAATCTGTATCACTATACAATTAATTAATGTACATGATTAGGGGATTGTCCTTTAGGTGTGACCTCAAGGGATCAACTGATCACCACCGTCATACGACAGTAACGTCAAGCTCAATTGAGCCAATCGTTATCGATTTATGTTGACCAGTTGACTATTATATTCATCATCCCTTTGTATTCTTATTATTGAGATTTAATTATGAGATCGCACTATTGTTGAGGACATTTACTCCAACAATCTCCCACTTGTCCGAGACAAGTGTGCGTCACCAATTCTCTTGTCCTATTACAATATCTCCCACTCAATGCAAGGTGTCTTGCAGGTCGTATTTGCATTTGATCATATCAAGAGTGGTTTCCTCGATCTGGAGAGTAACTGTCTGACCGGAATTATCTACCATAGATACCTTCCGAGCGTGGCCACGCATTTTCAGCTTACTCCTCCTCGAGTGGCCTTGAGATTTAAAACAACCCTGACAAGGGGTGGACAATTCCTATCGCACTATTCCCTTTGCATAGCCACAGCTCATCATGACCCAAAAGATGCCCATTTGACCCCAGTTACGAAGGTCGTAGAGCATAAATCAAAGTCACTCTGAAACTGTGCCACCTTAGGCGAACAGTCTTTAGTCAAAGAATTGACTCAAAAGAATACTAGTAGCTCTTGCCACGACCAGGCTACAAGAATTGCCAGAATTCTATATGCGGTCACTTCCCGACAGATTGTCCCTTACAGTCTGTCTATGTGATCGATTGGTCATCCCTATGACCCTATGACACTTGAACTTGCCATCAATCGCACCACAATCTAGTCACTTTGAGATGTCACCTCATATAAGTGACTATGGGCCAATGCTATGTTAATACAATCCACTTTAATGGGGTTCAAAATTGTCTCTACAACCCATTTGGATTTAACAAAGCAAAAAAAAAATTTTAGAAACTCAAACGATAAATGTGATTATCATATATGAACAATCAACACAATGTTATTGCTTCATATCATATAATCAAAAGTTTATTTCGTCCATGACAATTCATGACGATCTCATTAAATGCAATAAAGGCTTGGGTAGTGAATATACCATATATTCATTTATTACAACCTTGTGAATTGCGTTTTCCTTCCATCCAACGTTATTCCTAATAACATGAATTCTTCTATGTACATGTCTAGATCTCTATCTAGTGTTGGGCTCTTTAACTTGAAAGATACTCCCACTTGTTATCATGATAACTAATAGGTATTTAGGTGAAAGGATCTACTATTAGTTTCTTTTAAACCACCTTTTCCTCATCATAATGTACAAGGTCTCTATTTGTAGAATTTCTAATGATTGACTCTTCAATCATTCTTTTAGTTATTCGCTTCTTGTATAACAAAAGTACGCCTAGGATTTCGATAAATCCTTATAAGTTTGGAAATTTGGGTTTGTGTAACCTTTACCACATTGTCAAATTTTCTCTACCAAACACAAGAATGAATCCCTAGTCCTCCTTGAGAACTCAACGGATGTTCTCGTAGGCTATCCAATGACTTTCATGTGGATTATTCTGTTTTAGGCTTGTCATGCTCCCAGCATACAATTCATTTAGGTATCTGCATGTAATGACATACATGATTGGTATCATGTGATCAACAATTCTTAGGTTCAGTGGATGACTATGACCCTTTCATAGTGATCCCACTTTTATCAACATAAACAAACTATTTATCTTGTTGAATAGATTAAGGATCTTATCGATATAAGATACCTTTTAAATGCCAAGCTAAAATCTTCTATTCCATAATAGATTTTGATTTTAGTATACATGTTGCCCTCTTTCATCCAACATTAATATCCAACCAGTCCTTTCCAAAAGGTAATATGAATATGTCACTCTTAATGAGTGAAACGTCATTCACGTGGAAAACAATTTCTCCCACTGAACTTCATGTCTTTACATGATAGCTTTAACTCCCACTTAACTTCATGTCCATACATGACTTTAACTCCCACTGTATTTCATGTCAATACATGACTTTTCGACAATTCGAGTGAAACCTTTCTTATATCTTATAATAGAAAAGATCATCATAACCTCTAGGTAGATACATACAATAGGCTTGTGTCATGTACACATCCTATTCCACATCCCTATTTGGACATGTGGTTTTGATGTGTATCTTGTACACACCTATTTTGAGGTATTTCATTGATGATTTGGATCTAAGCATAGTTACGCATTAACTTGGCTTTTGAAGACATCTACATGTCTATCCATGCAACTACAATTGGACAACTCCAAATAAAACATTTTCTTTGCATAGATTCCATATAGTTTCATAAGTCTCTTTTAGAAAATCGAAATTCAAAATTTCTAGGTACTTCCACTTCATAGATCATAATCTTATTATATCAAGAACAATTTCTTTTGGTCTCGTCACTAGTCTAAGGATTCACCTAAGAACGCTTTCTTTTGGTCTCCTCACTAGTCTTGAGTCTAACCTAAGAACATTTTCTTTTGGTTTTCTCACTAGTTCCTAACTAGTTTTCCGTTGTGGCTTATTTTCTCCCACTCTATCTTTAGAAAAATACAACTATTTTCTTTAAAGATAGCCTTATGAGCCACAAACAATTTTGTACTCATACTTGTAAGGGAGGTGGAAGTATCACAACATGACCTTAAGTGATCTACTAAAGACTTCTTTGTAAAAACATCGAATCTTAGCTTCAACATAGACTAGTTCTATAAGAGCTAAAGAGGTGAACTCATATTCATGTCATTTACTTTCTTTATAAGTGGTATGGCCAATTGGTTTGGTAGATTCCCTATTTTGAGTTCAATAACTCAATTTCGACTTGACAATTGATCTTTCAAAGTGAGAATCGAATTCTTAGCATTTTATTATAATGATCCCATCATCATAATATTTGCATGATCAATTTGAGTCGATATAATTTACGTTATTTGTGCAAGTATAGTATGATGACAAGTTTTTAGAACTAAAAAGTTTCAACAAACCGAATGACTTGGGTTGAGAACCAAGTCACTAAATCCAATTTCAACCAATGTCAATAAAAGGAATTGAACAAATTTCCTTGTCAAACAAGGAAATTATAAAAGTTCTAAAAACAATATCTCAAAATACATCCCAAAATTTTGACAATTAAAAATGAGACCAAGCTTCCATAGGTCTTCAATCATGGGTAACTACCTTAGCTTCCCTTGAAGAGCCTTCTTAGGCTTGCTTGTCCTTGCCTTTATCCTTGCTAGGATGCCCTAATTACAATTAAATAGGGTAAGAATCACAACTCGTATCTATATACCAAAATGAGATTATAACATAAACGATAGGGATAAATATTTACCTACTGGAACAACCTTTCCAGTTTTAAGATCTCCAAGATACTTATAGCAATTCCTCTTTCAATGCCCTACGCCATTACAATAATGACATTTTTCTTTATTGGAGGCACCCTTCTTGGGCATGGGAGAGCTATTCTTAATAGCTTTACCCTTTTCCCTTGAAGGTGGAGGGCTACTTCCCTTTACTACCACCTTTCTTGAACTTCCCCTTGCTCCTTTTATTAATATGGAGCACATCCTTGGAAGTGCTAACATTTAACCCATGTCTCTCTTGGCTTGCACGAGCATATTGTGCATTTCATGAAGAGAGGTTTTTCATGTTATGCATATTGTTGTTTACCCTAAACTTCACATATGCTTTGATTTTCCCCAAGGAATGTAAAACTCGGTTGATAACGGGTTGTTTGGGAATGGTCGCCCCTTGCAATTTTAGAGTCTCAACATGCTCAATTAATTTGAGTATATAAGGGCTAACTTTTGGTCCTCTTATAGGTTCATGTTGAATAATGTGGAAGCCGTCTCATATTGTAAGATACTAGGAGCTTGTGAAAAAACATGGTCACAAGCTTGGCATGGATCTCATAGGCCGTGCTCATCTTATGACACTCCTTTGGAGATCGGCCTCCAACGAGAAGATCAAAATGTTTTTGATCGCGGCGGACTCTTTGTGGCTAGCCTCATAGGCTCCCCTTGCGTGGCGGTTGACCTTTCATTAGTTGCGGTGGGAGAGGCCTTGGCAAGGTAACGAAACCTGTCGTCACCTGCCCCGGCCAAGCGGAGTTGCATATCCCAATTGGTAAAATTAGCGCCACTCTTTTCTAACTTGCATCGATCCATGAAGGATCGAAGCCATGAGACATTTGTGAGAATTGGAGCATCGGTGGTGGTGGATGATATAGCATTTGCCATTGCAAATAAACAATATTAACTACAAATTTTTAGACATAAAGGAAATGTTAACATTTATCGAATTAAATACTTGTAAACATTTTAAACAAGTTTTAACATTTAAATAGTGACCTCTACCCAACTATTATAAATGATTCCGAGATCCAAATTCATATCAACTTAGGCACGGTAAGCCGATTCATCCCTTATTAACACAATTCGGTGGATTAACTCTTTAATCGATTCTACATTAGAACTCTCGGTCGATAATATTACTTTAATATTTATCTTAAGCCCGGAACACATGCGGCTACGGTCGCGAATACTTCCGTTGAGCTCAATCCAAAATTCGAAATAATAACATTTATTACCCCACTTACCCAACGTAACAAGTTTAGCACCCCGGTGAGCCGAGCCTACTTCCTTGCGAAATTGGGATTCATGGGTTCTACATTTGGTAAGGCTTGATCTCAATTATTTATTATGAGAGGTCATGTCAATTTATTATCTATCTCGTTTAAGTGAACTAAATCGATGAATTAACGATAATTTTAATTGACACGGTCGAATACTCGATGAAAATGCATGTCATGTTATGGCGATTTGTCAATGCATGCAAACATATTTAATAAAAATGCAAGCATAAAAATAAAACTCCTAGTATGGCCTTTCCTAGAATACAAAATCATATATTCTATTACAAATTTGGAAACCAACTCCTTAGGTCCTTGAACTTCATAAGCACGCCTCCCTAGGTCACCGTCTCTCTCGGAACTCCTTTCCGAATGGCACCGTCTTTGGGAAACTCCGGTTTTACAATTAGTTACAAAATATATAATAAAATTACAATAATTTCCTATCATACATTTGTAAAATAAAAGAATACAATAAAAGTGATACGAGATCACATTAAATTACAACCAAATCAATATTCCCTTACATTTCGGGCAATATCGATTAAAACTAAGGCCATACAAGGAAAAATTACATAATTCCAAATTACATAAACCAAAATATGACATTCATAAATTGAAAATATGACATTCATAAATAAAATGCAGCATTATAATATGTATAAAACATGCTCATGTTAAATGCCAAATCGCTCTATTTAACGTTTTATATCGGATATAACCCGGTTTTACGGAAATGCGTGATAATAACACTTTAAAATCACCAAACAATACTTAAATCATATTTAAGTCCAAGTTAATTATCCCAACTCATTTAGGCCTCAAAAATTAGTCATCACTCAATTTTGACAATAATTCAACTTGTTGTTGTATAATTGCTCATAATTAGACTTTAAAATCATATTTTAATCAAATAAATCCAAATTTAATTACAATAATTTCAAAATTTGAATTTTAAATTTTTGTACATTCTGGAAAATTTCCATGATACTCATAATGTCAAAAATCATGGTTTAAAAGTTTCGAATCGGTTTTGAAAAAAAATGGTTGCGCTTTATCGGTTTTATCAAATAAAATACATAAAGCATGCAAAAATTAACCATATTAAATTTTCAACTTTAGATCTGAAATGTGGGACATTTATGAAACCAGGAATAATTTTCTCTTGTCATGAAAATTATTTTAGCTTTATTTGCTAAATTAGTCACTATTTAAGTCATTTTTATATTAAAAATCCATAAATCATGCAAGATAAATCACATCAGTCCGAAATTTTCCAGTCTGACAGAAAAACATTCATGTGACAACATACTAAAATTTCATCATCATATTCAAAGAGGAAGTATATTTGCTAAATTAGTCACTATTTATGCCATTTTTACATTAAAAACCCATAAATCATGCAAGACAAATCACATCAGTCTGAAATTTTTCAGTCTGACAGGAAAATATGCATGTGACAACATAATAAAATTTCATCATCAGATTCAAAGCGGAAGTATTTTTAACCATTTGACCTTTATTTATTTCATTTTATCATATAAAAATCATAAATCATACGAAATATATCCACTTCACACGAAATTTTACATACAGTAAGTAAAATGCATGTGTGATATTGTGTAAAAATTTCAAGGTCAGAAGATAAGTCTAACTATTTTTAGCATTTTAAACATCATTTTACTCATTAAAATGTAATAAAAATACTAAAAATCATATTTGAGCACTATAAATTTCCATAAATCATCAAAATGACCTAAAATCATATTAGGACCAGAATATATTGACATGCAAATAACTTTGTGATTTTATCTTATAAAACACAAATTAGTAGTTTTCTTTAAGTTACCATAACTCTAAAAAACTATAAATCGATTATGCATGCAACAACCAAGGCTCTTGATACCGCTTGTAAGTTTCTTAAACTCGATATTAGACACTTCTAATATCATTATACATTTAGTTTACTCTTAAACTAAATAAACCTTATGCATGCATAACTAGATATAATAGAAAGAACCATTTCTTACATTGATTATATGGAAATGGGCACAATATTTGAACTCCTTTCAAATATTGATCTTGAGCTAGTAAGATGAGGATGAATTCCAAGTTTCAAAGTGGAAACTCTCCAATTAGTTGCACCCAAGACTACCCTTAATCTCTACAAAATACTACACTAGTATATATAAAGTAGAAGCCCTTAAAATAAATCTAATAACCTCTTATTACTACACTAGTAATGTTATTCGAAATATGAACTAAGAATTTTAGTGAAAACTTCTTAAGTTTTAGAGTAAGAAAGGATTTTGAGAGAAGTAGAGATTGCATATTATGAATTATATGAGATAGTGTGGTATAAATAAGAGGAAAAACAAGCCCTATATTGCTTGCTCAAAACCGGTCACACACACACACCCACATGGGTGGGGTGTTGTCATTTTCACATTGTTCTTAACAATGTAAGGTTGAGTGTATGGGTTATTGTAGTAATGATTTGTTCTAATTCTCAATTACAATAAAATTACAAACCAAAATCATACCCATCATCACCACAAAACCGGTGCACCCATATAAAATGGGTGTCCATTTTATTTTTGCAATTTGTCATTTGTCACAAGTGTGACATGTGACATGTAACATGTAATTAGGCTTATAAATGTACATTTAACTAATTTAAATGCAATTTCATAACAAATAAATTGGACTTAACATTTTGAGTCACATTTAATAATTACATGTAAATAAAATGGGTTATCTCATATTTGGTTAATATAATCTACAACAGTTTGTAATTATAATCGACCAATTTCACTTATCTCAAATGTTTCATAAACATAATGCATTCTTAGTAATATAACAATTAAATTACCAAAATGAATCTTATTTAATCATATTGCAATAAGATATATTTCTCACTCACAATTTAAACTTGGTTCATTTTAAGGGATTAATTAATCTGTATCACTATACAATTAATTAATGTACATGATTAGGGGATTGTCCTTTAGGTGTGACCTCAAGGGATCAACTGATCACCACCGTCATACGACAGTAACGTCAAACTCAATTGAGCCAATCGTTACCGATTTATGTTGACCAGTTGACTATTATATTCATCATCCCTTTGTATTCTTATTATTGAGATTTAATTATGTGATCGCACTATTGTTGAGGACATTTACTCCAACAAGGCTAACTCAAGCAAATCATCATATGGATACAACACTTCTACATCAATTCTCTTTGCAATTTCAGATCTCAAGCCATGGTAAAATCTAATTCCCTTTTGCACAACCTCAACATTCATATCACAAACAAAGTGTAGTTCCTCAAACAACTTAGCATATTCAAGGACACACAATGAACTTTGTTTAAGGGCTTTTAGTTCAGTCCACAAATCCTCCATGGTAGAACAAGGTAGATACTCTTGTTTCATGTTCCTTTTAAGTTTAAACCAAGAACTAATCATACCCTTCCCTTCCATTCTCCTTGAAAGTTTAAGAGTATTATACCATGACAAAGCAAAATCCTTTAAACAAGACACAACAAGTTCAAGCTTCCTTTTTTCAGAATAACACTTGTGCTCAAAGTAGCATTCAACATCATACAACCAAGACACAAATGCTCTACTGTTTTCACCATTAAAGGAAGGAAGTAATGGTGTTTTACCTTTGCTCCCAAGGGTAGGAGAGGGCTTAGAACACTCATGTGGCAGGTGGTACTTCCCTTGGTACAAATCAGGTGGTTTAGGCTCCCTTGGAACACCATAGTTGCTGGTTGTCTTCTTTGGAAGCACATCACCTTCATACCCTTTTGTAAGAGCTTGCAACTTCCCCCTAGCTTCTTCTAAGGACTTGGAGATGGAACCAAGGTCACAAGGCTTCATTGTTTGACATGGAACATAAGGCATAACAAACATTGCTACTGATTTACTCACACAAATCAGATTGCACTCCTCTCTTGAAAACAGGTTGTTTTGTGTTTATAATGTAGGTAGGTGTAAGATGACTCTCAAACCAAAACTCTGATAACCAATTGCAATGTAAATACTCAGGAAAGTAGAGATTTATGTAGGTTTTATTGCTTGTAAGACACACACACAAATGAAGACACAAAGGACTTGAATTGGACTTGTTGTTGTGTTGAAAGTTTCTGAATTTTATAAGAAAATGAAGTAAGAACAAGATAGTACTCTTCCAAAGCACAAAGCCAATGGATAGAGGTTGTGATGAATGACTCCAGCAACTCACCAAAGACTCAAACAATACTCTTCTAGCACTAAGCAAAGAAGGGACTCAAGCACACAGCCATGAGTTTAGAAATTGGAAACAAGGTTTCAAATTTTAATTCATTCATCAAATCTGATTTCAACTTGTTACAAAGCAAGCCTTATATAGGCCAAGGGATATAGATCTAGGACGTCCATTCTTCATCTAATGGCTCACAAAATAAGCACGAGTTCAACTATCCTACAACTAAGATACAAATCATAAAAACAAACTAAGGACAAAAGCATAAAGCATAAAGCATAAAAACAGGCTGCTCCTCTTTGTCTTCTTGTAGAAGGTCAATTAAGATGTGTAAGACCTTGGAGCTTGAGCTTGGCAGCTACCATCCTCAAGTACACAATGTTAGGATGCCTTTTAAGTCGTGCCATTGTCTTGCCTAGCCAAAAATAGCTTTCAAAACAGCCTTGGTTCATGGTTGTGCAGAATTGGTTCCACCTGGACCCATTTGTTTGGACTTAGCTAAACCTGCTCTTTTATTGTGAATTAGCAAAAACTCTCCGGGACTTTTATCTTCCTAAGACTTTAAACTAAGAGGATTAGGCCTTGGAATCACTTAATTCAGGTTAGGGGTCGCCTTTAGACATTGTTCTTTGATGTTCCACCTGAACCGGGCCAGATAGAACTTGGACTCATCTGATTGTATTTTGTAACACTCATAACTCTCTGCTCATGATGAATTTGAATCTCCATGATATCTCATTTGAAAGCTATGGATGTTAGCTTTCTCCTCAAACACAAATCACCCCTAAACATTTAGTAGATATTTAGTTATTCAACTTGGAGTGCTGACTGGTCTTCCTCAGATGCCCAGCAAACATACCCTAGCCAGAACCGTTTTTCACATGCCTTAACTTTCTCTTTAGGATGATGTAGGAGTACCTCAAGGTGCCATTTTAAAGCTAGATGAGTTAGCTTCTTCCTCCATTTGGAATCACTTAAAGGTCGTCCTCCAATATTCAGCTATGGACCTTTTGGTAAGAGGGGTCAGGCGGAACAATGCATTAGACTCTTCTGTACATGCTGTTTTATAGCAACCATAGGGCAAGCTACACACCTGATATGGTGGTGGTTCCAACTTCATTTTGTAGCTAAGACACTAAGCTTTCCAACCATATAAAGATCATCAAAATTGAATGAGTGTAGCTTAAATTATGTTGCCAAGAACATGACCCTTATCTTGTTCCTGCTGCGATCACATTCCTTTTAAGTAGGATTTGGTGACTTTGAAGCACCCATAAGCTTGGAATCTTGTAAGGCTAATCATGACCATGAAATTTAGGCTTTCCCTTGATTACTCCTGTTGCAACAAAGGTCTCTTACAAAGGACCATCGTACCACAAATCATCAAAGTAAAGTACACCTAGATTTACCAAATCGATTACAACCCAATTCATCCATCCCTACATATAACACGGTTTCCCAATTGCGGAATTGCAACTCAAGCATAGTAACATTCTCTCAACTCCAAAATTTGACACACTCCCAAAGGTTTCAAAACCGAAGAACTAATAAGGAATTCTCCATACTAATCTCTTTTCAACTCCTATGGCCCACAAGATAGAACACCGAACAGAACGTCATTATCAACATCATAAGGCATCACCACATAGCCAATCTAATCAGATTCCACTCATGACCATAATCCTTAAGTAACATGGTTTAATCAATCACGACGACTTACTACCTCAACCAAGTCTCCGATACTATGATATAAGATCATATTTTTAAATCCAAGAATTATAGCCAAGTACTTTTCCACAAGCGTATACTCTAACACATACACTAGAATCCACAAAAAGTCACTTAGTCTCAAAAGCATTTTACACCTCAAGGTATCATCCAAATATTCTCACTTAGAACCACTAGCTCCAATTTAGATATGATCCTCAAGACACTCTAATATTACTAAACTCCTAAGTTCAAAAGATTAAATCACTAATGGGTTAAGAAGTCCTAGCCAACTCATTCAACCTTACACCATCAAATACCATGAACTATTCACACATGAGTCATGGCAAGCATTAAGCATTAAAATCATCGAACTTATCTTACCGCCATTTCTCAGAGATACAACCAATCACCACTATAGGGTGAACTTATATCTACACCATTTACCTCAATTCTCAAATTCATTCTAACCAACACTAACATTCCACAAGGTTCAAAATTCTTCTGACCAAGTACAATATGCCACAAACAAAAGGGTATGGTGTCCACAAAAGGTCAAATAAGGAAGTTGAGGGTACAAATTGATAAGGAGGAGGAAAGTAACAAGAGTAATTTCCAAGGGAAAAAGAAGTTAGATGATAAAGAAGCATTTAGATAGAAGGAAAAGAGCATGATACAAACATTAAGGACGAGAGAAATCATCGATGAGGAAGAAATACACTTCAATTAGGCTTGTCAATCTTCAATCTTCGGTAGAGGATACTTCTTCTAGGTAACACATGATCCACCTCTAAAACGGTAGATACAAACAAACATAACATCACCCAACACAATCAACAAACAAGTTAGAACCTAACAAACATCAAGTACACCAAAGACTACCAAGTAAAGTCCTTAATTTCTACCCATCTCTCATTTATTATTTCAAGGTCAAGTAGTTTAAGTTTAGGGTTCACGTGTGTGCGTCGGGAGCGTTAAAGCTCTAATACCAACTGTGACAACCCTCGCGAATGCGGAAATAAAACATAACAAGCATGTGAATTTAATAGCGGAAAATACGGTATTTTAAAAACCTTTATACATGCAAGAAGAAGTATTCGAGGAGTGTCAAATATTACAAACCAAAGTACGAAATATACTACAACAAGAGACGTAGTCTCTCAAAAGGTTAACAATGTCAAAGTGATTAGCAACTAGCTAAAATAACGTCTAGAGGTGAATCTTCCAGGGACAACGCCCGCTAGCTCACACCCGAACCCAAAATATCATAAGCAAAAAGCCATCCAAATCAAGCAACCTGTTCATCCATGAAAAACATGAACGCCACAGACAGTGGGGAGTAACTCCGGGTGTCTCCCAATCATATCACATTAAACGTACATAAAAGGAAATATAAAAGTAGAAGCATGCATATATAGATATATATGTGAAATATGATAAGGATAAATAGGCAATTCGATATTTAATGATAAGAGCATAAGGAATACAAATCCGAATCCATCATATTATACAAAGACTCGGGGAAGACACTCTTAGGCAACCGAATACGCTCACTAGGGCTTACATCTCACCGTTAGCGGTATAAGTTTGATAAGATTGAGACTCGACAAACAAACCATGGCCCAAGGGGGTTTTTTTTCATCCAATGATCAGTCATCGAAATTCATCTGTACTTATTCATCCAAACACCCCAAAACACACTGACGACATCTATCACGGTAAAGGAAACGCACTAGACGTTGTACATGGCCAAGTTGATTAAAAGGAATCCCAGATATATAGCTATTCCCTGAACCAACACGATTAACTTCATTTCGTAATTGTGGAATAATTCCTCCTGTAGGAGACGATAAGAATACGGTCCTAGTCTAAATTGGTCCGAATCCCGACGGAAATCGCATTTTTTCGGTTCGACATACGATAAACAGTTCGCATCCAAGGTACTGGGCAAGCAAAGACGCCGAGTTACGAAGTACCCCAAATTCGGTGATATTTTTTAATTCACGAAAGAGGCGGAAGGAAAAGGGCGAAAAGAGCACAAGCCTCATAACAAGCGGTACGCTACATGCAAATAACACCACCTCGCAAGTACACACACATTTGACGGACGGTGGGTCGATCAACGCAAGCGTTCCTCCCACAACGTCGTCGTATGCCCACTACACATGCCAATTAAGCAGTAGGATACCTCCCATTCCGACATTCCAGCCTTACGAACGTGGAGGTAGCCAAGGGAATGAGAGTACAAAGCACATACAAAATAGTGCTCAAACCGTAACATTTGTAAAAACCGACTCAAAGTGGGACATACCAAAAACCGTCACAAAACATGAGAATAGGGAATTATATAAATTTAACTATGATAAAAATGAATCAATACATGATACATAAGCATTTGAACAAGTTTATGAAGCATAATAAATAAGAAACATAGATACCCTCTCCAAAACAACGTTGTTTGGAAATCAACTAAAACAAGGGTCCATTTCAAAAGGTCATAACTAGAGTTCTAGACATCCAAATGCAGAAATTCTAAATGGAGGTGATAGCGTATCCTCTTACGGTTCCAACGGGATGTCACAAGCTCAAAACAAGCAAGTAACGAAGGAGATATGATCATTTTACGATAAGTGGTCAGTGCAGGAAAACTGCAGTCGACTTGGGAAACTGGCAGCGACTAACGCTGCCAGCGTCCTTCGCTGGACTCAGGCACGAACAAATCCCAACATGTTATCAACAACAGAAATCCTCATTTACCATCACAAACCATCGATTCTCATATCAATTAACATCTAACAACAACCATCATCAACAACACGATTCCTATGATTACTAATCCTATTCTAAATACGATTACTAACATAGAAAACACATAAAACACGTAAATGATATCGAGTAACCCTTCACCGTTACCTTTACGCTTCTTCAAACGATTTCTAAATCTTCCTAGTCTCCACCTACAATTAGATAATAAAAGATGAATATAATTCACCTTTGACAAAGACGGATAAATTGAAAAGCGAGAAAGACGGTAATTTTATTACCAATACGGATAGAGGAAGATGAGAGGGGAAGAATAAGACGAACTTACGTGAATTTGAGCGAGAAATGAAAGAGTTATGACGATTCTAAGACGGATCAAAATGGAAACTAAGCTTTTGGGGTTTTCTTAGTGAGGAAGAAGGAGTTGAGTTGTGAGGAAGAATTAGGTTAGGGTTAGTATAAGTAGAGAGTGAGTGGAAAAAGTCAAGAAAAGTCAAAGACGTCTTAAGACGTGATTCACTTGAAATTTCGCGTAATATCCAAATACGAACTCGGAAATTTTAAATTCGACTCGGTAAATTTAATTCTAAACTAAAACTAAATTTCGCTGAAAAGTATCCGTATAATATTTTTAAATTACAAATAGGGTACATTTGCGGGTGTTACACCCAACGCCTCAAAATTTTAGTGCTTGTTGAATTCTTATGCCCTACTTAGAAACATTTTACCAATCCTAGCTAAACAATCAACAAGAGCAAGAAAAAACTGAAAATAAGACTAATTCTAGCCTAATTTTCGAGCAAAAATCAATGAATAATGGAAAAAGTTAAGTATTAAGTTATACCTTCCCGATTCCACGAAACCTTAGCTCCTTGATGATTAGAATAGGCAAAGAATCCTTCAAAACCCTTTAAAAACCCACTAAAGCTCCTTAAATTCAAATTTGAAAACGAGTTTTCTAGGTTTATTAAAGGAAATTTTTTAAGCGATTTTGAGTGATTTGGGTTGTTTTGGAGGTGTTTGAATGTAGAATGAAGGTTAGAATGAAGAATTTGATTGATTTTGATGGAGTTTTGTGAAGATTTGGGGGAGAAAGGTGAAGATTTGAAGGATTGGGGTTGTTTTTGGGGTTTTTTGTTCGTCAGAATTGAAGATAGAAGTGTTGAAGAACTCGTGCAATTGAGGAATCAAGGGGCTGATATTAGAGTTAGACGCTGGCAGCGCCCAGGGACGCTGGCAGCGTCCTGTGACGCTGGCAGCGTTCTCCACTACCGGATTTCCTTCAAGTTTTGTACTTAGCCAAATTTTGGCTAAGTCTTCCAAACACCACTAGGCTTCGATTTTCACTCCAATGACCCATAATAACCTTCAATATCAAAATTTCACTGAGTCCCGCACTTTTCTTCCCATGGCACGCATCCCGAGGCGGCCGAAAACTTGCAAAATCTACACAAAATCGTTAGTAACTTCAAAAAAATTTGATTGATGCAAATTCTAATTACTTAAAAACAACTCAAATACTAAAAAATTAGCAATCAAACTTAAATGACATATTCACAAGAATAGAATATTTACACGGTTTGCCGTTTATTTAGAGTCGATGGCTCGACTTAGTAGCTCCAAGCTTTTCAACCGTCATACACGGGGTCTTCAAGTAAGACCTCTTCTTCCCCCTCCCGGGCACATCCCTTGAAATAATGCTTGAGGCGGTGGCCATTCACCTTGACTAGCTTTCCGTGCCCGGGCCCTTCCACCTCAATTGCTCCATGATTAAACACCTTCTTGACGGTGTAACGTCCAAACCATCTAGACCTCAACTTACCCGGGAAGAGTTTAAAACAATTTTGGAACACAAGAACTTGATCTACTTCTTTGAAAACCCGACAGTTTATCATCCCGTCGTGCCATTTCCTTGTTTTCTCCTTGTAAATTGAGGAGTTCTCATATGCATCATGGCGAATTTCCTCAAGTTCTTGCAATTGTAGCTTCCGGTGCATACCGCTCTCATCATGGTTTTGGTTAAAAGATTTGATAGCCCAATAGGCTTTGTGCTCAACCTCCACGGGGAGGTGGCAAGCCTTGCCATAAATGAGACAGAACGGTGACATGCCTATGGGGGTCTTAAATGCGGTTCTATATGCCCACAAAGCATCGACTAGCCTCTTGCTCCAATCCTTCCTATCCGGATTCACCGTCTTTTCAAGGATCCCTTTTATCTCACGGTTGGAGAGCTCGGCTTGGCCATTCGTTTGTGGGTGATAGGCCGTAGAAATCTTATGGTTCACCCCAATACTTCTTGAGAAGGTTTCTAATAACCTTATTGCAAAAGTGAGTACCTCTATCACAAACCATGGCTTTTGGAAAACCAAAGCGGGAAAATATGTTTTCTTGGATGAAGGTTGCTACCACTTTTGCATCATCGGTGCGGGTGGTAATTGCTTCCACCCATTTGGACACATAATCAACCGCCAAGAGTATGTATAAGTACCCATAAGAGTTAGGAAAGGGGCCCATAAAGTCGATTCCCTATACATCAAAGACTTCACAATAGAGGAGGGGTTGTTGTGGCATCTCGTTCCTTTTTGTCAAATTCCCCACCCTTTTGCATCGGTCACAAGTCTTCACGAATTAATGAGCATCTTTGAAAAGGCTTGGCCAAAAGAAACCGCATTCAAGCACTTTCCTTGCGGTTCTTTGTGGGCCAAAATGTCCTCCACATGCATATTCATGACAATGATGTAGGATGGATGGAATCTCACTCTCGGGTACACATCTTCTTATAAGTTGATCTTGGCAAAATTTCCACAAGTATGGGTCATCCCATGTGTAGTACTTTGCATCGGACTTTACCTTGCTCCTTTGATGGGAAGAAAAATGGCTTGGAAACCGCTTTGTTACCAAATAGTTGACCATGGTAGCATACCATGGCTCCTCCACTTGGATAGCATAAAGGGACTCATGAGGGAGACCTCCTTCAACCTCATCAAGAGGGCATGATGGTCGTCCTTTAAGGTTTAGCCGGCTTAGATGATCCGCCACCACATTCTTCACCCCTTTCTTGTCCTTGATCTCTACATCGAATTCACTTAGGAGAAGAATCCACCTCAACAACCTTGGTTTTGTATCCTTCTTTGCCACAAGATATCTAATGGCGGCATGATCGGTGTAGATGATCACCTTTGTGCCCAAGAGATAGGATCGAAATTTCTCTAGGGCATATATCACACCAAGGAACTCCTTCTCCGTTGTAGAGTAGTTATTTTGAGCGTCATTCAAGAGTGTAGATGCATATTGAATCACATGGGGTCCCTTGTCACTCTTTTGACCCAAAACAACTCCCAATGCGTAGTCACTCGCATCGGTCATGATTTCAAATGGAAGGTCCCATTGAGGTGCTTGAATAATTAGTGCGGTGACCAATCTCTCCTTTAAATCATCAAAAGCGTTCCTACAAGAGGTATCAAAGACAAACTCCGCTTCTTTGTGAAAAAGCTTACATAGGGGGTTAGCAATCTTTGAAAAGTCTTTAATAAATCTCCGGTAGAAACCGGTATGTCCTAGAAAAGACCTAACGTCTCGGGTGTTAGATGGATAAGGTAAGGTTTTGATAATGTCAACCTTAGCCTTATCCACCTAAACCCCCCTTTCTGACACTACATGTCCTAGAACGATGCCACTAGTCACCATGAAATGACATTTTTCGGAGTTTAAGATGAGGTGGGACTCTTGGCATCGCTCTAAGACAAGAGCAAGGTGTTTTAGACATGCATCATAGGAGTCCCCATGGATGGTGAAATCGTCCATGAATACTTCTATGATCTTTTCTACAAAGTCGGAGAATATGCTCAACATGCACCGTTGGAAGGTTCCCGGTGCATTACATAGACCAAATGGCATTCGGCGATATGAAAATGTACCAAACGGACATGTGAATGTGGTCTTGACTTGATCCTCGGGTGCGATTGGGATTTGAAAATATCCCGAGTACCCGTCAAGGAAACAATAAAAAGCTTTTTCCGCTAGTCTTTCTAACATTTGATCAATAAATAGTAACGGGAAATGATCTTTCAAAGTAACCGCATTCAAGCGGCGGTAGTCAATACACACCCTCCAACTGGTTTGTGGTCGGGTGGAGACCAAGTCTCCTTGTGCGTTCTTGACTACCGTCACTCCTCCCTTTTTGGGCACGACTTGAGTTGGGCTAACCTAACGGGAGTCGGAAATAGGGAAGATGATGCCCATTTGTAAAAGTTTAATTACCTCCTCTTACTCTACCTCCGCCATTGGTGGATTGAGCCTCCTTTGGGGTTTTCGGACCTGTTTGGCATCCACTTCAAGTCTTATCTTGTGCATGCAAGTCACCGGGCTTATTCCCTTGAGGTCCGCTATGCTCCACCCAAATGTATCTCTATGTTTGTGAAGCAATGCTACCAATTTGCCCTCTTGGTCCTCGTTGAGTGTGCTTGAGATGATAAGAGGTAGGGTGTGGTTGTCCCCTAAGAAGATATACTTTAGATGACTTGGAAGAGTTTTCAACTCGACCTTCGGGGGCTTCACAATTGAGGGAAGGGGCTTGTGGAGTGGTATGCTCAAAGCAAAGAGCTCGGACAAGTTTTCCAGACCAGGACGTTGCCGGCACTGGGGGACGCTGGCAGCGTTGTGTGACGTTGGCAGCATTGTGTGACGCTGGCAACGTCGTGTGGCGCTACCAGCGTTTGCCACTGAAGTCCCCTGTTTTCAGCATATTGATGATGTTGAGTTCTTCATAAGTGTCTAGTGGCTCTTCTCTTTCCAAGTCCTTGAGATGTTCCTGCACATCAACCGACAACAAAAAACGCAAACCCTCTTCTTCCACATTGTTAGTTAGGGCCACCTCAAGTGGGTCCCTATCACATAACTTGTACATTTGATGTACCAAAGGCTGGAAAATATCTAAGAAAAAAAAAGATTGAACATCACTAGGGTGTCTCATAGAGACATAGATATTATAGGTCAATCTCTTTCCCTCGAAGTCCATTGTCAAACATCCGTTCGACACATCAATCTTGGTCTTAGAGGTTTTCATGAATGGCCTACCAAGGAGAAGGGGGGTGGCACTTGAACTAGACTCGATGTCTAAAACATAGAAGTCCGCCGGGAAGATAAGGTTATCTACCTCTACTAGTACATCCTCTATCAAACCTTTGGGATAGACACTAGACCTATCAGCTAATTGAATAACCACCCCGGTCTTGGACAAAGGTCCTAAGCATAGGGTCTCATAAATGGATAGGGGCATGACGCTAATAGAGGCTCCAAGGTCTAACATGGCACGTTTGAAACTTTGCCCTACAATGGTGCAAGAGATGGTGAACATGCCCGGGTCTCCACATTTCTTTGGTAATTTTTGTTTGAAAATTGCCGAAACATGATCACTCACCCTAACCCTATGGGTTCCGTTCTTAGGATTTCTCTTAGGTGTACAAAGTTCTTTCAAGAACTTTGCATACCTAGGGAGACTATTAAACAAATTGAGAAGAGGAATGCTTACCTCACACTTTCGGAAGGTTTCATACAAGTCGGTCTCCTTGTCATACTTCCTTGTGCTTATCAAAGCACTAGGAAATGGGATTTCCGGTATGTATTCCTCTACCGCATCATCATCAATAATGTCTTTACCTATCTGTTAAGTGTCTCCCTTGGGGTCCTTACTTGTGGATGTCCCTTTCCCATTCCTTGATAGTTCTTCATGACCAACTACTAACTCTCCCTATCTTCAATTTCCAAGGTCTCCATCTCAAGATTCTTCATCCTCTCCTTGCCTTTTCCAAGGGGGTGTACCTCCAACTCCTTGCCTCCCCTTAAGGTCATGGCACTAGCATTCTCCCTAGGTGGTGGGATGGTTTGAGATGGGAATCTTGTGGAGCTTGAGGCTTGATATTTTGACATATTGGAGGCTATTTGGGATAGTTGAGTTTCGAAGTTGCTTACCCTAAGGTTGTTTGCCTCCCTATCCTTCCTAGCCTCTTCTCTATCTCTCCTTGCCTCCTCCTTATCTCTCCTTGCCTCCTCCCTATCTTTCTCTTGATTGGCAAGGAGTGTTTTCAAAATATCACTCAAGTTCCCTTGAGAGGAAGAATTTCCTTGAATGGGGCCTTGGTTCGATTGTCTTTGAGCATTGTTTTGATATTGAGAGTTGCTTGGGAAATTTGAATTGTTGGGCCTTTGATTGTTGTAAATTCTTTGTGGGTTTTGTTGGAAAATGGAGTTCCGGTTTTGGGTGTGATTTTGGGCTCTCAAATGATTGAATTGACCGTTTTCAAATCTTTTCGACTTATCCCCTCCCCATCCTAAGAGGTCATGGTTCCCCACTTGGTTGTACATTCCCCCACCACTTGGGTTCCTTGAATTGTAATTCTCATACCCCATAGCATTAACACTTTCCATAGTTGCTCCTTGTTCAATCATGATGTAACATGTGTTGGTGGCATGGTCACTGATGCGTCTATTTTATATAGACTTTTTAGTCCATTTATGCACGCATTTCTATGTCATTTAGGTGATATTATGTCACTATATGCCTCTATTTGGCTACTTTGTACTTTCATTACCATTTTATAGGTACAAGCTGCGTAGTAGCGGAAACCGAGCCAAAACAGTCCACTTTGCATGCATTTAGGAGAATGGAAGGAACGGAACAGAAGCTCTTGCATGGGAAAGCGTGAAACCGCTCACAATCAAGCCCAAAGCCACGACCAACACTATATGCTAGGCCAAAAGACCTCGATCGACCATATATTTGGTCGATCGAGGGGAGTATTGATGGAGAAGACCTCGATCGAGCTGTCATCTGGTCGATCGAGGGATAGCTGTTGAAGAGTTGATCGATCGAGAGGAAGAAGTCCTCGATCGACTGATATTCTCAAATAAAGACCTCGATCGAAGGGAATGTTCCCTCGATCGAGTGAAATCTATCACGGGCCTTAAGTCCATAGAGTAATTAGGTTAGAAGTCGTGTTATGCATTATATAAGACTCTTAGGTCGTCATTAATTAAGGCATAATCGACTACTTAGCAGACACTTATCATTCACCATTAGTTTATGTACTTTCTTAATCTTTAAGTTTACATTCGGGCTTATTATTGATGCGGATTTGTTCTTTACGCCGGATTCGCTAAGATTGTAAACTCTTTTCTCTCCTTTATACTTAATCTTTGTTTTAGTCTTAATTACTGTTTACCTTTCTTATTTGCTGCGTTATTGTTCTTTATGCTTGTTAATAACGATTATATCATGTCTAATGTCATATATTCAATCGTCTTTATTACTAGCATCATTAATAGTATGAGTAGCTAATTCCATTGTATGTTAGGATGAGGAAAACTGTAGTAAAGGCATGATAGGATAGAATACATTAGTTAATCTTGAGTATGAGAATCGATCTAAGCAATATAATTGAGGTTAGTCGAATGAGTGCACGCAGGAGACTAGCTAGGTAGTTAACCCCGACCTGGATCGAGAGATTGGAAGGGAAAGGCTTGCTTAGAATTGATAGGTGACTCCTAAGAGGGCGAGAGTTAATTAGGAAAATCCCTAGGGTGCTTTGAGACCGAGAGGAGAAAACCATTGCCCTTCTCATTGATAGATTGACTGTGACACCCTCAAATTTGCGGAAAGAAAAAAATTAATTTAAATACATAAACAAGGGTGTCATAAATAAAAAGTCCATAAGAAAAGGAAAATAATATTATACATAAAAATTATACAAGACGGGAGACATATCTCCCGTATAAATACGGAAATAAAAGAGTGTATAATAATATACAATCTAAGAACCGAATATAGGTCCAAGGTAAATACTTCGCTCGCTAGCTCGTCAATGTACCCCAAATATGCATCACCACCTGTTCGACCGCATTAAATATAAACACGGAAGCCACAGTCAGTGGGGAGTAACTCCGAGTTCTCCCAGCCACGAAATGTCGAGTTTAATTAAACATGAATAACATAAAAGCAATGTATATGGAAAATACAAACCTTAACATATAAGATATGCTTTTCATGTTATGAAACAGATAACTAACATATAACCTATCATGTGAAAGCTCTCATGTGAATCTGATAATAAACTATAACAAGAGGTAGGGAAGTTGGTATGCTAGCTCAGAGGTTACCCTGTAACATGGCCATGATACACTCAAACCCTAATCAACACGTAATCATGTGACTCAGTTAACAATCGGGAATCCAAACTCTATCAATCTTAGCCGGCTTGCATCTCACCTTCTAAAACTCATAGAATCATCATACATGAAAGACCAATACTTCTACAAACAGGCATAAGTTCTTAGTACCGTCAATAGTCGACTGTAACTCAAGTCTATACCACGAGGTAGGATATACTTAAATATTTAGGCTCAGCGGTCACGCTAATAACATGGCCCAAATACCAAGCACACCTCTAGGCTCAGCGGTTACACTAATAACATGGCCCAGATCCAAAGCACATATCTTAGCTCAGAGGTTACCCTAATAACATGTCCAAGATACGACTCAACCCTAAACCTAGACTGCGCAGACCTAGAGAAATGAGAAGATCCATCGCATCCAAGACCCATGATACAATCACATGAGTACCCCTAAGAAGATCCATCAAAGGGTTGGCTAGTACTAAAGCTGGCTCCATTTCCCAAAGTGGAAACCATGGCAGCCATGCCCCGACTTGAAGATCCATCAAGCCGGGAACACAAAAGCTACCAAGCGGCAAACTCCATATGCTCGTTAAAGATAGTACGGCCTATCAATGTCATGGTCCAAGATACTCATTTAGAATTAGAATGGTCAAGACGCCATATACTCATAATTCTCTATGGGTACTTAGTCAACACGACACCAACCATATAATCAAACAGTCACAGGGAAAACTTCCTATCATGTGAATAATTGCATATAAATCATATTCAAATATCATATCGCCTCATATCTACTAAGGCTCATTCATTCATTCATTAAATAAAACCTTACCTGAAGACAAATCCCCGACCCGAGTCCCGCGACGGGTCATCAGTCAAAACGGGGCTGACTAGATCGTAGGTTGACCAAACCCGTTTGGTCAAACCGGCTAGAAACAGAGTCTTAGCCATCGAGGCTTGAACATAAGAATCATCATATTAAATTCGTGTTATTTCATTCTATTTCTAACATGTGAATTATTAAATCATACCACCACCCGCTTGACTTAAAGGATATCAATTTAAACTACCATCTCGTATTATAATTTCTAACATGTGAGAAATAATAATTTAATGAAAAACCTTTTAATTAAATATTTTACTTATTAATATTTCTCACTTGCTAATTATTACAAAACGCAATAAAATAACAATAACTCAAAAACCGTCACCATTCCAACAAAGGGACCCACGGGCTGATTTGGGCCAACATGACACGGGCCTGGACTGGGCCCCACGACCTGGTTTTGGGCTGTTTTGGCCTTTTGATCGATTTTACTAAAAACCGCTTCTTAATATTTCCCGCATGCTTTTTAACTTATTTAAAACCCGTCAAAACAATAACCAAACAATCAAACATCGACACAACCCAAAGACCAAAACCCGGACCCACCCTTGACCAACCCAGACCGGCCTGGACCGGGCCTGAACCGGCCTGAACCGGCTGGTTTGGGTCCGGTTTTCCAGCCCCCTAAACAGCCCCCAAAACCGGTTCCCACAACCACAAACACAAATTATTTCCAACATGTTTTAATTAACAAACAACCATGTTAACAACCATCCATCATACAAAAATCATGATTATGACAAATCATAAAAATATATCAAGAACACCAACATGTTTATAAATTCATACAACATGATAAAAACGATTACTTATCATGTTACTCATTAAAACCGTAAATCATAAACAACAACTAAAGGAATGTAACATTATTCGTCGAGTAACTCGGAATCGTTACCTTAGCTAGCTAAAATCAAGTAGCACCAAAATAATAAGAACTAAGAAAATAAGAAACCCGTCTTCTAATCTTCTCCTAAAATATACGAGTCACAAAACTCGTCTTCAAAATCTTCCCCTATAAGAAATGACAAGAAAAACATTATTAGAACTTAAAATATGAATTCCCATAATTTAAAGTGTTGAAAACGATTTTGTCGGAATTGGAAATAAAACGTACTTGAAGATGGAGAGCGAAGAGGAGATTCTAGAAATATAAGTTAGGACGGATTTAATTAAGAAATGAAGGTTTTATGATGATTTTGCTCAAGAACGACGAAGAACAAATGAAGAACGACGAAGAACGAATGAAGAACGATGAAGAACGAGTAATTAGATCTTAATTTGATTGATTGTAAAATGAAAAGTTGTTGGTGAGTAATGAAAAGAAAGAAAATATCAAGGCTTAAGAGGGGAAAAAGAGACGTGTGAAATGGAGAGGAATCGGGTCTGTTTTTACGCGATTTGCGGAGTTTAAGTTGACAGACCGATAAAGTTACAAATATCTTAGATATTTTTATTAGTTTAATCATATTAATTAAAAGATCTAATATGAGTGGAAAAAAAAGTGACATGGGGCGTATGACTCATGTCAAAGTCGGGTTTCGGGACTTAAGTTGACCCGGGAATAGTTAAATGACGTTTGGGGTTAAATCCAAAAACGCTTCTTTAATTCGAATGAAAATTGAAAAAATTTTATTAAATTATGATAAATTCAATAAATCTGAATAAAAATAAATTAAAATATTATTTTTTTAAATAAAATTTCGGTCTTCAAAATTACGAGGCGAGTCGGGACAAAGTCAACGAAAAGTCAAAGTTGACTAAAAGTCAAGAAAAGTCAAAGATGAAAAGTCAAGAAAAGTTTATGACGACTTAAAAGTCAAGAAAAGTCAATGACGACTTTTAAAAAGTCAAGAAAAAGTCAAAGACGACTTAAAAGTCAAGAAAAGTCAAAGATGACTAAAAACGGTCTTTTCATGAAATCTCTCAGAAATTCCAAATACGAACGCGGAATTTCAAAATACGACTCGAAACAATAAATTCTATTTTAAAAACTTAAGTCTGCTGGAAAGTGTTAGTAAATATTTTCTCTAGAAAAATAAGGTATATTTCGGGTTGTTACATTGACTGACTTAGTTGACACGTAGATGCCGATATTGCAGTAGACTTAATCGTAGCATATTCTTCCTTTATCTGATTTATTTCGTGTTTATCTCTACCCTTATTTCTCTTCCCTTAAATCTTATTTAGTTTAGTTTAAAACAAATTCAAAGCCCCTAGACTGTGACTGACAGACTTAGATTGCAGTTAGTTAATTTCCTCCCTGTGGAGATCGACCCTACTTCCGCTATCTTCTTTAGTTAGTAGACTTAGGCTTTTATTTTTGGTGTATAACGACTCGCATCAAATTTTGGCGCCGTTGCCGGGGAGCCAATTTAATTTTTTATTTATTTATTTCTGTCTCGTCTTAAGGAATTTCTAATTCCTTAAGACTGTTCTTATTTTTCTCTCTACAGTTGTGTATGCGCAGGTCCCAAAGGCTCGAGTTAGTGGAAGCTGATCCAGAGTCCGAAAGAACATTCTTACGCAGAAAGAGAGGGTTAGATAAGACTGTTCAGGAGGAAGACTTGAGTACTTCTGACTCCGTCTTCGACAGTTTTATTTTCGAGGAAGATTCGACTGTTGAGACTATCGTATCAGCGAAGATGCCTAACATTGCTAGTCACTCTGAGCCCACCGCTGCATGTATACCTCAGGGGTTCAAACTTACAACAGACGAAGATGGAACTTCTTTTGATCTTCGTCCGTCTTATATCAAGCTTGTTCAGCAGGACAAGTATAGGGGTGTGGCTGGGGAAGATCCGAGAAAGCATATGGAGACTTTTGCTGGTTACTGCTCCTCTATTCCAGTTTCTAAAGGGGTTACACAAGACAAGATCAACGAGGTCTTGTTCCCTTTTTCTCTTACCGACAATGCCAAAGATTGGTTGAAGAATCTGAATAGAGAAGAACTTGGCATTACTGACTGGACTACACTTGCACTGGCCTTCTACAAGAAGTATTTTCCACCACAGAGGACGAATGCTTTGAGGGGTCAGATTACAAATTTCAAGCAGACAGTTCATGAAAATCTCTATGAGTCATGGGATCGATTTAAGACGCTGGTGAGGTCTGTTCCTCACCATGGGTTCGAATAGTGGTTTCTATGTAACCATTTTTACAACAGGTTGTATGATGATCATCGAGCTATTCTAGATGCCGCATCGAACGGGAGATTCCAGAAGGAGATAGATGATGATAAGGGTTGTAAATTGATCGAGGAGATGGTAACCCACTGTGCTGAATATGGTAATCCGCGAAGTGGTACACGGATAGTAGCTAGTGTTGATTCTGACGGTCTGGATGCTAAATTTGATAAACTGAATGCCAGACTTGACAAATGGGAGAAACAGGCTGCAGATAACCAGCAGACGGTTGATTTGCTGCAGCGAGATGAAGTGATCACTTGTGAAAGGTGTGGCGAAACTGGTCACACGGTTGTAGATTGTTTTGCAGAAAAGGAGCAAGTTTGTTCCTTTCAACAATATCGCCAAGGGGGTAGTTACTATAATCAGGGGAATATCCATCCCAACTTGAGATGGACGAGCCATAATGTCCTAAATCCTACTCCTCCACCACAGCAGCCGATTTATCAACCGCCGCATAAGCAAGGATTCCAAAAAATCTAGCCTTCACAACAAGTTAGTTCCTCATCTGGAGGAATTTCAGAAGTTGGAGAGCTAAAGTCGATGATACAAGCTTTAGCTACCCAATTGAGCAAATCTGATCAAGCAACGAATGCTACTATTAAACTCTTGGAGTCGCAGATTTGCTCAATTGGCGGGAGCTAGATCGATTAGGCAACCTGGCCAGTTACCGTCTCAGACCGATAAGAACAAGGAGACACTGAACATGATCACTCTGCGAAGCGGTCTCGCTTATGACAGTCCTGGTGGTACCGTTGCTGATATCTCTGGTGCGCATTCCAATGTTTCGAAGGCTGATGCTGATATTGTGATCGATCGAGGAGCTTGTTCTAGTCGATCGAATGAATTGAAGGGAAATTTACTCGATCGAGAGGTTGTTGTTCCTCGATCGAGTGAATCAGAGAGACAGAAGCTCGATCGAGAGGGTTCAGTTGCTCGATCGAGTATTTTGACCGATGATGCTGCTCGATCGAGCAGTTTGAATTCCAAAAATGATCGATCGAGTGACATTGATACTCGATCGATGGGTCCTAATGAGCGAGAAGCTCGATCGAAGGGGTTAAGCAAGCGGATGATTAACAACGTGATTGTCAAGGATACACAACGTGGATCACCTGACATTCCTGTTCCGTTTCCCGGTCGGTTGAAGAAGGCTAAGGTCGAAAAGGAATTTGTTCGGTTCACTGACATTGTACGCGATCTTAAAGTGAATGTTCCATTTGCAGACCTCTTATTAAAGGTACCCTCTTACTTGAAATTTATGCGTGAAATTCTTTTACATAAGAGGTCAGTCGATACTGTAGAGACTGTAGCTTTGACTGAGGAATGCTCCGCGTTCCTCCAGAACAAATGCCCACCTAAACTGTCCGACCCAGGTAGCTTTTCCATACCGTGTCATATAGGTACCTATCTTATAGATAATGCGTTATGTGACCTAGGAGCTAGTGTTAGCGTCTTACCTTTGTCTTTAGCCAAACGGTTAGGCTTCACCAAGCTTCAGTGTACCAACATGACGGTGCAAATGGCAGATATGACCTTGTCCCGACCTTTAGGAGTCATAGAGGATGTACCTGTGCAAATAGGGAGATTCTTTATCCCGGTCGACTTCATAGTATTGGACATACCTGAGGATTCTCACACTCCCATCATTTTGGGATGACCGTTCTTGCATACTGAGCAAGCGGTTATTGATGTCGGGTTACGGACATTAACTTTTCAGATAGGTGGGGAGAACCTAGTTTTCACTTAGTCTCATGCTAGTAAAGATCCCATGCTTGTTTCACCATGTCACGCGCTTCCCTTAGCTGACATCACACCTGATTTGTTTACGCATGACAAAGCTTCGGTTCCTATCGAGCCTATAACTCCTGTTTCTGATATTCTTATTGCTACCGTAACACCTCCGCCCCAGCTTGGGAGCGAATTGGAGGAACGCACTGTTGTGTGTTGTCTTACAGATAATAGATTGGTTGTGGGAAAATATCCGTATATTTCTCCTCTAAATTTCAGGATTATAACAAAATTATAAGATACGAAATAACGAGTCATATATGAAAAATAACGATATGAATAAGAGATAAAAATCAACCTTTGGTCCTTGTAAATTGGCCTAAGAACAATATCAAAGGTATGATATCTCCTACTAGTTGCACCCAAGATGCTCCTTGATATGCCTTAATCGTGCTAGAACGATTATACAAAAATTACCGCTAATTTTATGTGAGGTTTGATGATCGATCTAGAGAGAAAAATTGAGAGAAAAATCACCCTAGTGCTTGTGTTCTGTGCCGTCACTCTCCTTCAAAAACCCTAGGTATTTTTCTTTTTATTCTCTCCTAATCATACTAGCTAGGTTTTCCTAAAATAAGAAATTGCAATTAGGATCCTTTCCAAACCGATTTGAACCGAGTAGATATATCCATTTATTGCTTCCTAATTTTTTTGGTCACACCTAGTAAATAACATCCATTGTATTATTATTATTATCGTCACTAATATCGTCATCTTATTAATAAGTCCACTCAACCTTTTGCAGTCGATTTATTAATACATGTCTGACAATATTTACAATAATTATTACGAGTAATACATTTGCTTAATTAAATATAACAGTTTATATTTAATCACGAATTAACTGATTAGTTCGTTTAAGCTAACATTATTTACATTAATTAAATATAACAGTTTATATTCAATTTACGAATTAACAGTTTAATCCGTCTATCATCATCATTTTTGACTAACCTTTTAGTCAAATACATCGACTAACCTTTTAGTCGTATAAGGCATCAATATGACTATATTATTCATATAATCACATCTCTCAGACACATCCTATAGGTGTGACTTATAGGGACCAGTTGATCACCGCCATAATAAAATGACAATAACGTCAAACTTCTAGCGAGCCAACCGTTATTGATAAACGTTAATCAACTGATTATTATACAAAGTATACCCTGTGAACCTACAGAGATTTATTTATGTTATTGCACTAACTGTGGAGGACACTGGCTCCAACAATCTCCCACTTGTCTGTACAAGTGTATGTGCGATAACCGATTCTCATATCCATAATAAATTTCTCCCACTCAATGTAAACCAATTTGCAAAGTTTGTATTCACAAAGGTCGTAGTTTACAAGTGATCAGTATCAAGAGTAGTTTCCTCGACTAGAGAGTAACTTAACTGATAAACGAATCTTTATTCGAGCATGGCCATGCATTTCAGTTACAACTCCTCGAGTGGCCCTGAGAAATAACATAACCTGATAAAGGTTGGATATTTTCTTCAACTCGAATCTTGCAGATTCAAGCGCAGTATGAAATGACCCGGTAAAAATCTACTTAGCCTCCTGTTACGGTCGACCATGAGAAAGAAACCAAAGTCACCCAAAAACTGCCTTAATCTCAAGAGACAGTCAATAGTCAAAAGAATCGACTCTAGGAACACTATGGACGTCCTATCCACAACCTGGCACCTAATGTTCTGAAACATTTAGGACTCCATAACGTTGTCACAAAATTTCATCATAGTGCAACCCTTGCACTTGAGTGAAACCTTTTGCCACTAGTCGTGCCTTGTATGTATCTGGTTGTCCTTCTCCAGAATGCTTTATCTTATAAAGCCATTTGCACTGAAGAGGCCGAGCCTTATCAGGTAAGTCAACCAGATCCCATACGTCATTCTCATACATAGAGTCCATCTCGGATTGCATGGCTTCAAGCCATAGCTTAGAGTCGGAACAGGTCATGGCACCTTTATAGGTAGCGGGTTCGTTACTCTCTAGGAGTAAAACGTCATCTCTCTCATTCTCCTCGACCATACCAATGTATCTGTCTGGAGGAATAGAGTGTCTACCCGACCTCCTAGGTTCCAAAGGAATATTGACCACAACCGATGATGAAGGAATGGTTTCCTCCATTGATTGCTCGGTTGTTGGTTCTTGAATCTCCGACAGATCGAAGGTTCTTGCAGTAGGAGCTGGGGCACAGGCAGGGCAGAATCCAACAAGGGGGATCAAGGGGTGAGCATTGGTAACCAAGGGGAGGTCTACATGGGCATCCAGGGGTCAATCTGGGGACAAGGGATGGGTAACAAAGGGGATAAATTCAAACTGATAAGTGCTAACCAGGACCAAGTCACAATGAGGGTCCATGATAGCCAAGACACGAGCCAGGACATGAGCCAAGACACGAGCCAGGCTAACCAAAGACAAGCCTACCCACACCCAACCAGAAAATCACAAAAACAGCCTACAACAGCCACTTGGAGAAGCCATAACTACCACCACACTTCAAACCACCAGCTACCACCAAGCCCAGCTAAAACCTTACCCACCTAGGTCCAAAAAAGTCCTAGGGAACCAGTTCCAAAACACAACACAACTACCCTAAAAATCCAAATCAAAACAGCCTACCTAAAGCATAAAGCATAAAGCAGTCTTTCCATTTCTAGCTAAAAACTGAAAGACTATCTCCAAAAGTCTTTCCTTGTCTTCCCTACTATTAGAACTACTGCAGAAGAAGGTCAAGGAGCATTGATGAGCCTCGTCCACAAGTTCCAAGCCAACACCAAGCAACAAGCACAACCTGGAGCATGTCATTGTCAAATGTCTGCATTTTGTCTGTTTTATTGTTTTTCTTTTGGCATTAGCAGTCTGTATTTCTAGCCAGTATTTTGTCATCTTTTAATAGTTAATCTTGGCCCTTAGATGATACTCTAGGGTTGTAATCAGATCAAGCATTGAGGCCTATATAAGGACCCATGCTCTTTTGTACAAGGCAGTTGTTATTGAATGAAAAAACTTGAGCATTGTTCTCATTTCAAAAATCTTTCCAACTTATGCATTGTCTTGGTTGAAAGTCAGGCCAGATAACTTCCTGTGCTAGGCTGTGGTTGTTGATCTAAGTCTGTGGCAAGTTAGATATCCCTGTGCTTAGACTGTGGGGTGTTTGCTTGTTGTTTAGTTCAAGTCTACTTACCTGTGCTAGGCTGTGGTAAGGAGTCTTAACTAGTCTAGTTTGTTGTTTGATTCCCTGTGTTGAGCTGTGGGAGTTGAGTAACATCCATATCCAGTGCTAGATAGGAGTCTAGGGTCCAATTCCTAACACACCCCTATAATATCACTGCAATTCTGGCATCAGAGCTTTGGTTGTGAGGCCATTGTTATCCTAACTACAACAAAAACACAAAAAATAACCCAATGAGTGAAGAGAGGCTTGCAGGTATTGAAGGCAAGGTGGATCAGCTAGCAGGCACTGTCAATGTAGTGCTGGCTGCCTTGAACACTGTCATGGAGAACATTGCTCCTCCACTGAGGGGAAGACCACCCCCTAGAGGCAGAGGCAGAGGTCGTGGCCACATGGGCATGGGAAGAGGACATCCCCTGCAGGAGGAAGAAGGGTCAGACTCAGGAGAAAGCAACAGAACTTATGAAGAGATTCCAGAGCACACTGACAAGCATCTCAAGGTAGAAATTCCTGAATTCTCTGGTAGTTTAAACCCTGATGATCTATTAGAATGGATTAGGGATGTTGAGAAGGTATTTGAATACAAAAGTTACTCTGATATTAAGTCTTTTAAAGTTGCTGTGCTAAGATTGAAAGGGTATGCATCCCTATGGTTTGACAACTTAAAGCACCAAAGGATTAAGGAGGGTAAGGAACCTCTTAGGTCTTGGTCAAAACTGAAAAAGAAAATGCTAAACAAATTTGTCACTAAAGACTACACCCAAGATCTGTTCATTAAACTATCCAAACTGAAACAAGAAGAGAGGTCTGTGGAGGCATACCTCAGGGACTTTGAGCAATTGACTCTCCAGTGTGAGGTCAATGAGAAACCTGAGCAAAGGATTGCCAGATTCTTAGAGGGTCTAGATAGGAGCATTGCTGCTAGAGTAAGGATGCAACCTTTGTGGTCCTATGATGATGTTGTCAACCTGGCTTTGAGGGTTGAAAAAATGGGGAAAACCAAACCAGCTCTACCTAAGCCTGTTACTAGACCTGCATACAAACCTTACAGTGGTATTAGGGTGGGAGAGACCCCTAAGACAACCAGCCAATCAACCACAGACAAAGGAAAAGGAGTTGTGAACTCTAAACCCAACCCCACCCCAACTGAGAACAAAATCAGATGTTTCCAATGCCAAGGTTATGGCCACTTTAGGAAGGACTGTCCTTCTAAGAGAACCATGACACTTATGGAGGTAGAAGAGTGGGAGAAGGAGGGATTAGTTGAGTATGAGGTTGATGACAGCATGGTGCTAGAGGTAGTGACAGCTGAGGAGGAACCAATGCAGGACTTGGTCATGGCTCACCCTGACACAGGCCATAACTTGGTCCTATGGAGGGTCATGCACTCTCAACATACTCCATTGGAGGATGACCAGAGGTCCTTAATATTCAGAAGCAGGTGCACCATTCAAGAGAGGGTCTGCAACTTGATCATTGATGGGGGGAGTTGTACCAATGTGGCTTCCATCACCCTAGTGAACAAGCTAAGTCTGATTACTCAAGAGCACCCACACCCCTACAAACTGAGATGGCTTAACAAGGGGGCTGAGGTGAGGGTTGATAGGCAATGCCTGGTGCCATTCTCTATTGGGAAGGTATACCAAGATGAGGTATTGTGTGATGTAGTACCAATGGATGCCTGTCACCTACTACTAGGGAGGCCTTGGGAGTTTGATAGAAACACCACTCATCAGGGTAGGGATAACACCTATAGCTTCAGGCATGGGGGAAAGAAGGTAACTTTGACACCTCTACCACCCAACCAGAGGAATTATGGGAGTCCCAATGTGCCAGAGGAGGTCAATGGGGTGTTGTTTTTATCAGAGGCAGCTATGATCAAGGAGATGAAGCAAGAACAACCTGTGATCATCTTGCTATCTAAGGAAGTAACAGAAGGGGAAGGTTCCAAGTTGCCAGCAGAGGTTGAACCTTTGATCTTGAGATACAAGGAGGTCTTTCCAAGAGAGTTACCAGATGGACTACCACCCCTAAGAGGGATTGAGCACCACATTGATTTGGTCCCAGGTTCTGTGCTGCCAAATAGGCCAGCCTACAGGAGTGACCCAACTGCCACCAAGGAGTTGCAGAAGCAGATTGAGGAGCTTATGAGCAAAGGGTTTGTGAGGGAGTCCCTAAGCCCTTGTGCTGTACCTGCTCTACTAGTGCCTAAGAAGGATGGCACCTGGAGGATGTGCACTGACAGCAGGGCAATCAACAACATTACAGTCAAGTATAGGTTCCCCATTCCAAGGCTAGATGACATGCTTGATGAGCTAAGTGGAGCTCAGGTCTTTTCCAAGATTGATCTAAGGCAGGGTTACCATCAGGTGAGGCTCAGAGAGGGGGATGAATGGAAGACTGCATTCAAGACAAAACATGGTCTGTATGAATGGCTTGTCATGCCATTTGGACTATCCAATGCACCAAGCACCTTCATGAGACTTATGACAGAAGTGTTGAGGCCTTGTTTGGGCAGGTTTGCTGTGGTTTACTTTGATGACATCCTAGTGTATAGTAGCAGCAGAGGGGAACATCTCAGGCACCTTGAAACAATCTTTGGGATCTTAAAGGAGCAGAAGCTGTATGGGAAGCTAGAGAAGTGTACCTTCATGGTTGAGGAGGTTGCATTTCTAGGGTACATTGTGTCAGGAAGAGGAATCTCAGTTGATCAGGAGAAAGTTGCAGCCATACAAACATGGCCTACACCTAAAACCATCACTGAGGTAAGGGGGTTCCATGGGTTGGCTTCATTCTATAGGAGGTTCATCAAGAACTTCAGTTCAGTTGTAGCACCCATCACTGAGTGCTTGAAGAAAGGGGAGTTCCAGTGGACTGAGGAGGCCCAACAATCCTTTGAAAGGATCAAGAGGTTGATGTGTGAGACTCCAATCCTTAAACTACCTGACTTTGATCAGCTGTTTGAGGTGGAATGTGATGCTAGTGGGGTTGGCATTGGGGCAGTGTTGATACAAGGGCAAAAGCCAGTTGCTTATTTCAGTGAGAAACTGAATGGTGCCAAGCTCAAGTACTCCACTTATGATAAGGAATTCTATGCCATCATCAGAGCAGTCATGCATTGGGGGCACTACTTGAAGCCAAAGCCTTTTGTTCTGCACTCAGATCATGAGGCCTTGAAATATATCAGTGGCCAACACAAACTAAATCACAGACATGCCAAGTGGGTAGAGTTTCTACAATCCTTTACATTCTCTAGTAAGTACAAGGAAGGGAAACAGAATGTTGTGGCAGATGCACTGTCAAGGAGGCATTCTTTGCTAGCAGTCATGGAGCAAAGGGTGTTGGGGTTTGAATTTCTGAAGGAATTGTACAAGGAGGACCCTGACTTTGCTGAGGAATGGATCACACAAACTGGAGGAGGAAGGACTCAAGGGGGGAAGTACATGCTGCAGGAGGGGTTCTTGTTCCAAGGAAACAAGCTATGCATCCCAAGGGGCTCTTACAGGGATCTACTCATCAGGGAAGTACACTCAGGGGGACTAGGGGGACACTTTGGGGTTCAAAAGACACTTGAAATACTGCAGGATCAATTCTACTGGCCCAGGATGATAGGGGATGTTCAGGTTGTCCTCAGGAGGTGCTCCACATGTCAACAAGCCAAGAGTTCTTTCCAGACTGGACCTTACACTCCACTACCAGTGCCAAACAAACCTTGGGAGGATGTGAGCATGGACTTTATTGTTGCACTACCCAGAACACAAAGAGGTAAGGATTCTGTAATGGTTGTTGTTGACAGGTTTAGCAAGATGGCTCACTTTGTGGCTTGCAAGAAGACTGAGGATGCTGCAAGTGTTGCTGAGCTATACTTGAAGGAGATTGTGAGGCTACATGGGGTTCCTAAGTCAATAGTCTCAGACAGGGATGTTAAGTTCATGAGTTACTTCTGGAAAACACTATGGAGACTCTTGAAGACCAGGCTTTTGTTCAGCACTTCTCACCACCCTCAGACTGATGGCCAAACTGAGGTCACAAACAAGACTCTAGGGAGGATCTTGAGGTGTCTGGTAAGCAAGTCCTTGAAGGATTGGGACTTGAAGCTAGCTCATGCTGAGTTTGCTTTCAACAGAGCACCCTCATCTGCAACAGGTCACAGTCCATTTGAGGTTGTCTATGGGATTAATCCACTTATGCCACTGGAATTAGCTAACATACCAAGGGAGGAGGTGAACTTTGATGCAAAGAGGAGGGTTGAGCAGATGGTGAAGCTTCATGAGTCAGTCAGAAAGCAAATAGAAAGGGCAAATGAGAGGTACAAGAAACAGTCCAAGGTTCCTAGGTCCAAGAAGGAGTTTGTGCCAGGGGATTTAGTGTGGCTCCACTTGAGGAAGGAGAGGTTCCCAGCTAGGAGGAAGAACAAACTCATGCCTAGAGCTGATGGTCCATTTGAAATCATAGAAAGTGTTGGTCCTAATGCATACAAGGTTGATCTACCAGGAGACTATGGGGTTCATGGCACTTTCAATGTAGGGGATCTCAGTCCATACTATGGGGATTCTGGAGATGAGGAGGCTACAGGCTTGAGGACAAGCCCAATTCAACCAGGGGAGGATGCAGCAGGAGCTGGGGCACAGGGCAGGGCAGAATCCAACAAGGGGGATCAAGGGGTGAGCATTGGTAACCAAGGGGAGGTCTACATGGGCATCCAGGGGTCAATCTGGGGACAAGGGATGGGTAACAAAGGGGATAAATTCAAACTGATAAGTGCTAACCAGGACCAAGTCACAATGAGGGTCCATGATAGCCAAGACACGAGCCAGGACATGAGCCAAGACACGAGCCAGGCTAACCAAAGACAAGCCTACCCACACCCAACCAGAAAATCACAAAAACAGCCTACAACAGCTACTTGGAGAAGCCATAACTACCACCACACTTCAAACCACCAGCTACCACCAAGCCCAGCTAAAACCTTACCCACCTAGGTCCAAAAAAGTCCTAGGGAACCAGTTCCAAAACACAACACAACTACCCTAAAAATCCAAATCAAAACAGCCTACCTAAAGCATAAAGCATAAAGCAGTCTTTCCATTTCTAGCTAAAAACTGAAAGACTATCTCCAAAAGTGAACTGAAACTTCTTAGAAAAGGATGGTTTTGTTGTATGGATAGGCCACGGTTAGCACTTCCTCACACTTGGCTCACTTGTTTAGGAAAAGACCCTCAACAACCTGCACTAGGCTAGGCAATTCAGATAGTACCTTGCATCCTAGCACACAAGCACAGATGACAAGGGGTGGTGTTAGGACTCAAGACACACAAGTAATGAGTTCTAATCCCTGCAGTCTTAGCTCACACACAAGCTCACTAAGGAATGCTACAATACTTAGCTTTTGCTGAAGGATTGTTTTGAACAAAGTTCAGAATTATATTAATCAAAGTCTGTCTCTTTAGGTTACAACTTGGGCCTTATATAGGCAAATGACAACAGATCCTGACCCTTGAAAAACAAGGACATCTAAGGGCTTAAAGCCTTACATCTTACTGATAAAAACAACTACAAAGTCAGCTAATGAGGACAACAAACAGACTGTAAAACAGAGAAAAGAAAGACTGCAAAAGTAGGTTTGTTTCTTTCCAGAAATGGTAAGTCTGCAAACTGTCTTGGGGAGTCTTTGCTTGGCTTGTTCTTGCTGTGTTTGGGGCTGACAAAGGCTTCATATACGACCTTCCTAACATACTAACTACACCTGAGGTTGATCATACACAAAAATAAGGAGCTTTGGACAGAAATATTGGCCTTGGTGCCAGCTGACTCCTCCATATGACCTTCACTCTTCTAGGCTGTTTTAGATGGACTTCTAGACTTTATTTGGAAAACTTGTCCTGGACTTTTCTCTTGCTAAGGACCTCAACTTTAAGGGAAAAGAAGATGGAGCCCCTGGTTGGACTCGTACTGCATGATATTTGATTTATACTCTGGCTGGTCTTGACTGTTTTTCAGGAAACTGGACCCTGCTCTTGTGACCCTTCTTGTGGTTGTGCTTGCTTGACTTGTTGCTGCTTCTTGACTGTAATGGGGGTGCTTGGGGAGTGTTATGCCTGGTGCCTTTGGTGTGGGGCTCTTGCCTGTTTGGTTGGGGGTTGGTTGGGACCTTTTGGCTGTAATGGTGCAATCCTGGCTAGCTGAGTTCTTGGCTTGGTGATGATGGAGCTCTACTCCTGTTTCAAACTCTCCTTCTTGAAAAGGATTTGCCCTCAAATCCTCACTGTTCTCCTCATCAGACTCTCCATAGTATGGGCTTAGATCACCCACATTGAATGTTCCATGTACTCCATACTCTCCTGGGAGGTCAATCTTGTATGCATTGGACCCCAACTTCTCCATGACCTCAAAAGGACCCTCTGCTCTTGGACTTAGCTTGTTCTTTCTTTTGTCAGGAAACCTCTCCTTCCTTAGGTGCAACCATACTAGATCTCCTGCTTTGAACTCTTTGGATTTCTTTGGACCCTTTGCTCTGGCTTTATACATCTCATTAGTCTTCTCAATTTGCTGTTTCACCTTAGCATGTATCTGCATCATCTGTTCTACCCTGTTCCTTGCATCATAGGGCACCACCTTCTTTGCCATTGGTACAAGTTCTGTTGGCATCAAGGGGTTAGTGCCATAAACAACTTCAAATGGACTTTTACCTGTACTGGTGGAGGGGGCTCTGTTGAAAGCAAATTCTGCCTGTGCCAGCTGCAAATCCCAATCCTTTAAAGACCTTGAAATGATACACCTCAGAATCCTGCCCAGAGTCTTGTTTGTTACCTCTGTCTGCCCATCAGTTTGGGGATGATGAGAGGTGCTGAACAGGAGCCTTGTCTTTAGAAGCTTCCAAAGTGTCCTCCAGAAGTGACTCATGAACTTAGTATCCCTGTCAGATACTATGGTTCTTGGTACTCCATGGAGCTTCACAATCTCCTTGAAATACAAGTCTGCAACTCCCATGGCATCTTCAGTTTTCTTGCAAGCAACAAAGTGTGCCATCTTACTAAATCTGTCCACAACCACCATGACTGAGTCCTTGCCCCTCTGAGTTCTAGGAAGAGCCACTATAAAGTCCATACTAACATCCTCCCAAGGCTTGTCTGGGACTGGCAAGGGGGTGTATGCTCCAGCCTGAAAGAATGACTTGGACCTTTGGCAAGCACTACACCTTCTTATCACATCCTGAACATCTCCCAACATCCTTGGCCAATAGAATTGTTCCTGCAGCATGTCATAGGTCTTCTGGATGCCAAAGTGGCCAGCTAGACCATTTGAGTGAACCTCTTTTACTAACAATCCCCTATAAGGACCCTTTGGTATACAGAGTTTGTTCCCTAGGAACAAGAATCCTTCCTGCTCTGAGTATCTACTCCCATTCTTAGTGGTGCCCTCTAGTCTTGCCACCCAGTCTTCTTTGAAATCAGGATCCTCCCTATAAAGCTCCTTCATGTGCTCAAACCCAAGCACTCTTTGCTCCATGTATGTCAGCATCATGGTTCTCCTTGACAAAGCATCTGCCACTACATTGTTTTTCCCCTCAATGTACTTACTGGAGAATGAGAAGGACTGCAAATACTCCACCCACTTAGCATGCCTAGCATTCAACTTATGTTGCCCATTGATGTACTTGAGTGCCTGGTGGTCAGAGTGTAGTACAAAGGGTTTGGGCTTCAGATAGTGACCCCAATGGTTCAAGGCTCTGACTATGGCATAGAATTCTTTGTCATAGGTTGAGTAGTTGAGCTTAGCACCACTCAGCTTCTCACTAAAGTAGGCCACAGGTTTTTGCTCTTGCATTAGGACAGCACCAATGCCTATGCCACTAGCATCACATTCTACTTCAAATAGTTTGTTAAAATCAGGGAGAACAAGTATGGGAGACTCACACAAGAGGTCTTTGATGATATTGAAGGACCTCTCAGCCTTGTCATTCCACCTAAACTCTCCTTTCTTCATGCACTCAGTTAAGGGGGCCATGATGGAACTGAATCCTTTGATGAACCTCCTGTAGAAGGAAGCCAGTCCATGGAAGCTCCTCACTTCAGTTATAGTTTTGGGGACCTGCCACTCCCTTATGGCTTTTACCTTGTCTTGATCAACAGCCACTCCTTCTTTGGAAATAATGAACCCCAAGAACTGAACCTCTTCCTGCATGAATGTGCACTTTTCCATCTTGCCAAACAACTTGTGTTTCCTCAGGACTTCAAATAACAATCTCAGGTGTTGGAGGTGTTCTTCTGTTGAGGGGCTGTAGACCAATATGTCATCAAAGTATACAACAATGAATTTCCCCAGATAGGGCCTTAAAACCTCAGTCATCAACCTCATAAAGGTACTTGGAGCATTAGATAAACCAAAGGGCATGACCAACCATTCATACAATCCATGCTTGGTCTTGAAGGCTGTCTTCCACTCATCCCCAGCCCTGATCCTTACTTGGTGATAGCCCTGCCTTAGGTCAATCTTGGAGAAGACCTGAGCCCCACTCAGCTCATCCAGGATATCATTCAACCTTGGTATAGGGAACCTGTATTTGATGGTAATGTTGTTGATGGCTCTACTGTCTATGCACATTCTCCAGGACCCATCCTTCTTGGGCACTAGCAAGGCAGGAACTGCACATGGGCTTAGGGACTCCCTTACAAAACCCTTGCTGAGTAAGTCACCAACCTGAGCTTGCAGCTCTTGAGTGGCCTTTGGATCACTTCTGTAAGCAGGTTTGTTGGGTAGCATTGCTCCAGGAATGAGATCAATATGATGCTCTATCCCTCTAAGAGGGGGTAGTCCACTAGGCAAATCAGCAGGGAACACATCCCCATAATCCTTCAATACTTGTTGAACCTCAGCTGGAATGTTTCCTTGGGGAAGTAGGACCTCTTTGGTTAGCAGGATGAACACAACTTCATCACCCATAAGCTCTTGAACCATCTCAGCTTCACTCAGTAGTAAGACTTCCTTGGAAATGTCATTGACAGGGGTAATGTTCCCTTTAACATTGGGGGGTAAGGGGGCTAGTATGATCTTCTTGTTACCAAACCTGAAAACATAGGTGTTGTCCCTGCCATGGTGTACAGAATCCCTATCAAACTCCCAGGGCCTGCCTAATAGAAGGTGACAAGCATCCATAGGTAGAACATCACACAAGACCTCATCAGTGTATCCCTTGCCAATAGAGAATGGCACAACACACTGCTTGTCAACTCTTACTTCCACTCCCTTGTTCAGCCATCTCAGTTTATAGGGGTGGGGGTGTTCTTGTGTAGTTAGGGACAGTTTCTCCACTAGAGTTGTGGATGCCACATTGGTACAGCTTCCCCCATCAATTATCATGTTGCAAACCCTTCCCCTTATAGTACATCTGGTCCTGAATATTTGCTGCCTCTGATCATCCTCTAATGGTTGAGGTTGGGTGTGCATAACCCTCCAGGTTACCAGACTCAAGCCTGCATCTGGTTCTATCATTTCCTCTCTAGGCTCTTCCTCATGTTCCTCCAAACTCTCCTCACATACAAGGATCTCATCTTCACCCCATTCTACAACATCCATACTGCTCAAAGCCCTTTTAGAGGGGCATTCTTTAGCAAAATGCCCAAAGCCCTGACATTTAAAGCACTTCTTAAGGGATACTGTCTTTCTCAAGTCTGTCTCAGGGGCCTTGCCTTTGTCTGACACTGAGGGCTTGGCTGGGACTAAGGGTTCTCCTATTCTTACTCCAGTGAAGGGTTTGAAAGAAGGTCTAGTCTGTGGCTTGGGTGGGACTGATTTTCCCTTCCCTAGCTTTTCAATCCTTAAGGCTAGACTCACTGCTTCCTCAAAAGAGTAAAGGTGCTGCAACCTTACTCTGCTGGCTATCTTCTCATCAAGACCCTCTAAAAACCTAGCTATCTTCTGCTCAGGCTTTTCAGTAATCTCACATTGTAGTGTGAGTTGCTCAAAGTCCCTCAAATAGGACTCAACAGGTCTACCTTCTTGTTTTAGGTGGGTAAGTCTGATAAACATGTCTTGAGTGTAGTCTTTTGATACAAACTTAATCCTCATTTTCTTTTTCAGTTTATCCCAAGATTTAATAGGATCCTTACCCTCCCTAGTTCTTTGAGCTTTCATATTCTCATACCACAGGGAAGCATATCCTGTTAACTTCATGATGGCAACTTTAAAGGCTCTCCTATCAGTGTAACCCTTAAACTCAAAGACTCTTTCTACTGTCCTTAACCAGTCTAGGAAGTCATCAGGGTTCATACTACCTAGAAAGTCAGGGATTTCTACCTTTAAGTCTTTGTCATGGTGCCTAGGAAGGGCCTGCTCTGAGTTATCTGAATCTGAAGCCTCCTCCTGCTCCATATGTTGCCTTCTTCTTGCTGCAACAGGTGGCACAGGTGCTCCTCTACCTCGTCCTCTGCCTCCTCTTCCACCATTGTTGAGCTGGCCATCTAAGTACTCATTGAAGGATGCTGTGATCTCCATGACAGTTCTAGCAAGGCCAGTAACTGTAGTTTCAAGCCCTGCTAATCTCTCTTCACTCATGGTTGGTTTTTGTATTTTTGAATGTAGTTAGGTAAATGAACTCACAAACCAAAGCTCTGATAACCAATTGAACTGAAACTTCTTAGAAAAGGATGGTTTTGTTGTATGGATAGGCCACGGTTAGCACTCCCTCACACTTGGCTCACTTGTTTAGGAAAAGACCCCCAACAACCTGCACTAGGCTAGGCAATTCAGATAGTACCTTGCATCCTAGCACACAAGCACAGATGACAAGGGGTGGTGTTAGGACTCAAGACACACAAGTAATGAGTTCTAATCCCTGCAGTCTTAGCTCACACACAAGCTCACTAAGGAATGCTACAATACTTAGCTTTTGCTGAAGGATTGTTTTGAACAAAGTTCAGAATTATATTAATCAAAGTCTGTCTCTTTAGGTTACAACTTGGGCCTTATATAGGCAAATGACAACAGATCCTGACCCTTGAAAAACAAGGACATCTAAGGGCTTAAAGCCTTACATCTTACTGATAAAAACAACTACAAAGTCAGCTAATGAGGACAACAAACAGACTGTAAAACAGAGAAAAGAAAGACTGCAAAAGTAGGTTTGTTTCTTTCCAGAAATGGTAAGTCTGCAAACTGTCTTGGGGAGTCTTTGCTTGGCTTGTTCTTGCTGTGTTTGGGGCTGACAAAGGCTTCATATACGACCTTCCTAACATACTAACTACACTTGAGGTTGATCACACACAAAAATAAGGAGCTTTGGACAGAAATATTGGCCTTGGTGCCAGCTGACTCCTCCATATGATCTTCACTCTTCTAGGCTGTTTTAGATGGACTTCTAGACTTTATTTGGAAAACTTGTCCTGGACTTTTCTCTTGCTAAGGACCTCAACTTTAAGGGAAAAGAAGATGGAGCCCCTGGTTGGACTCGTACTGCATGATATTTGATTTATACTCTGGCTGGTCTTGACTGTTTTTCAGGAAACTGGACCCTGCTCTTGTGACCCTTCTTGTGGTTGTGCTTGCTTGACTTGTTGCTGCTTCTTGACTGTAATGGGGGTGCTTGGGGAGTGTTATGCCTGGTGCCTTTGGTGTGGGGCTCTTGCCTGTTTGGTTGGGGGTTGGTTGGGACCTTTTGGCTGTAATGGTGCAATCCTGGCTAGCTGAGTTCTTGGCTTGGTGATGATGGAGCTCTACTCCTGTTTCAAAAAGTCTTTCCTTGCCTTCCCTACTATTAGAACTACTGCAGAAGAAGGTCAAGGAGCATTGATGAGCCTCGTCCACAAGTTCCAAGCTAACACCAAGCAACAAGCACAAGTTCCAAGAATGTCTGCATTTTGTCTGTTTTATTGTTTTTCTTTTGGCATTAGCAGTCTGTATTTCTAGCCAGTATTTTGTCATCTTTTAATAGTTAATCTTGGCCCTTAGATGATACTCTAGGGTTGTAATCAGATCAAGCATTGAGGCCTATATAAGGACCCATGCTCTTTTGTACAAGGCAGTTGTTATTGAATGAAAAAACTTGAGCATTGTTCTCATTTCTAAAATCTTTCCAACTTATGCATTGTCTTGGTTGAAAGTCAGGCCAGATAACTTCCTGTGCTAGGCTGTGGTTGTTGATCTAAGTCTGTGGCAAGTTAGATATCCCTGTGCTTAGACTGTGGGGTGTTTGCTTGTTGTTTAGTTCAAGTCTACTTACCTGTGCTAGGCTGTGGTAAGGAGTCTTAACTAGTCTAGTTTGTTGTTTGATTCCCTGTGTTGAGCTGTGGGAGTTGAGTAACATCCATATCCAATGCTAGATAGGAGTCTAGGGTCCAATTCCTAACACACCCCTATAATATCACTGCAGTTCTATTACTTGTCCTATTCTCGAGAAACTCTTTCTCTAAGAACGTCGCACTAGCCGCAACAAAAACTCGATGTTCGGTAGGCGAGTAAAAGTAATGACCAAACATCCCTTTTGGATAACCAATAAAGTATGTCTTGACCGATCGTGGGCCGAGCTTATCGTCAGGTCTCCACTTGACATAAGCCTCGCAGCCCCAAACCCGAATAAAGGACAAGTTAGGGACCGTTCCCTTCCATAATTCATATGGAGTCTTGTCTACAGCTTTAGACGGACTTCGGTTAAGTATTAAAGCAGCTGACAAAAGAGCATAACCCCACAATGAGTCAGGTACAACCGTGTGACTCATCATGGATCGAACCATATCAAGTAATGTTCGATTTCTCCGTTCGGACACACCATTCAATTGTGGTGTTCCAGGTGGAGTTAACTGTAGTACAATACCACAGTCTTTAAGGTGTTGATCAAACTCATTCGAAAGATATTCGCCACCACGATCTGAACGTAGTGCTTTAATCTTTCTATCCAGCTGGTTTTCAACCTTATTCTGGAATTCCTTGAACTTTTCAAAGGACTCACTTTTATGCTTCATTAAGTAGACATATCCATATCTACTCAAATCGTCCGTGAAAGTGATAAAATATCTATAGCCATCTCTAGCGTTGATTGACATAGGTCCACACACATCAGTATGTATGAGTCCTAATAGGTCAGCAGCGCGCATTCCAACACCTTTGAAGGAAATTCGAGTCATTTTGCCTATGAGACATGATTCACACGTGCCAAAAGATTCATAGTCAAATGGGGAGATAGTCCCATTGTCAATGAGCTTCTTCATGCGTTTTTCATTTATGTGTCCCATACGGCAATGCCATAGATAGGTTTGATCTTTGTCACCAACCTTTGCTTTCTTACTACTCACATGCATTATATCTGTGGTTTAATCTAAAACATAAATCCCATTCATGGAAACTGCTTTACCATTAATCATTTCGTTTAAAGAGAAAATACAGCTATTATCCTTTATTACAAACGAAAATCCGTCCTTATCAAGTACGGAAACAGAAATAATGTTTTTAGATAAACTGGGTACATAGTAACAGTTATTCAGAAATAACTCAAATCCACTCAGGAGTTGGATTACATATGTTCCCACTGAAACGGCAGCTACTCTTGCTCCATTCCCCACTCGCAGGTCCACATCACCCCTTGCGAGAGTTGTGATGTTTCTTAGGCCCTGCAAATGATTACACAGATGAGAACCACAACCAGTATCTAATACCCAAGTTCCGAAACTTGCATGGTTAATCTCAATCATATGAATAAAAGAAGAAGACATACCAACAGGAGAGACGCGGCCTGCTTTTATGTCCTCACGGTACACGGGGCAGTTCCTCCTCCAATGCCCAAGCTTGTGGCAATGGTGGCACTCCACGTTACCTTCATCGCTCTTTGTCTTGCCTTGTGAGCTACCGCTAGTCTCACCAGGCCCACTCTTGCCTTGCCCTGGCTTTTTGAATTTCGGCTTCCCTACAGCTAGGTTGGCCTGAGTCTTGCCCTTACCTTTGCCCTTGTTTGCAACCATGAGAACGTCATGTTTCAGACTCCCACTCAATTTCAGATCACTCTCGGTCTGTACGAGAAGTGAGTGGAGCTGATGAAGACTCTTCTTCATATCATTCATATAGTAATTTGCCCTGAAAAGGGCAAAACCATCATGAAGTGATTGAAGAACGCGGTCAATGACGATCTTCTCATCGATTTTTCAACCAAGTGCCTCCAGTTTCTCGACATTCTCAATCATATCCGGAATGTGTGGGCTAACCGTATGGCCCTTCTGGAGTTTCGCCTCAAAGAAGCGACAGGTATGCTCATAGCTAACGATCCTCGGAGCTTTCGAGAACTCGTTAGAGAGCGTGGTGAAAATCTTATTCGCACCATGGGCAATGAATCGCCTTTGCAAATTTGATTCCATTGAAAAGATGAGTACGTTCTTTATCGCACCCGCCTCCATCATGAAATCACTATAAGCAAGTGATTCATTGGCTCCTGCATTGGGCCTGGGTTGGGCGGTAGTGGCTCAGTCAAGTACTTGAGCTTACCGTCAGCAATGGCAGCATTCCGTAATGCCGCCTCCCAGTCCGCAAAGTTGGAACCGTTATTCTTCAGTCGCGTTGACTGATTCATATTGTCCATGAAAATCTTAAGCCAGGACTCACGTCTGAGCGTGGCACTTGGCATTGGGTCATCAGTATGGCCAGCCATTTGTTATTAGCAGTTATATCTGTATATAACGAATTCAAAAACTGTGAAAAAGAAAATAAATATGATAAGTATTCATCGTTTTAAATTTAAGTCTAATGCAAAAACTGTTTAATGCGATGACTCGTGCATTTATACAATTGACCTCCCTCAAGAATTATATAAATGATCCCAAGACTCAATTTCTGTAAATTGATAAGCCAACCTCTTGGCTAATTCTACTTTTAGAATTCCTGGTCGATAAATTTCTGTAAATTCTATCTTTAGTCCATCATAATCACGAGATATTACTCGTACTATAATGTTGAGATAAAAATAGGTCAACACTCACTACTTACCCAACGTAGAAGGGGTCATATTATGACTTCCGACGAAGAAGGGGTTCATAGTAGTTTTCCCTATAAAGACTAGTCTCAATTTTAGTTATAGGGGAAGGTCCCAACATCTTAACTTTAATTCATTTTAAGTGAACGAATGTCTAGCAACTCGAGAATGATTTAAACTATGGTGATGGCCCTAAAAACGAGTGACATTTGTATGTCCAAGATTAAATATTCAAATTACTATATGAATCATTTTTCATGCATTTTAGGTGGTTTGGTTTAGGTGGAATATGATGCAATTATCTATCATGTGAAAGAGAACGAAAGCGAGAAAATACGTAAACTATTACAACGGTCCTAGTGTGGCCTATCGACCAAAATGAACAGTAAATATAAGTTTGGAATCCATCCTTATGGACCCGAGAAGCTTGACTTGATGTTCCATCTTGGTCCATGTAGCGGGAGTGAGCATCCGATCTCCGTCTCTAGTCTTCTCAAAATTACATTTCAAAATTACAAAAGTAAACCTATTTACATTCTAATTCCCAAAACATAATTAAAAGAAAAAAGATACGAGATCTCAAAAATACATTCAAACCATGTTTCCATCATTACGAAAACATGATTAACTAAGGCCACACTAGGTATTACATTTTAAACCAATTGCAAAAATACGTAAATTAAATCATTCATTCATTCATTCAAACAACATAAATAAAATGCATCAACAAAATAAATTATTCATTCAAGACATAATTCCGTAATTATGTAGAGTAATTTATCCAAACCACCTTTTAAACTGATTAAATTATGTGATTATTCCGTAATAAGTCACAAAATTCGTATCAAACAAATCCAACTTTAATATTATTTTAAACCGCTTTAAAATAATTAGTTATCAAATAATTGTGAACCGATTCACAACATACGAAAAAAAAAAAAAATTTTTTTTTCGATACGGGGTACTGTTCACAGCTAGGAAAAACAAAAAAAAAAAAATTTTTTCGGTACGGGTACTGTTCACAGCCAGGAAAAACAAAAAAAATTATTTCTTTTTACGAAAACAGCAGCAGCAGCCGCACAAAACAGCAGCAAAAATTTATTTTTTTTTTCGTTCGTTTTTTTTTTTCGGTACAATTAGCACAAAAAAAATAACTTTGATGAATAGAAATCGTTTATGGTTGCTATTAGAACAAGATTAGCATATTAATTAATGAAACAAGATCAATCGTATATGCTAAAAACTATATAGCAAAAAAACAAATTTTTAATCTCATCAACAAAACGAATCCATTTACGTTTTAATTTAATCTTTATTAAATCAAACATCTACAAATTTTTCATATGATTATTCTAACCGATTAAAATACCAATATGAAAAATCAAATGGAACAAGAACAACCAAAATCGAAGGCGAAAAAGTTGAAACCACACGGCACACACAAAAAAAACAGTCCGTGTAAATATTATTTTTTTTCCGACGCAAAACAAGATGCAAAATCCATAATATGAAATTCATAAAATATAATTTTGTAGCCTTATGCTCTGATACCACTTGTGGGAAAATATCCGTATATTTCTCCTCTAAAGTTCAGGATTATAACAAAATTATAAGATACGAAATAACGAGTCATATATGAAAAATAACGATATGAATAAGAGATAAAAATCAACCTTTGGTCCTTGTAAATTGGCCTAAGAACAATATCAAAGGTATGATATCTCCTACTAGTTGCACCCAAGATGCTCCTTGATATGCCTTAATCGTGCTAGAACAATTATACAAAAATTACCGCTAATTTTATATGAGGTTTGATGATCGATCTAGAGAGAAAAATCACCCTAGTGTTTGTGTTCAGTGTCGTCACTCTCCTTCAAAAACCGTAGGTAATTTTCTTTTTATTCTCTCCTAATCATACTAGCTAGGTTTTCCTAAAATAAGAAATTGCAATTAGGATCCTTTCCAAACCGATTTGGACCGAGTAGATATATCCATTTATTGCTTCATATTTTTCGGTCACACCAAGTAAATAACATCCATTGTATTATTATAATTATCTTCACTAATATCGTCATCTTATTAATAAGTCCACTCAACCTTTTGCAGTCGATTTATTAATACATGTCTGACAATATTTACAATAATTATTACGAGTAATACATTTGCTTAATTAAATATAACGGTTTATATTTAATCACGAATTAACTGATTAGTTCGTTTAAGCTAACATTATTTACATTAATTAAATATAACAGTTTATATTCAATTTACGAATTAACAGTTTAATCCGTCTATCATCATCATTTTTTACTAACCTTTTAGTCAAATACATCGACTAACCTTTTAGTCGTATAAGGCATCAATATGACTATATTATTCATATAATCACATCTCTCAGACACATCCTATAGGTGTGACTTATAGGGACCATTTGATCACCGCCATAATAAAATGACAATAACGTCAAACTTCTAGCGAGCCAACCATTATTGATAAACGTTAATCAACTGATTATTATACAAAGTATACCCTGTGAACCTACAGAGATTTATTTATGTTATTGCACTAACTGTGGAGGACACTGGCTCCAACATTTGCAGCATTGGAGCTGAAGAAGGGAGAGCCATGTTCGCGTGATGGTATCAAGAAGAAATCCAAGTAGGACAAAGGAGCTCGCACATATTCGAGTGATTCGGAAGTGGAGCTAGACTGCAAGAAAAGATCGTATGTGTGGAAAAAGAAGTCGGAAATTACCGCAGCTGAGAGTAATTCCGCAAGTCAAAGGCCTGACGGTGGCCTTGTCACAAAACTATTTGGTTATTAGCCGGGTTTGCAACCCCGTGCAACTTGAAAAATACCAATTTATTGCATTTTCGTTAGACAATTAGACAATTAGGCTATTACGTTATAATCCGTAGTTTAGATAAACAATTTACTTTTCCTGTTAGACATTTTTTGGTATTTTTTGGGTATCGTTTTGTATCGTTTTTGCAGGAAAAAGAAGCGGAAATTAATTGCTGAAAGTCGAAGGCTGTGCAAATAGGAAAACCATTCGATCGAGTAAAATGTTACTCGATCGAGAGACTTGGGGAAGAAAAAGACCTCGATCGAGGGGAATTCAAAACGATCGAATAACCTGAAGATCAACAAAAGAAAGTCCTCGATCGAGTAAATCAGAACTACTCGATCGAGCGGTCCTGCCTGAAAATAGTTCTCGATCGAGTAGAATTTCTACTCGATCGACCGAACTAACCTACCTATATAAGAGAAATCTTCGATCCCCTTTCAATTTACTCGATCCCAATTCCCCTTTGTTCTTCATCTTTCGATTTTTCTGCACTTTCTTACCTGCAATTCTTGTTAATATCCAAATTAATGACCATTTACATATACCCTAGTACTTTACTATTGCAATTAATTGAAAAGCCCTTTTTTTTTTCACCTTCAATTTCAACTTATTTGAAGATTTCGTGAAATTAGGGTTTGTTAAATCGATTTGTTCGAATTTGATCGATTAATTGCTATTTTTTTTTGGGTAATCATCAACAATTATGGAGTCGAGTTCACTCCCTAGTCAGTCCGTGGTTCCCGAGATCGTCACTGAGGTGCCGACAGAAGCGATTTCCGCTACTGCTGAGACCGCTGTTGTTCAGACCGATACTGCTGTCACCACTACCGAGACTACAGCTGATACGGTCTCCACGGAGCATACTAAGACTCGGACTGCTGTCACGGTCACTGCTGAGGTCGTTGTTCCAGCGACCACTACTGAGGTCGCTCCGCCTTCTAGCTCATCACTCATTCCTAGCAAGAAGGCATTGACATCCAGCCAGCTAGCCGCGCATAAGCTAGCTACTGCTCGAGGATTGGCACCACAGAAGGCTCTCAAGGCTGCTAGTCAGCCATCTAGCGTGGAGTCTCTTGGGCCACTACCACGGATTAGGGAGGTACAATTCATTTCTAGCATTCACCGAAAACGGTTATCTTATTTACTTGACTCCCCTATCCATTTGAGTCGTTTTCTGCACCGTCCCGACCTAGAGGAGCTAGGTTTATTTACTGATGTTGGCCTATTACTTAACGGGACGGGGATGTCGGGTTTGGCCTCGATGAGGGAGTATACATATCGCGTACCTACGCTCGAGTTTTTCAGTTCCTATACTTTTCAGGCCGATATAAATGCTACCTCACCGTCTAGCGCTTGCATTCATTTCCGACTCTTTAATGAGTCGCATTCTTGGACTTTAGCTAGGTTTGGGAAGGTTTTGGGTCTTTCGAGTGACGGTCTTTTGGCAACTCCTAGGAAGTTGTTGACCCAGGTTTGGACCGCCCTTTCTCACACACCTTACGGCACTCGTAGGGTGGCCCACGTTCACCACCCCTCGCTGCGCTATTTTCTGCGACTCAACATCAACAACACTGAGTTAGCCATTTTAGCGGGGTACCTGAACGTTTATAGCGATACCCCTTTTGTCCTGAACATAGCTTACTTAGTGGCTCTTCACTGGATGAACCTAGAGTCCAGGGTGTCTAGCGCCATAGTATGTGGGGGTCTGGTCAGTAGGATTGGCCGCCACCTCTATTCAGACTTCCCTAGGACTCATTCGCGCTTAGGACCTGGCGTCGACTTAGATATACCTGTCATGGTCGGGTTTGCTTGGATGACGGGCTCTGAGCGTCGGATGTGGAAGATATGTGGTTCTACATCCGTTGTCTTACCTTGCCCTACATTACCTTCTCTTTCACCTCTCACTACTGCGAGAGGGGTGAAACCCCCTCCCCCTGTTTACCATCTACCTTTCACTACTACACCTTCCTCTTCCACTAAGAAGAGGAAGAGAGCTTCCCCGCAGAGGGATGTTGGAGAGCCGTCGGGTTCTCAACAGGGGCTGGGACGACCACTGTCACGCCCCCGCCTGTCACGCCCCCGCCTGTCACCACCACCCCTCCCCTTCCTGAGTCGGTTTTTCCGGCTAATTTTGTTTGTCCTCCCCTGTTTGAGGAGTCTGAGGTCATGGACCAAGGGCGTCGTGATGCTTTGCTACTTGATATGCGCAGGGATATAGCACAGATGCGACGGGATCAGGCCTTGGCCTTGTTCCCTATCTATGAGGACCATATCCATAGAGGACGTCCTATTCCAGATAGATGGCCTCACCCCTCGTTCTACAGATACCCGGAGGGTGGGTATCCTTCACCATCTTCTTCTTCCTCTTCTTCTGGAGAGGAAGAGGACGAGACGCCGGCACAGAGGGCCATGAGGGAGCGCGCGGAGTTGGCAGCTAGGAGGCTAGCTCAGAAGGAGGAGAGAGACCCGATGTATAGGGTGGAGACGGAGGAGACTGCTGGGAGGAGGTGATGTTAGCTCCCCAGTTTGATGCTGGTTTGGGGAAGCTGTTGTTTTGTGAGTTTTTCTGTTTATTTTGTTTTTTTTCCATTCTTTGTATATATTTCATCCCTTAGGAACATGAATTAGGTTGTGTTTCCCTTTCCCTTATATGTTGTTGTGCTGTAACCAATGAGAACATTGCACTACAAGTCTATTTTATGCTATTCTTTGCACCATTCTTGACTTACTTAGTAAAATCGAAGTAGTGAACTATTGAATTTTGTCATGGAATTTAAATTTGACTATTAGACTTGACTCAACATTTTGGCAAACTACTTATATATTCTGAGTTTTAGAGCCTATAACTGGTGACATTTATGACCAGTTCATCTAGGAATGAGAGTAGTTACTCCCCACATCTCGTGGCATTTGCTTGTATATGAACTTTGATTTCTTATTGCCTGCACGCATTGGGTTTGTGGTTGGTAATACGTGTTTTGAGAATATTTGCATCTCCATTTTCCCCATTTTACCCTATTAACTCCACATAAAGCCATATCTGCCCGTTGCCCTTAACTACATTCTAAACTGAGCCTACCTTTGCCGAGCTAGTTTAGTAGTCGAGGTATATTTTACCGTTGTGTCAGTATTTGACTCGTTTTCATTGATTGGAGTCGGTATTTGCGAGAAAAAGAAGAGAAGTGATGAATAGTACCTCGATCGAGCAGCTTTTAGCTCGATCGAGCAGTTGTTGTTGTATGTTACCTCGATCGAGTGACTTATTTCACTCGATCGAGGGGTTTTCCCTCGATCAGCCAAGAAAGAAAAAAGAAAGAAAATGAAAAATGAAAAAAATATAATGGAAAAAATAATTGGCTGAAGTTTTTGTTATTTACACCTCCTATGCTTATTATTATTTGTCGAGGTGTTTTATGGGATTTGTGTTGTATATGCCTAGATATGTTAAGGCATCGAGCTTAGTTTTTGATAGTTGGCAAATTGGAACGAGTTCTTTTACGGTCTTGTTAGGAACTAGCTTGGCTATTTACCCTTACATTTCCATTAATTGTTTTGCCCCTTCTTACCAATTAGCCTCACATATCCATATTTTTGCAAATGTTCGGCACGTGATGTAGTGAAAAGGGGGGGGGGGGGTAGTATCCTTTTTGGAAGAGGCTCATATTTTTGAAGAAACAAGTACCATGACTGAAAATGGGAGGCTAATTAATTTAGTCCTTACAAGGTATTTTGTGAGCATTTTGGGCAAGACAAGGACACGGCCCCATGACAAGGACATGGCAGCATCTTGGCAAGCCAAGACACGGCCATGACAAGGCCATGGCAGCCCCTAGGAGGACCAAGACACGCAACAAGGACAAGCATCATGACAAGGACATGCCTGTCCATTTGTCTCGGTCAAGACAAGAGCATAGCAGCCCCACTTGTCTCGGTCAAGACAAGGACATGCCCAACACATGCCAGCCACATTGCCCAAGCCAAGACAAGTCCAAAGACAAGGACATGGCTAGTCATGACAAGGACATGGCTAGTCATGACAAGGACAAGGGCCCCTGCCATGGGCAGCAATTGTTGGACCGGTTTCAACAGTCCCTTGGACTGTTTAGACTAGTTGTTATTATGTCCTTTTGTTTGTAATGCTTTATCATATTGTCCTCTTGCTCCTTTTAATTGTAGCCATTAGATGTAGCTTTTAGATGAATGGATAGGATGTAAAGTGAGGCTCTATATAAGGAACTCACCACCCCATGTAATATTCAGTTTTTGATAATGAATTAAAAAGAGTTGTGTCAAACACAAACTTGAGGGTTAGCTCAAGGAGCACCTCGTCACAACCAATAGTGGCCATGCCTTTCTTGGTTGTTCGATTAAGGGAGGTTAACCTGTGCTAGGCTGTGGTTAAGCTCTCCTAATCGGCCAGGCCTGGTGGTCGCCCTGTGCTAGGCTGTGGGTGATCGACCTACGTCTGTTAGTGAGGTTAGTTTGGTTCTGTGCTAGGCTGTGAGCTAAGCTAAACTTGCGGTCCAGGTTGAGGTCCAAACTTGTGCTTGTCTGTAGTTTGGGTCTTGATCATATCGAGCTTGTGTTAGGGAGGTGGACTTGTGTGGTTCAACTCCTTGGCTCGAGTAGGTTGTGGGTCGAGCCATGAGCCGGTCTTGTGGCCCTTGGTTCACAATCATATCTTTCATGTTTTTTCATAGGCTTAGGACACAAATAAACCCCCATAAGTCCCCCTTTTGTTGCTGCCACTTTTGGGGCAGCCCCTTGGTCGTCATTCGGACTTTGGGCCGTTCATAGGGTCCTCCACAAAAACGCATAGACCCCCCTTATTACGCTGCACGTGATAGTCCTTGAACGGTGGTTATGCGTGTGTACGGTGCTTGAATCATCTTTCATATTAGTTAGCAATGCATGTTGTGTCGGTCGTAGTCTAGGTGAGTGACTATATTTTCTTCTCTCTTTCTTATACATATTTACTTACCATTTTCTTGTTGAGAGAAGAGTGACCCGTGAGAGTCCGAATTTGGTTGAGTCTTGCAGGGTCGAAAGTCTAATTTACTTCCAAGATTGTATAAATTCGTTCACTTTCGTATTAAGCTTTGTAGCGATTGAATGAGTGCATTGAATGGTTTAACATTGACTTGTAGCTAGCTTTGAGACTTCTTCCATTCCCCTATGTTTATTTAGTTCCATATATCTGCATTTAGTTTGCTTGAGGACAAGCAAAGGTTTGGTTTGGGGAAGTTTGATGCGTATATTTTATATAGACTTTTTAGTCCATTTATGCACGCATTTCTATGTCATTTAGGTGATATTATGTCACTATATGCCTCTATTTGGCTACTTTGTACTTTCATTACCATTTTGTAGGTACAAGCTGCGTAGTAGCGGAAACCGAGCCAAAACAGTCCACTTTGCTTGCATTTAGGAGAATGGAAGGAACGGAACAAAAGCTCTTGCATGGGAAAGCGTGAAACCGCTCACAATCAAGCCACAAGCCACGACCAACACTATATGCTAGGCCAGAGGACCTCGATCGACCATATCTTTGGTCGATCGAGGGGAGTATTGATGGAGAAGACCTCGATCGAGCTGTCATCTGGTCGATCGAGGGATAGCTGTTGAAGAGTTGGTCGATCGAGAGGAAGAAGTCCTCGATCGACTGATATTCTCAAATAAAGACCTCGATCGAAGGGAATGTTCCCTCGATCGAATGAAATCTATCACGGGCCTTAAGTCCATAGAGTAATTAGGTTAGAAGTCGTGTTATGCATTATATAAGACTCTTAGGTCGTCATTAATTAAGGCATAATCAACTACTTAGCAGACACTTATCATTCACCATTAGTTTCTGTACTTTCTTAATCTTTAAGTTTACATTCGGGCTTATTATTGATGCGGATTTGTTCTTTACGCCGGATTCGCTAAGATTGTAAACTCTTTTCTCTCCTTTATACTTAATCTTTGTTTTAGTCTTAATTACTGTTTACCTTTCTTATTTGCTGCGTTAGTCTTCTTTATGCTTGTTAATAACGATTATATCATGTCTAATGTCAGATATTCAATCGTCTTTATTACTAGCATCATTAATAGTATGAGTAGCTAATTCCCTTGTATGTTAGGATGAGGAAAACTGTAGTAAAGGCATGATAGGATAGAATACATTAGTTAATCTTGAGTATGAGAATCGATCTAAGCAATATAATTGAGGTTAGTCGAATGAGTGCACGCAGGAGACTAGCTAGGTAGTTAACCCCGACCTGGATCGAGAGATTGGAAGGGAAAGGCTTGTTTAGAATTGATAGGTGACTCCTAAGAGGGCGAGAGTTAATTAGGAAAATCCCTAGGGTGGCTTGAGACCGAGAGGAGAAAACCATTGCCCTTCTTATTGATAGATTGACTGACTTAGTTGACTCGTAGATGCCGATATTGCAGTAGACCGAATCCTAGCATATTCTTCCTTTTATCTGATTTATTTTGTGTTAATCTCTACCCTTATTTCTCTTCCCTTAAATCTTATTTAGTTTAGTTTAAAACCAATTCAAAGCCCCTAGACTGTGACTGACAGACTTAGATTGCAGTTAGTTAATTTCCTCCCTGTGGAGATCGACCCTACTTCCGCTATCTTCTTTAGTTAGTAGACTTAGGCTTTTATTTTTGGTGTATAACGACTCGCATCAGTCACCTCCACAATATGAGCATTCAATTAGTTCGGGGTGTTGAGAGAATGAGTTACCTTTGTTAACAACCAAGTTTGACATCATACTCTTAAGTTCACCCATTTCTTGCATGATCTTGTGGTTTTGAGAAGCATAAGGATCTTCCATGGAAGATACATTCCTAGAGCTTCCTCCCCTTTCACTCTTTCTTCCATAGCTCCGTGTGTTCATTGCCAATTTTTCGATAATATTGTTGGCCTCGGCCACATTAAGGGTGTCAATTCCACCTTTGGTGGCGGCAATGATCATTCTTTGGTCATTTTGGCACAACCCCTCATTGAAAGCCGTCAACAAATCATCTCCCGACATGCCATGGTATGGCCATCTTGCCACGAGACTTTTGAAACGCTCCCAATAATCATAAAGGGTCTCTCCCATTTCTTGCTCAATAGTAGTGATACGTTTCTTGGAGTGGTTGTGTCTTGAATCCGGATAATACTTTTCAATAAAAAATTTCTTCAAATCCACCCACGTGGTAACGGAGTGAGCCGGGAGGCAAAAGAGCCATTCTTTCGCCGCATCTTGAAGAGCAAAAGGGAATGCCCTTAGCTTGAATTGATCCTCGGTCACTCCTTAGGGAATAGCGCCTTGGCAAATCATATGAAACTCGGCCAAGTGTCTAATAGGGTTGTTCCCCACCATGCCATGGAATCTAGGCAAGTTGTGGACGAAGAAACCTTTAAGCTCAAAGTTCACATCCCCCATGGGAGGATATGAAATACAAAGGGGTTGCCACTACAAGGATATCTCGAGAAACTGACGGTTTTTCTGACGGAAAAAAAAATCCGTCAGTAATTTATTATCACTGACGGACTACTGGCGGAATACTGACGGAAAAATAAAAACTGACAGATTATCCGTCAGTACCCGTTAGTAGAAAATGGCGCCTTGACTAAGTCAATAGCGGCAAAATTCACTGACGGATACTGACGGAAATTCCGTCAGTAAAATGGGATATTACTGACGGAATTTTCGTCAGTATTTAATAATAACACAGTCAAAGACCAAACCAGTCAAAGATATTCCTGACGGAAATTCCGTCAGGAATTTTTTCGAAAACTCGGTAAGGTGACGGATTCCTGACGGAATTTCCGTCAGGATATATCTGATTATGTAAAAATTCGCCCGAAGAACTCCGTCACTCTCAATTCATTTTTTCCCCCAAAAACCTAACCCCTAAATCAATTAAATCCAATTTCCGACCACCGACTACCTATCTACCACCGGCTAACTTCCTCCGGCTACCACTTTCCGACCACCACATCCTTGGTAAGTTTAATTAACTATTTCATTCTCTCTCTTTTCTCCTTTTGTTAATTTATATGTTCCTTATTAGTTGTTTGTTGTAGATCCGACGACCACCACTAGCTACCTCCGACCGTCGACCGCCGCTACTTGTCGCTGTCACTGCTTGTCGCCGCCGCATCTTGTCGCCGCTTTCTTTGTTTATTTTCATCCTTAGGTACTATATTTACCTTTATTTTAATTTCGCCCTCCGTCTTAATCATTTGTTTGTCTTTAATTGACGTAGGATAGTAGCCATTATTTTTTTTGTTATTGAAATTTTTGTTGTTAATTTAATTTCGCCTTCCGTCTTAATTATTTGTTTGTCTTTAATTGACGTAGGATAGTAGCCATTATTTTTTTTGTTAATGAAATTTTGGTTGTAGTTAATATAATTTCGCCCATTCGTCTTAATCATTTGATAATAAAAATTTTGTTGTTGTTAGTAGCTAGTTATTACATGTGTTTTGTATGTTAAAATTATTACATGTGTTGATATTGACTTAGTACCCGTTCAAAAATTACTCGTTAGGAGTAATTTTTGAATAGTCCCCGTTTTGGGACTGTCTTTCTACGTTTCAAGTCACTTAGGTAGTAAACACATAACTTGTAATTTATTAATGAGGAAAGAGTTCGGTAACAATTCCTTTAATGTTTTCTGAATGCATATGTTGAGTAAATATTTATTCAACATTGTGTATTTAGAAAACAAAGGGGAATTGCTGCCGAATTGTTTCCTCATTAATAAATTACAAGTGGTGTTTGCTAGTGACTTGATGACGTAGATTGATGGGTTTAGGTTGGAGTGATATGGACCCAATTGAAGAAAATTAATTTTACTTGTTGATGACAATTATATATATATATATATATATATATATTGATAATAATAAATGTTTAATTTACTATGTGTAATTTACCAAGTGATGGAGAAGCGTGGAAACATTTCGATAGAGAGCATCCAGAATTTGCAAGTGAGCCTCGCAATGTTCGCCTAGGTTTGTGTACAGATGGATTTTCACCTTATGGCCAATTTGGGAAGTCTTACTCGTGTTGGCCCGTGATTGTAACCCCCGTACAACTTACCCCCTTGGTTATGCATGAAGAGGCAATTTATGTTCTTATCTATGATCGTTCCAGGTCCTAATAACCCTAAAGCAAAATTGGATGTCTACCTCCAACCGTTGATCAAAGAGTTGAAAGAACTTTGGGAAACCGGTGTGCATACCTATGATGTCTCTAAGAAACGTAACTTTCAATTAAAAGTGGCATTACTATGGACGATCAATGATTTTCCTGCATATGGCATGCTTTCCGGTTGGTCCACTGCCGGATACCGTGCTTGTCCTTATTATCTTCAAAAAGATCCTAAATCCTTTTTTCTGAAACATAGTCGAAAGGTTTGTTGGTTCGATTGTCATCGTACTTTCTTGAAACATGATCATCCTTTCCGCAACAATTGTAAGCATTTTCTAAAGAATAGGAAAACTGAGGATACCACAGTTGCAATCAAATTAACCGGTGCTGAAGTCTGGGATTCGGTAAAAGGTTTACCAAAAGTTGTCGAGTCTTCTGCTGAAGAAATGAAAAGATTGAAAGACGACAAAACTGAAGGTTGGTGGAAACAAAGCATATTCTGGGAACTCCCTTATTGGAAGACATTGTTGATTCGACACAACTAAGATGTTATGCACATTGAGAAAAACCTTTTCGAACAGCTTATCAACACGGTGATGAATGTAACAATGAAAACTTCATTTGGCCCTAAGGGTAAAGCTGACTTTCTTGAGTATTGCTTGAAACGACCCATATCATCTAGGTTTGTTTTAGAGACGCCGGAGAAGAAGGCTCTATGCGAATGGGTTGCTAGTTTGAATTCCCGGATGGTTATGCTTCAGATTTGAGTCGGTGTGTTGACCATAGAAATTTGGTGTTACATTCCATGAAAAGTCATGATTGTCATGTCTTTATGGAACGGTTACTTCCTGTTGCATTGAAACATTTACTCCCGACGAATTCTTGGAATGCTATAACTGAGATAAGCCAATTTTTTAGAGACTTGTGTACTTCTACGACTAAAGTTGATTCCATGGAACATCTAGAGTCAAGAATTGCGGAGATATTATGCAAGTTAGAAATGATATTTCCTGCAGCAGGAGCTGGGGCACAGGGCAGGGCAGAATTCAACACTAGGGACAAGGGGCAGGCCAAGGGGGATCAAGGGGTGAGCATTGGTAACCAAGGGGAGGTCTACATGGGTATCCAAGGGTCAATCTGGGGGCAAGGGATGGGTAACAAAAGGGGAAGCTGCAAGCTGAGCAATGTTGGCCAGGACACGAGCCAGGACACGAGCCAAGACACGAGCCAAGCAAGCCAAAGACAAGCCCACCAACACCCCACCACAAAATCACAAAAACAGCCTACACCAGTCACTTGGGGAAGGCATAACTACCACCACACTCTGAACCACCAGCTACCACCAAGCCCAGCTAAAACCTTACCCACCTAGGTCCAAAAAAGTCCTAGGGAACCAGTTCCAAAACACAACACAACTACCCTAAAAATCCAAATCAAAACAGCCTACCCAAAGCATAAAGCATAAAGCAGTCTTTCCATTTCTAGCTAAAAACTGAAAGACTATCTCCAAAAGTCTTTCCTTGTCTTCCCTACTATTAGAACTACTGCAGAAGAAGGTCAAGGAGCATTGATGAGCCTCGTCCACAAGTTCCAAGCCAACACCAAGCAACAAGCACAACCTGGAGCATGTCATTGTCAAATGTCTGCATTTTGTCTGTTTTATTGTTTTTCTTTTGGCATTAGCAGTCTGTATTTCTAGCCAGTATTTTGTCATCTTTTAATAGTTAATCTTGGCCCTTAGATGATACTCTAGGGTTGTAATCACATCAAGCATTGAGGCCTATATAAGGACCCATGCTCTTTTGTACAAGGCAGTTGTTATTGAATGAAAAAAACTGAGCATTGTTCTCATTTCTAAAATCTTTCCAACTTATGCATTGTCTTGGTTGAAAGTCAGGCCAGATAACTTCCTGTGCTAGGCTGTGGTTGTTGATCTAAGTCTGTGGCAAGTTAGATATCCCTGTGCATAGACTGTGGGGTGTTTGCTTGTTGTTTAGTTCAAGTCTGCTTACCTGTGCTTGGCTGTGGTAAGGAGTCTTAGCTAGTCTAGTTTGTTGTTTGATTCCCTGTGTTGAGCTGTGGGAGTTGAGTAACATCCATATCCAGTGCTAGATAGGAGTCTAGGGTCCAATTCCTAACACACCCCTATAATATCACTGCAATTCTGGCATCAGAGCTTTGGTTGTGAGGCCATTGTTATCCTAACTACAACAAAAACACAAAAAATAACCCAATGAGTGAAGAGAGGCTTGCAGGTATTGAAGGCAAGGTGGATCAGCTAGCAGGCACTGTAAATGTAGTGCTGGCTGCCTTGAACACTGTCATGGAGAACATTGCTCCTCCACTGAGGGGAAGACCACCCCCTAGAGGCAGAGGCAGAGGTCGTGGCTACATGGGCATGGGAAGAGGACAGCCCCTGCAAGAGGAAGAAGGGTCAGACTCAGGAGAAAGCAACAGAACTTATGAGGAGATTCCAGAGCACACTGACAAGCATCTCAAGGTAGAAATTCCTGAATTCTCTGGTAGTTTAAACCCTGATGATCTATTAGAATGGATTAGGGATGTTGAGAAGGTATTTGAATACAAAAGTTACTCTGATATTAAGTCTTTTAAAGTTGCTGTGCTAAGATTGAAAGGGTATGCATCCCTATGGTTTGACAACTTAAAGCACCAAAGGATTAAGGAGGGTAAGGAACCTCTTAGGTCTTGGTCAAAACTGAAAAAGAAGATGCTAAACAAATTTGTCACTAAAGACTACACCCAAGATCTGTTCATTAAACTATCCAAACTGAAACAAGAAGAGAGGTCTGTAGAGGCATACCTAAGAGACTTTGAGCAATTGACTCTCCAGTGTGAGGTCAATGAGAAACCTGAGCAAAGGATTGCCAGATTCTTAGAGGGTCTAGATAGGAGCATTGCTGCCAGAGTAAGGATGCAACCTTTGTGGTCCTATGATGATGTTGTCAACCTAGCTTTAAGGGTTGAAAAAATGGGGAAAACCAAACCTACTCTACCTAAGCCTGTTACTAGACCTGCATACAAACCTTACAGTGGTATTAGGATGGGAGAGACCCCTAAAACAACCAGCCAGTCAACCACAGACAAAGGAAAGGAGTTGTGAACTCTAAACCCAACCCCACCCCAACTGAGAACAAAATCAGATGTTTCCAATGCCAAGGTTATGGTCACTTTAGGAAGGACTGTCCTTCTAAGAGAACCATGACACTTATGGAGGTAGAAGAGTGGGAGAAGGAGGGATTAGTTGAGTATGAGGTTGATGACAGCATGGTGTTAGAGGTAGTGACAGCTGAGGAGGAACCAATGCAGGACTTGGTCATGGCTCATCCTGACACAGGCCATAACTTGGTCCTATGGAGGGTCATGCACTCTCAACATACTCCATTGGAGGATGACCAGAGGTCTTTGATATTCAGAAGCAGGTGCACCATTCAAGAGAGGGTATGCAACTTGATCATTGATGGGGGGAGTTGTACCAATGTGGCTTCCATCACCCTAGTGAACAAGCTAAGTCTGATTACTCAAGAGCATCCACACCCCTATAAACTGAGATGGCTTAACAAGGGGGCTGAGGTGAGGGTTGATAGGCAATGCCTGGTGCCCTTCTCTATTGGGAAGGTATACCAAGATGAGGTATTGTGTGATGTAGTACCAATGGATGCCTGTCACCTACTACTAGGGAGGCCTTGGGAGTTTGATAGAAACACCACTCATCAGGGTAGGGATAACACCTATAGCTTCAGGCATGGGGGAAAGAAGGTAACTTTGACACCTCTACCACCCAACCAGAGGAATTATGGGAGTCCCAATGTGCCAGAGGAGGTCAATGGGGTGTTGTTTTTATCAGAGGCAGCTATGATCAAGGAGATGAAGCAAGAACAACCTGTGATCATCTTGCTATCTAAGGAAGTAACAGAAGGGGAAGGTTCCAAGTTGCCAGCAGAGGTTGAACCTTTGATCTTGAGATACAAGGAGGTCTTTCCAAGAGAGTTACCAGATGGGCTACCACCCCTAAGAGGGATTGAGCACCACATTGATTTGGTCCCAGGTTCTGTGCTGCCAAATAGGCCAGCCTACAGGAGTGACCCAACTGCCACCAAGGAGTTGCAGAAGCAGATTGAGGAGCTTATGAGCAAAGGGTTTGTGAGGGAGTCCCTAAGCCCTTGTGCTGTACCTGCTCTACTAGTGCCCAAGAAGGATGGCACCTGGAGGATGTGCACTGACAGCAGGGCAATCAACAACATTACAGTCAAGTATAGGTTCCCCATTCCAAGGCTAGATGACATGCTTGATGAGCTAAGTGGAGCTCAGGTCTTTTCTAAGATTGATCTAAGGCAGGGTTACCATCAGGTGAGGCTCAGAGAGGGGGATGAATGGAAGACTGCATTCAAGACAAAACATGGTCTGTATGAATGGCTTGTCATGCCATTTGGACTATCCAATGCACCAAGCACCTTCATGAGACTTATGACAGAAGTGTTGAGGCCTTGTTTGGGCAGGTTTGCTGTGGTTTACTTTGATGACATCCTAGTGTATAGTAGCAGCAGAGGGGAACATCTCAGGCACCTTGAAACAATCTTTGGGATCTTAAAGGAGCAGAAGCTGTATGGGAAGCTAGAGAAGTGTACCTTCATGGTTGAGGAGGTTGCATTTCTAGGGTACATTGTGTCAGGAAGAGGAATCTCAGTTGATCAGGAGAAGGTTGCAGCCATACAAACATGGCCTACACCTAAAACCATCACTGAGGTAAGGGGGTTCCATGGGTTGGCTTCATTCTATAGGAGGTTCATCAAGAACTTCAGTTCAGTTGTAGCACCCATCACTGAGTGCTTGAAGAAAGGGGAGTTCCAGTGGACTGAGGAGGCCCAACAATCCTTTGAGAGGATCAAGAGGTTGATGTGTGAGACTCCAATCCTTAAACTACCTGACTTTGATCAGCTGTTTGAGGTGGAATGTGATGCTAGTGGGGTTGGCATTGGGGCAGTGTTGATACAAGGGCAAAAGCCAGTTGCTTATTTCAGTGAGAAACTGAATGGTGCCAAGCTCAAGTACTCCACTTATGATAAGGAATTCTATGCCATCATCAGAGCAGTCATGCATTGGGGGCACTACTTGAAGCCAAAGCCTTTTGTTCTGCACTCAGATCATGAGGCATTGAAGTATATCAGTGGCCAACACAAGCTGAATCACAGGCATGCCAAGTGGGTAGAGTTTCTACAATCCTTTACATTCTCTAGTAAGTATAAGGAGGGGAAACAGAATGTTGTGGCAGATGCACTGTCAAGGAGGCATTCTTTGTTAGCAGTCATGGAGCAAAGGGTGTTGGGGTTTGAATTTCTGAAAGAATTGTACAAGGAGGACCCTGACTTTGCTGAGGAATGGATCACACAAACTGGAGGAGGAAGGACTCAAGGGGGGAAGTACATGCTGCAGGAGGGGTTCTTGTTCCAAGGAAACAAGCTATGCATCCCAAGGGGTTCTTACAGGGATCTACTCATCAGGGAAGTACACTCAGGAGGACTAGGGGGACACTTTGGGGTTCAAAAGACACTTGAAATACTGCAGGATCAATTCTACTGGCCCAGGATGATAGGGGATGTTCAGGTTGTCCTCAGGAGGTGCTCCACATGTCAACAAGCCAAGAGTTCTTTCCAGACTGGACCTTACACTCCACTACCAGTGCCAAACAAACCTTGGGAGGATGTGAGCATGGACTTTATTGTTGCACTACCTAGGACACAAAGAGGTAAGGATTCTGTAATGGTTGTTGTTGACAGGTTTAGCAAGATGGCTCACTTTGTGGCTTGCAAGAAGACTGAGGATGCTGCAAGTGTTGCTGAGCTATACTTGAAGGAGATTGTGAGACTACATGGGGTTCCTAAGTCAATAGTCTCAGACAGGGATGTTAAGTTCATGAGTTACTTCTGGAAAACACTATGGAGGCTCTTGAAGACCAGGCTTTTGTTCAGCACCTCTCACCACCCTCAGACTGATGGCCAAACTGAGGTCACAAACAAGACTCTAGGGAGGATCTTGAGGTGTCTGGTAAGCAAGTCATTGAAGGATTGGGACTTGAAGCTAGCTCATGCTGAGTTTGCTTTCAACAGAGCACCCTCATCTGCCACAGGTCACAGTCCATTTGAGGTTGTCTATGGGATTAATCCACTTATGCCACTGGAATTAGCTAACATACCAAGGGAGGAAGTGAACTTTGATGCAAAGAGGAGGGTTGAGCAGATGGTGAAGCTTCATGAGTCAGTCAGAAAGCAAATAGAAAGGGCAAATGAGAGGTACAAGAAACAGTCCAAGGTTCCTAGGTCCAAGAAGGAGTTTGTGCCAGGGGATTTAGTGTGGCTCCACTTGAGGAAGGAGAGGTTCCCAGCTAGGAGGAAGAACAAACTCATGCCTAGAGCTGATGGTCCATTTGAAATCATAGAAAGTGTTGGTCCTAATGCATACAAGGTTGATCTACCAGGAGACTATGGGGTTCATGGCACTTTCAATGTAGGGGATCTCAGTCCATACTATGGGGATTCTGGAGATGAGGAGGCTACAGGCTTGAGGACAAGCCCAATTCAACCAGGGGAGGATGCATCAGGAGCTGGGGCACAGGGCAGGGCAGAATTCAACACTAGGGACAAGGGGCAGGCCAAGGGGGATCAAGGGGTGAGCATTGGTAACCAAGGGGAGGTCTACATGGGTATCCAAGGGTCAATCTGGGGGCAAGGGATGGGTAACAAAAGGGGAAGCTGCAAGCTGAGCAATGTTGGCCAGGACACGAGGACACGAGCCAAGACACGAGCCAAGCAAGCCAAAGACAAGCCCACCAACACCCCACCACAATATCACAAAAACAGCCTACACCAGTCACTTGGGGAAGGCATAACTACCACCACACTCTGAACCACCAGCTACCACCAAGCCCAGCTAAAACCTTACCCACCTAGGTCCAAAAAAGTCCTAGGGAACCAGTTCCAAAACACAACACAACTACCCTAAAAATCCAAATCAAAACAGCCTACCCAAAGCATAAAGCATAAAGCAGTCTTTCCATTTCTAGCTAAAAACTGAAAGACTATCTCCAAAAGTCTTTCCTTGTCTTCCCTACTATTAGAACTACTGCAGAAGAAGGTCAAGGAGCATTGATGAGCCTCGTCCACAAGTTCCAAGCCAACACCAAGCAACAAGCACAACCTGGAGCATGTCATTGTCAAATGTCTGCATTTTGTCTGTTTTATTGTTTTTCTTTTAGCATTAGCAGTCTGTATTTCTAGCCAGTATTTTGTCATCTTTTAATAGTTAATCTTGGCCCTTAGATGATACTCTAGGGTTGTAATCACATCAAGCATTGAGGCCTATATAAGGACCCATGCTCTTTTGTACAAGGCAGTTGTTATTGAATGAAAAAAAACTGAGCATTGTTCTCATTTCTAAAATCTTTCCAACTTATGCATTGTCTTGGTTGAAAGTCAGGCCAGATAACTTCCTGTGCTAGGCTGTGGTTGTTGATCTAAGTCTGTGGCAAGTTAGATATCCCTGTGCATAGACTGTGGGGTGTTTGCTTGTTGTTTAGTTCAAGTCTGCTTACCTGTGCTTGGCTGTGGTAAGGAGCCTTAGCTAGTCTAGTTTGTTGTTTGATTCCCTGTGTTGAGCTGTGGGAGTTGAGTAACATCCATATCCAGTGCTAGATAGGAGTCTAGGGTCCAATTCCTAACACACCCCTATAATATCACTGCATTTCCCCCTTCTTTCTTCAATTCCATGGAGCATTTACCTATTCACTTACCTTATGAAGCGAAAGTTGGAGGACCTGTCCAATATCGATGGATGTATCCATTTGAGAGGTTCCTTAATCATTTGAAAAAGAAGGTTGGCAACAAAGCTCGGGTCGAGGGTTCCATATGCAACGCTTTTTTGTTAGAGGAAATTTCTAATTTTTGTTCCCTATATTTTGAAGATCACATTGACACAAAAGCGAAGGACTTGGAGGTTGGTGTGAATTCCGATAACCAACTAGATTCAAATATACCCGAGTTTTCAATGATGACTTGGGAAATACTACCGGGAAATGTATAACGAGGTACTTAAATGAAAAAGAGTTTGAAGAAGCTCATTTTTATGTGCTAAGAAACTGTGGGCAATTTTTAGAGACTTATGAAAAGTAAGTTGTTGATTCATTATTACACAAATAACTTTTCGTAATAAAATTAATTCATTATAGTTAAAACGTACATTACTAATTAAAACATGTCTTGATGTCACGTCTTATTATTAGGGAATTTGAGACGTACATCAAACTCACATATCCTGATGTCACGTCTTATGATGATGTTTGGAGCAAACATGACAAAAGTTTTTCGAAATGGTTGGGAAATGAAGTAAGATCACATTTCAATTTCTTATTAACTAATAATTAATATTGAGAATATAACATCTTAATATAATTAATATATTGTTTTATTGATATATAGGCTTATAGATTGAAGGATCCTTTAATAATAGCTCTAGCAGGGGGTCCAAGTAACTGGGTGAGGACATGGAGAAGATATTCTACCAATGGCTATAAATTTCGTGCTTTTAAAGAGGGAGTTGATGTTCCGAAAGCTACTATAACCAATGGGGTTTGTGTGAGTTCTACTGAAGGGTTGGACTACTACGGAACCCTTAATGAAGTAGTTGAGCTTTCTTATTATACCGAGCACAGAATTTATAAAGCCATATTGTTTAAATGTGATTGGTTTGATAATTCCCCACAAGGAGTTAGTATCCATAAGTTATACGGACTTGTCGATGTAAACTTAAAAAAGAAACTTCGTGGACAAAACCCATTCGTGGCAGCTTTTCAAGTGGATCAAGTGTGTTATGCTCCTTATCCAACCACTAAGAAAGATAATCAATGGTCCGCGGTTTTTAAAATCAAGGCACGATCGCATGTTGGTGCTCCTGTTGACGAAATTGTCTTCCAAGAAGATGTGGTTGTCAATAGTCAGTCAATTTCACCAATTTTGGTGCAAGAGACACAAAGTGAGGATGAATATGAAGTGGTTATTGAAAGAGGTGAAGGGGAGTATGACAAGGACATCGGTGAAGAAAAAGAAAAAGATGATGAAGATGAAGAAATTCAACTATTACAAAATGAGGAAGATGAGGAAGAAGTCGGAATACTTTTTTCAGATGATGAAAGTTTGTTGATTTGTAGTGATAGTGATAGTGAGGGTCACTAGTTAATTGTAATCTATTTGTCAAAATACAATTATAATCAAATTTTAAACTTTGCATTGTAATTCAAAAAGTTTGCTCACGGTTTTTATATATTGAACTACCTAACAATTTCCATTGTATATAGCGTTTACTTATGGCAGGTGGGTTTATCAGACGAATCATAGGTAGCACTAGTCGTTCTCCTCGTGCTGATGATGAGCGGAACAAGGAGGATGCTGCCTCTCACAAGCAGGAGTAGGAGCAGGAGCAGGAGCAGGAGCAAGAGCAGGCTACGATCCCGACAACACAACAGGAGAGTTCGCGGATTATTCAGTCTCGCAATCCTGACATAGGCCAGTGGTAAGTGTCTAATTAATATATAGAATACTTTTATTATCGCTAACTTTATTTTATTATCACTTTTACGCTAACTTTTATTATCTTTTATTATCGCGTTCGTTCTAATATGTATCTTTTTCAGGTGGGACGACAAGCCGATAAAGCAATACGTTACTTGGTCTTTTATTCGTACCATATGCCGAGAATACTTCACCAAATGGAGTGCAGTGAGCCACTACCTGCGTAGGCGGATGTGGAATTACTTTCAGGTATATTTTATTACGGTTCTATCTATTACTAAAAAGTAATTGTTTTCATTCAAAACGTGTAGTTATACAATTTCAGCAATTACTAACAAGTTGTTTATGATGAAATAGAATCATGTGAACTCGGTCGATCCGAACTACGACCCGAAGCCCGAATGGCAGAAACAGGTCACGAGGCGGATTACCTCACTTGTTAATGGCCTCAAGTATAACAAAAAAAGGCCAGATTGGGTGCCTGAAACTTGGTGGGAAAACATTAGAAATAGGCCCGAAAGCGATCCCGAATTCGCCAAGAAGTCTAACATAAACAAGGTTAATAGACGGTCAGATGGCGAGAAAGCTTTGGCCACCCATACTCTAGGCCGGAAGAGTTGTGCTGATGCGTTTAAAGAATTGGTAAGTCCTTTATTTTTTACTTCACAAATTGCATATTAATTATGAAGGATTAATATTGCCGATATATCACTTAATGTTTTTATACTACTTTCAGGTTGATCCTACGCCGTACAAGTTGTTTGAGAAAACAAAAAAAAAACAAGAAGGGCGAGTGGGTTAATCCTAGAGCTGTTAAGACAAACGTAAGTTTGTCTAATAATTACTAAGAAGTTTTTTTTTTATATCCAATTTTAATATTCTTTATTAGCTTCGTTTTGTTTTGATTACTTAATGATTTTAATTATATAATTTTTTTTTGTTGGTTCAGGAAGCTTACACCGAGGAGATGAGTCAGCCAACGCCAACTGGCGAGACTCCAGACGAATTCCGTGCATTCTACAAAGCGGTAGATGGATTCAATAAGAAGTCGAGGCTCTTCGGGATGGGAGACAAGGGGAAAGAAGTGTGGTATGATCCACCTTGCAACAAAAGTGCACGCGCATCTTTCTCCTACAATCCTACAGATTACACCCGGTTCGCAAGTGAGAATACTCAAATGAAGGAGCAATTGAATGCACTTGGGAATGAACGAGAACATGAGAGAGCCGCCCGACTTGCCCTTGAAGCACAAGTACGGGCCAATCAACAACAAATGGAAAACCAAGCCGCGCAAATGGCTGCCATGCAAGCGGCTATGATGAAATTTCTTCCCCCGGACTTGTGAAGCAACTTCCCTCCTCCACGTCCAAGAGATGACAATTGACAATGCGGACGACGGGCACGGTTTTGGAGGAGCTACCGTTACCCCCTTAGGTTAGTAATTTATCATCTACCTAAGTTAGGGAACCCGTTGAATTTGTAAGCTTGTAAAAACAAAGTTGTATGAATTTGTTTAACATTTTATGTAATGAATTCTTTTTCCAATTTCCATCGATCTTCCCCTTTATTTTTAATGTCTTTTATTGATTCCAGACCATGCGGTCGATGTGAGTATGAATTACCGCTTTGCGGTGAATGAATGTATTTTCTGTATTGCAGGTTTTGTTGAAATTTTCAACGTTTAAAACAATGCAAAAAACGCATTGTAGCTGGACAGCAGGCTGCTGTATCCAGCCACTACTATATTAGGAACTGACGGAAAATCCGTCAGGAAAGTCAAGATTATCTTGACTATACTGATGGAATTTCCGTCAGTAAGTCAAGTCAATCTTGACTTTCCTGACGGATTTTCCGTCAGTATAGTCAAGATAATCTTGACTTTCCTGACGGATTTTCCGTCAGTATAGTCAAGATAATCTTGACTTTCCTGACGGATTTTCCGTCAGTAAGTCAAGTCAATGTTGACTTTACTGACGGATTTTCCGTCAGTACAGTCAAGTCAATCTTGACATTACAGTTCAATTGCCTAACGAAATTTCCGTCAGTAAGCCGTCAGGAGTACAATTACTGACGGAAATTCCGTCAGAAGTCTTTTTTTTGTTACCAATTGAAGTGACGCGCGTTACTGACGGAAATTCCGTCAAGAATTGAAATGACTGACGGATTTTCGGGTTTACTGACGGATTTTGTCCTTCAGTTTCCCGTGTTCGTTTTGTAGTGTGCTCCTAATAATTCCTTGCCCAAATCTCACCGATTGTCCTATTATCCTCCGCCATATTAGGTGGGTAAGGATCGTTCAATGGAGATAGTATCCTAGGTGGTGAGTCAAACTCTTCTTCCGGTTGTTCTTGAAAAATATTATTTTCCACTTCCGCTTCACTAGGTTCCCTCCAAAAAGGTCTCCTATAAAGGGGATTTGAAAATAACCAATTTGATATGCTACTTAAAGATGGATCAATGTCTTAGTCACCAATTCCTTCTTGTGACCTAGGCATAAACTCTAAAACAACTCAACAGCATAAATTAGTAACTTCAACACAAAGTAACTAATAATCTAAAAAATTTGAAAAACAATCTAAACAAGTTATGACACTAAGAAGAGTTTAAATTTAAAATTTAACTATATTGCCTTCCCCGGCAGCGGCGCCAAATTTGACGAGCTTAATTTCATGTGTCGTTAAATCCGCAAATTAGCTACGATCAAATAACAATTTAGATCTCCTAAACAAACATAAACTATCTTAGATAAGGTAGTAAATGCTAAGAATAGGGTTGAACCCAAGAGAGGATTAACTAAATTAATCTAATCTAGACTCTTGCTAAAAGCCAATTAACAAAACTAATTACTAACTAATTACTCTAATCACAAATTAAGACACTAATTAAGACAAAAGCTTGAATTAATTATAAACTATGATATTCACAATGAGAAAACATGTAGGATAACATATAGGGGGAAAGTTTGATTGGAGAAATTCATTAACAAGTCTAAAATAACCAACAAATACTAAAGATTCAATTATTCAAATATGGAGAAACAACTTAGTGTAATTTTCCCAAGTTCCCAACAATTAGCAAAGTAAAGACTCTTCCTTTCCTCTCTTCTCTAGTTATCTAATACAAGTTTCTAGGAAATTAGTCAACAAGGATTAAATAAACCAAGATTGACCCTTTACAACTCAACCAACACTTATTAAAACATAAGCACAATAAAAGATGCAAGCTTTATGAACAAAACCAAAGAAACATGCTAGAATCATGTAATAAAACATTAAACCATATTCTAATCACACAATAAACCAAATTCCACTCAAAAGATTCCAACTTTAAACCAAAGTTACAATCTTTCAAGGTTGCTTCAATAATATCAAGACAAATTAACCAAATTTATCAAGACAAAGCACTAATTAAACAAACACTTGCTAAGGTGGTTAGTCTCAACATTAATTCATTCAACAATGGAATTTAAACATGAGAAAATGGCATTAAATAGAGAAGAAGTGGTTCAAAAAGTCTTACAATGCTAAAAGAACAGAACTTGTTCCAATTACACTAAGAAAGGGAAGATTAGCTACCCATAATCCAATATTACAACCCAAAATAAAGTTCAACCAAATTACAAGCCAAAATGAAGAACCAAAAATATGAGAGAACTTGTTGTGGAATGTTATGGAAATTATGGAATGAATGGAATGTAGGGAATGATTATCTCTCTCTAAAATCTGGCTCTTATATACCCTTGGTCCGGAAACCTAGGGCCTTCGAGAAATGGGCCTCAAAATGACAAGACGAAGAATGAAGGAAAACCTGTCTCAGGCCAGGACGCTGGCAGCGTCGTGCGACGCCGGCAGCGTTCAGGCGCGCTGGCAGCGTTTCATGCTGCCAGTTTTTACTCTTCAACGCTCGCCTTGACTTTCGTTGACCCCTTTGAATGCTAGTCTCGCCTTGACTTCCATTGACCCTTTGGACTTGCTCTTCTTGTATTGATAGTTTGCTCCTAGCCCACTCCAATTGTCGGTTTTGGGTCTCGGGTCTCGGGTTTGACTTTGAATTTGGTTGACTTCCGGGCTTGACTCCAAAATTTGACTTAAAAATACTAAATAACAACATAATAACAAGGACTAAGGTTAGCATAAAACGATGCTACCGACCCGTAAAAAGTATATTTAATGAACCTAATAAACACTACTAAACACGACACATTTTGGTGTTGTCAGATATTCAATTGTTGTGTCTTCATCTCTCTATCTCTACTTCTCACTCTAAAGAGAAAACCTTAAGAAGTAACTCTCATACAATTAGTGTTCAAAATCTTTAATATTACGAAGTGTAGTAATAAACTATTATATATTTATTTTATAGTTTCTAATACTTTATAATAGTGTAGTATTTAGAAGAGATCAAGGGGCTTGGCGTGCTCCAACTTATTGGAGAGTTTTATACTTAGAACTAGGATTTCATCCCTCATCCTTAAGCTAGAGAACAAGATAAGGAAGGTGTCCTAATCTTGTGCCCAAATTCATTCATATCAATGTAAGGAAAATAGTTTCTTCTTATATTTGTATTATTTAGTTATGCATGCATAAGATCAACAAGTTTAATGAGTAAACTTTTCATAAGATGATATTAGAAATGTCTAATATTGTGTTTAAGATACCCACAGTGCGAACAATGAGTCTTCGTTCATTACTAATTGTTTGCATTATAATTCCTTCTGTGAAAAATGAGTCTTCCTTTATTACCCATTGTTGGCAATTGTAACTCCTTGTGTGAACAATGAGTGTTCCTTTCGTAATTACCCATTTTTTGCATTGTAACTCCTTGTGTAAACAATGAGTCTTCCTTTATTACCCATTGTTTGCATTATAACTCATTGTGTGAACAATGAGTTTTCCTTCCTTCATTACCCATTGTTTATATTGGAAATCATTGTATGAACAATGACTCTTCCTTTATTACCCATTGTCTGCATTGTAACTCCATGTGCAAAAAATGAGTCTTCCTTCATTACTCAATGTTTGCGTTTTATTTCCTTGTGTAAAAAATGAGACTTCCTTTATTACCTATTCTTGCCAATTATAACTCCTTGTGTGAACAGTGAGTCTTCCTTTCTTAATTACCAATTGTTGGCATTGTTACTCCTTGTGTGAACAATAAGTCTTCCTTCATTACCCATTGTTTGCATTGTAACACCTTGTGAGAACAATGAGTCTTCCCTTATTACCCATTGTTTGCATTATAACTCTTTGTGTGAACAACGAGTCTTCCTATCTTCATTACCCATTGTTGGCATTGTAACTTCTTGTTTGAACACAGAGTCTTCCTTCATTACCCATTGTTTGCATTATAACTCCTTGTGTGAACAATGAGTCTTCCTTCAATACCCATTGTTTACATTGTAAGTCCTTCTGTGAACAATGAGTCTTCCTTCAATACCCATTGTTTGCATTGTAAGTCCTTGTGTGACCAATGTGTCTTTCTTTTTTTATTACCCATTGTTTGCATTGAGACTACTTGTCTGAACAATGAGTCTACCTTCCTTCAATACCCATTGTTTGCATTGTAACTCCATGTGCGAACAATGAGTCTTCGTTCATTACAAATTGTCTGCATAATAATTCCTTGTGTGAAAAATGAATCTTCCTTTATTACCCATTGTTGGCAATTTTAACTCCTTCTGTGAACAATGAGTGTTCCTTTCTTAATTACCCATTGTTTGCATTGTAACTCCTTGTTTGAAAATTGAGTCTTCCTTCATTACTCATTGTTTGCATTGTAACTCGTTGTGTGAACAATGAGACTTCCTTCCTTCATTACCCATTGTTTATGTAAGAAATCCTTGTACGAACAATGAGTCTTCCTTTATGCTACATTGTAACTCCATGTGCGAATAATGAGTCTTCTTTCATTAATCATTGTTTGAATTTTATTGCCTTGTGTAAAAAATGAGACTTCCTTTATTACCTATCGTTGGCAATTATAACTCCTTGTGTGAACAGTGAGTGTTCCTTTCTTAATTACCAATTGTTTGCATTGTAACTCCTTATGTGAACAATGACTCTTCCTTCATTACCCATTGTTTGCATTGTAACACCTTGTGAGAACAATGAGTCATCCCTTATTACCCATTGTTGGCATTTTAACTCCTTGTGTGAACAACGAGTCTTCCTATCTTTATTACCCATTGTTGGCATTGTAACTTCTTGTGTGAACAATGAGTCTTCCTTAATTAACCATTGTTTGCATTGTAACTCCTTGTGTAAACAATGAGTCTTCTTTTATTACCTATTGTTTTCATTGTATCTCCTTGTGAGAACAATAAATCTTCCTTCATTACCCATTGTTTGCATTGTAACTCCTTGTGTGAACAATGAGTCTTCTTATCTTCATTACCCATTGTTTGCATTGTAACCTCTTGTGTGAACAATGAGTCTTCCTTCATTACCCATTGTTTGCCTTGTAACACCTTGTGAGAACAATGAGTCTTCCCTTATTACCCATTGTTTGCATTGTAACTCCTTGTGTGAACAACGAGTCTTCCTATCTTCATCACCCATTGTTGGCATTGTAAATTCTTGTGTGAACAATGAGTCTTCCTTTATTACCCATTGTTTGCATTGTAACTCCTTGTGTGAACAATGAGTCTTCCTTCAATACCCATTGTTTGCATTGTAATTCCTTGTGTGACCAATGTGTCTTTCTTTTTTCATTATCCATTGTTTGCATTGAAACTACTTCTCTGAGCAATGAGTCTTCCTTCCTTCAATACCCATTGTTTGCATTGTAACTCCATGTGCGAACAATGAGTCTTCGTTCATTACAAATTGTCTGCATTATAATTCCTTGTGTGAAAAATGAATCTTCCTTTATTACCCATTGTTGGCAATTTTAACTCCTTATGTGAACAATGAGTGTTCCTTTCTTAATTACCCATTGTTTGCATTGTAACTCCTTGTTTGAAAATTGAGTCTTCCTTCATTACTCATTGTTTGCATTGTAACTCGTTGTGTGAACAATGAGACTTCCTTCCTTCATTACCCATTGTTTATGTAAGAAATCCTTGTACGAACAATGAGTCTTCCTTTATGCTACATTGTAACTCCATGTGCGAATAATGAGTCTTCTTTCATTAATCATTGTTTGAATTTTATTGCCTTGTGTAAAAAATGAGACTTCCTTTATTACCTATCGTTGGCAATTATAACTCCTTGTGTGAACAGTGAGTGTTCCTTTCTTAATTACCAATTGTTTGCATTGTAACTCCTTATGTGAACAATGACTCTTCCTTCATTACCCATTGTTTGCATTGTAACACCTTGTGAGAACAATGAGTCATCCCTTATTACCCATTGTTGGCATTTTAACTCCTTGTGTGAACAACGAGTCTTCCTATCTTTATTACCCATTGTTGGCATTGTAACTTCTTGTGTGAACAATGAGTCTTCCTTAATTAACCATTGTTTGCATTGTAACTCCTTGTGTAAACAATGAGTCTTCTTTTATTACCTATTGTTTTCATTGTATCTCCTTGTGAGAACAATAAATCTTCCTTCATTACCCATTGTTTGCATTGTAACTCCTTGTGTGAACAATGAGTCTTCTTATCTTCATTACCCATTGTTTGCATTGTAACCTCTTGTGTGAACAATGAGTCTTCCTTCATTACCCATTGTTTGCCTTGTAACACCTTGTGAGAACAATGAGTCTTCCCTTATTACCCATTGTTTGCATTGTAACTCCTTGTGTGAACAACGAGTCTTCCTATCTTCATCACCCATTGTTGGCATTGTAAATTCTTGTGTGAACAATGAGTCTTCCTTTATTACCCATTGTTTGCATTGTAACTCCTTGTGTGAACAATGAGTCTTCCTTCAATACCCATTGTTTGCATTGTAATTCCTTGTGTGACCAATGTGTCTTTCTTTTTTCATTATCCATTGTTTGCATTGAAACTACTTCTCTGAGCAATGAGTCTTCCTTCCTTCAATACCCATTGTTTGCATTGTAACTCCATGTGCGAACAATGAGTCTTCGTTCATTACAAATTGTCTGCATTATAATTCCTTGTGTGAAAAATGAATCTTCCTTTATTAACCATTGTTGGCAGTTGTAACTCCTTTTGTGAACAACGAGTGTTCCTTTCTTAATTACCCATTGTTTGCATTGTACCTCCTTGTTTGAAAATTGAGTCTTACTTCATTACCCATTGTTTGCATTGTAACTCGTTGTGTGAACAATGAGACTTCCTTCCTTCATTACCCATTGTTTATGTTGGAAATCTTTGTACGAACAATGAGTCTTCCTTTATTACCCCTAGCTGCATTATAACTCAATGTGCGAACAATGAGTCTTCTTTCATTACTCATTGTTTAAATTTTATTTCCTTGTGTAGAAAATGAGACTTCCTTTATTACCTACCTTTGGCAATTATAACTCCTTGTGTGAACAATGAGTCTTCCTTCAATACCCATTGTTTGCATTGTAAGTCCTTGTGTGACCAATGTGTCTTTCTTTTTTCATTACCCATTCTTTGCATTGAAACTACTTGTCTGAACAATGAGTCTTACTTTCTTCAATACCCATTGTTTGCATTGTAACTCCATGTACGAACAATGAGTCTTCGTTCATTACAAGTTGTCTGCATTATAATTCCTTGTGTGAAAAATGAATCTTCCTTTATTACCCATTGTTGGGAATTGTAAGTCCTTCTATGAACAATGAATGTTCCTTTCTTAATTACCCATTTTTTGCATTGTAACTCCTTGTTGGAAAATTGAGTCTTCCTTCATCACCCATTGTTTGCATTGTAAATCGTTGTGTGAACAATGAGACTTCCTTCCTTCATTACCCATTGCTTATGTTTGAAATCCTTGTACGAACAATTAGTCTTCTTTTATTACCCATAGCTGCATTGTAACTCCATGTACGAACAATGAGTCTTCTTTCATTACTCATTGTATGAGTTTTTTTTCCTTGTGTAAAAATGAGACTTCCTTTATTACCTATCGTTGGCAATTATAACTCCTTGTGTGAACAGTGAGTCTTCCTTTCTTAATTAACAATTGTTTGCATTGTAACTCCTTGTGTGAACAATGAGTCTACCTTTATAACCCATTGTTTGTATTGTAACTCCTTGTGTAAACAATGAGTTGATAAGTAAATATTTGTATGGTTTTAACCCCCAATTTAGCTCGGTTTTGTTTGTCATTTGTGCTTTGCTAAGCCATTTTATGAGCTAATATCGTCTTCTAGGCGAATTCCTATGTTCTAACATGTTTTGTAGGGAAAGTGACGTTTCTACGCTCTTTTTCTATATTCCCGAGCATTTGCCTAGAACCCGACGATTTGAAGAAGCAAGCTTGACCAAGTGAAAGGCATTTCAAGAAGGTTCACTAATTCGAAAGAGAGAAGAAGCAAAGACAGTTTCGTAGTTGTCGGAAGATCAATCAATTGAAAGGAAGAAATCATCGCTTTACATAAACCCTATCAACAAACCCGACTCAAGAGGTCAAGGGGGATGTTGGAAGTCAAGTTAAAGCAAAACGGCGTCAACTTCCGATTTTTGTCCTACGTGTTTAATGCCCGACCTCTTCCCCACGAAACCCTAATGCTATATATAGAAGCTCCATCCCCTCTTCTCAACACACACCTTTCTACAACCTTCTTCTCATACTTCTCTTCTCTTCTTACATTTCTCCTTAGATTAGGAGGAGGGGGAATTAGCCTCCCTTCTCTCATTTTCTTCTTCTTTAGTCTTTAGTTCTTAGTTTTATTTCCCTTAGTTTAGATTAATAAGGATTTCATCCTTGTAATCTCCTTTGTGTGATTCAAGCGTTGCAATTCAAGGATCGTTTATTATATGCAAGGATTTTCTATTATTGTTATCATTGTCGTCATATAGGTATTTCTGTTTTATCCCTTGTTTAATGTTCTTATTGTTTTCCATTTGATTGTTATTCGCTTTACATATTGTCTTAGATTCATTTTAGTACCGTTCTAATCGTTGTTTCGTTTCCTAGATTATCAATTAGCGTCGTTATTATCGCCATATAAAAAGTCAAAACCAAATAAACATGTCTATCCTAGTTTTCATTGTTAATATCATTTTAGACATAGATATCATCATGAGTGAGTAGTCATCCTTTCTATGGTGTAGGGTAGCCATGTTAGATTGATTAAAAGATGTTAATTGGATAAAGGAATTGTGCCTTTAAAACATTGTGTCTATGCATGTTTGGATTGTAACGATAGTTAACGATTTTTAGCTAAAATCATTTGACTAGTATGGAATTCTTTTCCAAGGTAGATATACAGGAATTGAATAGACAAAGCGTGACATAGTGGATTAATGCAACAGGAGTATGTGATCAAGGCAAGACACGAGCTCAAGACAAGACTCAACATCAAGACAACAACATCCTTTCAGACAACACCATGACCAGTTATGACAATGTCCTATTCAGTCCAAGCCACAACCACTTCAAACCTGCTAAGACAACACCCCCACAACCAGAACAAAGCCTAGCCATCCACTTCCCAAGACTAAGCCACAACAAGACACAGCCAACAGCCCAACAAACCCAACACAACAAAAACCGCCCTCAGCCAAAAACAGCCTATCACAGCCTTCCTAAACAGGGTCCATGGGGGCCTCACTCAATCAACCAAGCCTAACCAACCCTCAAACCTATGTCTTGGGAAGGTCCTCTACAACTTTCCCCAGGACTTCCCTTCCAAGAAACAAACACACAAAGAGTTAGCTTAGGGACAACTTCAGACTGTCCAGATTTCAGCCTTTTTGCAGTAGTTAACATGTCACTATCAAACTTTCCTTTTCTGATAAAACAAACTCGAGGGCCTTTTAGAAGGACCTTTGGCATCCATCCCACTTCAGTTGAGCTCAAGAATCAAGCTCAGAAGTCCCCCCCTCCACCAGTTTCAACCCCAACAAACCAATTAAGGCAGATTGTCCTATTAGAACTACTTTTCTACTTTATTGCTTTATGCTGAACAATGTAGCTGTTATTTCTGTTTCTTTTGCAAACCCATTGTGGCCCTAGGATGTAATGAACGAATAGGATGTAATCTCCTTGCCTATATAAGGCCTTTTCCTAATGAATGAAAGACAGATTTGAAGTAAAACATAAAACTGAAACCTTGTTTCTGTTATAATCTCTTGGCTGTGTGCTTGAGACAACTTCCTTTGCTTTGTGCTTGGAAGTGAGCTTGGGTCCTTAGCTGTGTGCTGGGATCAAGGTTCAACCCTCAATCATTGGCTTTGTGCTTTGGTTAAGGTCCTATCCTTGTTCTTAACAATCAATTCAAACAGAAACAGAGTATTTGCAAAGTGTCTTAACCTTAGTTCAATTTGTCATTGTTTAGTTGTCTTTCTGAATAGTTTCAGTGCAAATTGGTTATCAGAGCTTTGGTTTGTGAGTTCATCTACCTAACTACATTAAAAACACAAAATACAACCATGAGTGAAGAGAGAATCACAGGTCTTGAAAACACAGTGCAAGGTCTTGTCAGAACTGTAATGGAGGTCTCTAGATCTGTCAATGAACTCCTTGAGGGCCAACAGAACAATGATACAAGGGGAGGCAGAGGTCGAGGAAGAGGAGCACCTTTCCCACAAGGTGGAGGAAGGAAGAGACAACCTGTAGACCAGTTTGAAATGTCAGATTCAGATGGCTCAGATCACAGTCTTCTCAGACACCAAGACAAAGATATCAAGGTAGAGATTCCTGACTTTCTAGGTAGCTTGAACCCGGATGATTTCTTAGATTGGCTAAGGTCTGTAGAAAGAGTCTTTGAGTTTAAAGGATACACTGATAGAAAGGCTTTTAAGGTTGCTATCATGAAACTAAAAGGCTATGCCTCACTGTGGTATGAAAACATAAAAACCTTGAGGGTTAGGGAAGGGAAAGAACCTGTAAAGTCATGGCTCAAACTGAAAAAGAAAATGAGAGCTAAGTTTGTCTCTAGGGACTACACTCAGGACATGTTCATTAAGCTTACTCACCTAAAGCAAGACCAAAGACCTTTAGAGTCCTACCTAAGAGACTTTGAACAACTCACTTTGCAATGTGAGGTTGTTGAGAAATCTGAACAAAAGATAGCAAGGTTCTTAGAGGGGTTGGATGAAAGGATAGCTAGTAAAGTCAGGCTACAAAATATATACTCCTTTGAAGAAGCTGTCAACTTGTCTTAAAGGGTAGAAAAGTTGGGAAAGGGAAAGGCCAGTGCTTCTAAGACACCTTCCAGAACCCCCACCTTCAAGCCTTTTGTAGGAGTCAAGATAGGAGAACCTGTGGTTCCTGTTAAGACCCCTTTCAACCTTGATAAAGGCAAGGCTGTTGAGGCAGGCCAAAGGAAGACTACCCCTCTCAAAAAGGGCTTTCAATGTCAAGGGTATGGACATTTTGCTAGAGAATGTCCATCTAAAAGGGCTCTGAGTACCCTAGAAGTAATCCATTGGAGAGATGATGAAGTGTTGGTCTGTGATGAAGAGATGGAAGAGCCTGAGGTAGAGGCTAGTGAGGAGTTGATAGAGCCTGATGCAGGGTTAAGTTTGGTAACATGGAGGGTAATGCATCCTCAACCCCAACCTTTGGAAGAGGATCAAAGACACCAGATCTTTAGGACCAGATGTACCATCAAGGGTAGAGTATGTAACCTCATTATTGATGGTGGAAGCTGCACTAATGTGGCCTCCAAAACACTGATAGACAAGCTAGCTCTACCCACCAAGGACCACCCCCTACCTTACAAACTCAGATGGCTAAACAAAGGGGCTGAGATCAAGGTGGATAAACAATGTGTTGTACCTTTCTCAATTGGTAAAGGGTATGTGGATGAGAGTCTTTGTGATGTTCTACCTATGGATGCATGTCACCTTCTTCTTGGGAGACCATGGGAGTTTGATAGGGATGCCATACACCATGGGAGGGACAACACCTACACCTTTAAGTATGGCAAGAAGAAAATCACCCTGGCACCTTTACCACCTGCTTTAAAGATCAACCCAAATCCCATGAGTGAGGCTTCCAAGGAAGTTATGTTGATAAGTGAGTCAGAAATAGCACAAGAGCTAAGTGAGCTACAACCTGTATACATATTGCTTGCCAAGGAGACTGGGATGAGTATCATTGATATCCCTGAAGAGGTCAAATCTATCCTAGAAAGTTATGGTGATGTCTTCCCTACTGAGCTTCCTAGTGGACTGCCACCACTTAGAGGAATAGAGCACCACATTGACCTAGTGCCTGGAGCTATCTTACCCAACAAGCCAGCTTACAGGAGTGACCCTAAGGCTACACAAGAGCTCCAACTTCAAGTAGGTGAACTACTCAACAAGGGCTATGTCAGAGAGTCCCTCAGTCCTTGTGCTGTACCAGCCTTGCTTGTGCCAAAGAAGGATGGGACTTGGCGTATGTGCATTGATAGTAGGGCCATCAACAACATTACCATCAAGTATAGGTTTCCCATACCTAGACTTAATGATATTCTGGATGAGTTAAGTGGGGCTCAAGTGTTCACTAAGATTGATCTGAGGCAGGGCTACCACCAAGTGAGGATAAGAGCAGGGGATGAATGGAAGACAGCTTTCAAGACTAAACATGGGCTCTATGAATGGTTGGTGATGCCTTTTGGGTTGTCTAATGCCCCTAGCACCTTCATGAGGTTGATGACAGAAGTCCTGAGGCCTTACTTAGGCAAATGTGTAGTGGTTTACTTTGATGACATTCTTATTTACAGTTCAACTAAGGGAGAACATTTGCAACATCTGAAGTTGTTGTTTGAGGTCCTAAGAGAGAACAAGTTGTATGGCAAGCTAGAAAAGTGCACCTTCATGCAGCCTGAGGTTTACTTCCTTGGGTTCATCATCTCTAAGAAAGGAGTGGCAGTTGATCCTGAGAAGGTGCAAGCAATCAAGGAATGGCCCATTCCTCAAACTGTTACTGATGTTAGAAGTTTCCATGGGTTAACATCTTTCTATAGGAGGTTCATACAAGGGTTTAGTTCAATCATGGCCCCTATTACTGAATGTATGAAGAAGGGAGAGTTCAAGTGGAATGAGAAGGCTGAAAGGTCCTTCAATCTGATCAAAGAGCTATTGTGTAAGTCTCCAATATTGGTTCTACCAGATTTTAACAAACTCTTTGAGGTAGAGTGTGATGCCAGTGGCCTTGGCATAGGAGCTGTGCTTACTCAAGAAAAGAAACCTGTGGCATACTTCAGTGAGAAGCTAAATGGGGCCAAGCTTAACTACTTCCACATATGACAAGGAATTCTATGCCATTGTGAGGGCATTGAATCATTGGGGACACTACTTGAAGCCTAAGCCTTTTGTGCTTCATTCTGATCATGAGGCTCTCAAATACATCAATGGACAGCACAAACTCAACCCCAGGCATGCCAAATGGGTAGAGTTCTTGCAATCCTTCTCATTCTCCAGCAAGTATATAGAGGGTAAGAACAATGTTGTAGCTGATGCATTGTCTAGAAGGTCTGTAATGTTGACCTTCATGGAGCAAAGGGTGTTGGGGTTTGAATTTATGAAAGAGCTCTATCAAAAAGACCCAGACTTCAAGCATGAATGGGAGGTACATCAAGAAGGGCAAGTCAAGAAAGGGAGCAAATACACAGCTCAAGAAGGATACTTATTCTATGGGAACAAACTGTGTGTGCCTAAGGGACCTTATAGGGGACTACTGGTCAAAGAGGTTCACTCCAATGGCCTTGCTGGTCACTTTGGGGTACAGAAGACCTATGACATATTACAAGATCGGTTCTATTGGCCTAAGATGCTCAGTGATGTGTAAGATGCCCTCAAGAGATGCAGGTCTTGTCAACTAGCCAAGGCACACTTTCAAGCAGGCCCTTACACACCACTTCCAGTACCAAACAAGCCATGGGAATAACTCAGTATGGACTTCATTGTAGCCTTACCTAGAACTCAAAGGGGAAAAGACTCCATCATGGTGGTTGTAGATAGATTCAGTAAGATGGCACATTTCATTGCTTGTAAAAAGACTGAGGATGCTTTGGGGGTAGCTGAACTATACTTTAGGGAGGTTGTCAAGTTACATGGGGTCCCTAGAAGCATTGTCTCAGATAGAGACACAAAGTTCATGAGCCACTTCTGGAGAACCTTGTGGAAGCTATTGAAGACTAGGTTATTGTTTAGTACTTCTCACCATCCCCAAACTGATGGGCAGACAGAAGTCACTAACAGGACACTAGGAAAGATCTTAAGCAGCATTGCTTCTAAGTCATTGAAAGATTGGGACCTCAGACTAGCACAAGCTGAGTTTGCCTTCAACAGAGCTCCCTCCAGCAGCACAGGTAAGAGTCTTTTTGAAACAGTTTATGGCACTAATCCTCTTATGCCTACAGACCTAGCACCAGTCAAAGGAAACAACGCAAGCTATGATGCAAAGAAAAGAGTTGAGCAAATGATACAGATTCATGAGCAAGTCAAGAAGCAGATTGAAAGGTCCAATGAATTGTACAAGGCTAGGTCCAAGGGACCGAAGAAAGCAAGGGAGTTCAAGGCAGGGGATCTTGTATGGTTGCATTTAAGAAAAGAGAGATTTCCAGACAAGAGGAGAAACAAGCTCATGCCAAGAGCTAATGGACCATTTGAGATATTGGAGAAGATAGGCACAAATGCTTACAAGGTGGATCTACCAGGAAGCTATGGGGTGCATGGTACTTTCAATGTTGGAGACCTGAGCCCTTACTATGGTGAATCAGATGATGAAGGTGAGGAAGATTTGAGGGCAAATCCTTTTCAAGAAAAGGAGGTTGCAACAGGAGTATGTGATCAAGACAAGACACGAGCTCAAGACAAGACTCAACATCAAGACAACAGCACCATTCAAGACAGCAACATCCTTTCAGACAACACCATGACCAGTTATGACAATGTCCTATTCAGTCCAAGCCACAACCACTTCAAGCCTGCTAAGACAACACCCCCACACCCACAACAAAGCCTAGCCATCCACTTCCCAAGACTAAGCCACAACAAGGCAAAGCCAACAGCCCAACAAACCCAACACAACAAAAACAGCCCTCAGCCAAAAACAGCCTATCACAGCCTTTCTAAACAGGGTCCATGGGGGCCTCACACAATCAAACAAGCCTAACAAACCCTCAAACCTATGTCTTAGGAAGGTCCTCTACAACTTTCCCCAGGACTTCCCTTCCAAGAAACAAACACACAAAGAGTTAGCTTAGGGACAACTTCAGACTGTCCAGATTTCAGCCTTTTGCAGTAGTTAACATGTCACTATCAAACTTTCCTTTTATGATCAAACAAACTCAAGGGCCTTTTAGCAGGACCTTTGGCATCCATCCCACTTCAGTTGAGCTCAAGAATCAAGCTCAGAAGTCCACCCCTCCACCAGTTTCAACCCCAACAAACCAATTAAGGCAGATTGTCCTATTAGAACTACTTTTCTACTTTATTGCTTTATGCTGAACAATGTAGCTGTTATTTCTGTTTCTTTTGCAAACCCATTGTGGCCCTAGGATGTAATGAACGAATAGGATGTAATCTCCTTGCCTATATAAGGCCTTTTCCTAATGAATGAAAGACAGATTTGAAGTAAAATATAAAACTGAAACCTTGTTTCTGTTGCAATCTCTTGGCTGTGTGCTTGAGACAACTTCCTTTGCTTTGTGCTTGGAAGTGAGCTTGGGTCCTTAGCTGTGTGCTGGGATCAAGGTTCAACCCTCAATCATTGGCTTTGTGCTTTGGTTAAGGTTCTATCCTTGTTCTTTAACAATCAATTCAAACAGAAACAGAGTATTTGCAAAGTGTCTTAACCTTAGTTCAAATTGTCATTGTTTAGTTGTCTTTCTGAATAGTTTCAGTGCAAAACCTTGGTATTATAGAGGAAGGTGATGACTATAATGTGTTACTTTTTGAAAGTAACGAACCTACTACCTACAAAGCAGCCATTTCTAGTCCCGACTCAAAGCTATGGCTAGAAGCCATGCAATCCGAAATGGATTCTATGTACGACAATCAAGTATGGGACTTGGTTGATTTACCTAAGGAGGTACGACCTCTTCAGTGTAAGTGGATCTATAAGATCAAAAGTGGCATAGACAAACATAATGATGTTTATAAAGCTAGATTGGTGGCAAAAGGTTTCACCCAAGTTCATGGTCTTCACTATGACGAAACCTTCGCCCCAGTCGCCATGCTTCGATCCATAAGGATTATCTTAGCGGTTGCCGCATTTCAAAATTATGAGATTTGACAAATTGATGTAAAAACCGCCTTCTTGAATGGGATTCTAGAAGAGGAAGTGTACATGACACAACCTGAAGGTTTTGTGGATCCATCAAACCTTAAGAAGGTATGCAAACTTAAGAGATCCATCTATGGTCTTATGCAAGCATCCACGAGTTGGAATCATCGTTTCGATCATGTAATTAAACCAAATGGTTTCACTCGAAGTGTCGAGGAACCATGTTTATACATGAAGTTTAGTGGGAGTAAAGTAACTTTTCTAGTCTTGTATGTACATGACATACTACTCATTGGGAATGATATTCCAATGTCACTTCTGTAAAGGAGTGGCTAGGAATACATTTCCAAAGAAAGACTTAGGAGAGGCCCAGCGCATCTTAGGTATCCGGATCTATAGGGATAGACTAACGGATTACTAGCATTAAGCCAAGAGAAATTATATTGATAAGATTCTTGATCGTAAAATGAAGACCTCTAAGAGAGGTTATTTCCTAGGAAGTGGGATCCACTTGAGCAAGTCAGAGTGCCCTACGAAACCCGAGGAGATTGAACGCATGAAATTGATCCCTTACGCATCAGCTGTTGGATCAATCATGTATGCTATGATGTGCACTCGTCCCGACGTTGCATATGCTTTGAGCATGACAAGTCGTTACAAAGCAAATCCAGGTGAGAGTCACTGGATAGCCGTAAAGAACATCCTTAAGTACTTAAGAAGGACCAAGGATTCGTTCTTAGTGTTTGGAGGCGAGAATGAGTTACGTGTAAAGGGTTACACAGATGCCAGTTTCCAAACAGATAGGGATGATATGAAATCCCAATCTGGCTACGTTTATATGATGAATGGAGGAGCTGTTTGCTGGAAAGAGTTTAAGCAAAGCGTTACAGCGGATTCTACAACAGAAGCAGATAGTGGAGTACCTTGCAAGCGTCTGACCAGCTGTGCAAAGGAAGCTGTGTGGATTCGGCAATTTTTGGAAAAGGACTAACAGTAGTCCCTACTGCCAAAGATCCTATCACAATTTATTGTGATAACAGTGGGGGTTATTTCCAGGCAAAAGAGCCCAAGTCTAGTAACAAGTCTAGACATGTACTAGGAAATATCATGTAATTAGAGATTACGTGGACAGAAAGGAAATTGACATTTGTAAGGTTGGGACAGATGACAACATTGATGATCCTTTAACCAAGCCTTTATCAAAGGCTAAGCATGATGGTCATGTCGTCACAATGGGATTGAGACGTGTGCCAGAATTCCATTAGATTATGTAATAGGTAATAATTGAATGTTGTATTAATTATTTCATATATGATAATGGCATTCATTGTTCGAGTTTTATTTTAAACTCTTTTATTTAGTAAGACTAAATTTAATACTTTGTTTATCCGAATAGATTGTTGGACCCTATTTAAGTGAATAGGACGAACTTAGTATTTTGTCCCTAGTCACTCAATGAGGTGACGTCTCGAAATGACTAGATTGTAAGTCGATCGATGGTTGGTTCAGCACCATGGGGTCATGGAGATGACTGGTCGTTTACATAGACAGACTGTATGACACTCTGTCGGACAGTGACATTGTAGAGACCCTTAAATCAATTATTTGATGCCTGGTCGTGGCAGGGTCTTCTATCTTATTCCTATAAGTCGATTCTTTTGACTGGCGACCGTCTATCTGAGTCGGTGCAGTTTCCGATTGGTTTTGGTTGATGTTCTAGGTCGTGCCGTAAAAGGAGGCCGATGGACTTCTTCTGGATCATGGTGATCTGCATCATACAGAGTAGATGGATCAACAGGAATTGTCCACCCACGTTGGGTAAAAACATCTTTAGGCCACTCGAGGAGTAGTTACTGTAAATGCGTGGCCACGCTCGGAAAGAGATCTATGGTAGATTTTCCGGTCAGACAGTTACTCTCCCTATCGAGAAAACCACTCTAGATATTGTCAATCGCAAGTGCGACCTGGAAGACACCTTGCGTTGAGTGGGAGATGTGATAAAGAGACAAGAGAATCGGTGACGCACACTTGTGTCAGACAAGTGGGAGATTGTTGGAGTAGGTGTCCTCCACAATAGTGCGCCACATATGAATCTTATTAAGGAATATAATTGGGATATTTATTGACTATATATATGATTAGTCAGTTGATTAACGTAAATCAATAACGGTTGGCTGACTAGAGTTTGACGTTATTGTCGTTTGACGGCGGTGATCAACTGATCCCTTTCGGTCACACCTAAAGGATGAAATCCAAATAGTGACTAATTATTTGTATACGATACAGTTAATTAGTACATTACATATATTCGATATGTACGAGAGTTAATTGTTAGAAATTGAGTTAAGAACTCGAATTCGATTAAACTTATTTTTCAATTATGCGATAATTGACTAATAAATTTATATCTTATTTTAATACGATTAAATAAGATTTAGCTTAGTAATTAATCGTTAAATTACTAAATTAGTTGAGGTTTTGAGATAGAGGTAGTTAGTTAATTATATTTACAAGGAGTTGTAAAATAAATTAACTAAGCATTGTGGGACCCATTATATATTGATATAATGGTGAAATATTACTTAAAATGTTAAGTACATATTATTTATTTAATTGAGTCATATAATTGTTATATGATCAAATTAACACTTAATTATACAAGATAATTAACCATATGATCAATAAGTATTTGTGAGACAAATATCAAAAATCAAAATGGATCCAACTAGGCCAACATGGCCGGTTATGATGTAGTTACATGGTGATGATTTTTTGCTCTTGTTTACACTCTTTAGTTACTAATTGAAAGTGACATAACAAGTAGAATATAATCATCACTTGTTCTACAACACTCCACTCTAATGCATGTGATCAAATTAAACAAAATAATAGTCCATTTTTGGACAAGGTGGTCCGGCCTCATGGCCTATAAAATGAGCAATTGTGTTCATTTTTCTACCACTTCATTTTGTGCTTGTTTTCTTACTTCTCTCAAAAACCTCATCTTCTCACTAAAACTCTCAAATACTAATATTTACTAAGTATTACTAGTGTAGTAATATAGTCATAATATTAGTAGAATAATATCTATCTTATTATCTAGTTAATAATAAGGGTAGATTATTTGGGTTAATCTTGGTGCAACTTAGAGGAGATCTTCTACTTTGGAGATTATTTGTGTTCATCCATATTATTAGCTCAAGAACAACAAGAAGGAGTTCTTGTTGTGCCCATATATATTTCCATATCAATGTGAGGAAATTTCTTCTTTTATATAAATGTCTTTATATTTGCATGCATGTTACATAGATCATTAAATACTAAATTAACATTTAATTTAATAACTAATTAGAGAAGTCTAATTAAGGTCTATGGACTTTCACATTTAGCACTGCCTGTATGGATGGCACATCTCCTTTGGTAAAAATCATCAAGTCATCAGCAAAGATGAGATGAGTAAGTCCCAGCCTGGAGCATTTAGGATGATAGGAGACCATAGACTGGTCACAAATCCTTTTAAGATACCTTAAAAGAATTTCCATACTAAGCACAAAAAGGTAAGGAAAAAGGGGATCTCCCTATCTAATACCACTTGAGCCCTGGAAGAAACCATGTATAGAACCATTTATTTTCACAGAGAACCAAGGACTAGAGATGCAGCCCATGATCCACCCAATAAATTTAGCAGGAAACTTCAGGGATTTAAGCATATTCTCAATAAACTCCCATTGAAGTGAATCAAAAGCTTTCTTAATGTCTACTTTAATTAGATATCTGGGAGTGAGATACTTCCTCCCATAACCCTTGACCAAAGTTTGAGCCATCATTATATTCTCATGAATATTTCTCCCAGGGATAAAGGCAGCTTGCTCCTGCCCAATAATATTTGGTAGAACCTTCTGCAATTATTATTATTATTAATAATATTATTATTATTATTATTATTTTTTTTTTTTTTTTTTATAATAAGATGCGCGCAGCTTTCATTAAAATAAAATGTAAAGTTTACAAGAGATTGGTGGGGAGCCGAGAGATAATATGGGCCCCCACCCCCTTAGCTATAGAAAAACCAAGTCTAGTAAAGATATAAGCGGCCACCCGAACCCCAGCATCCTGAGATACCGAGAATTTCTGGATCCGCTTAAGCAAGTCAACATCATCCGAACCCAACTCCCCAAGCAAAGAGAAAGAGAAGGGTAGGAAACCGTAACCAGCAGCCCCGCACAAATCCCTATACTTAGCACACTTGCGCTGCGCAGCATCAGTAACAACCCGGCCCGGCACAAAATCAGCCATCCCAGTCTGTGTCAAGGGGGAGGACCCAGTCAAATCAACACACACGTCACGTCCTCTGTCCCAAGAATAGAGCAGCAAATCCGCAGGACGAAGAGAGTCGCCCTGGCCGTCAACTAAACTGATATCCACCTCCCTACCAGTAGAAATACCAGACCTATAGCAGATGTCGAATAAGGTGTCACGAACGAGGTTATGCCGATGCTTAACACCCACAGTGCCAGTACAAGAAACAACGTGGTCCCCATAAATATCATCTGCAAAAACCCGAGAGCAAGCAGGATAAGGCCTAGATACCACGAATAAAGGAACACCCAGACGATATCCCAGCACACTACGGTAAGTCCTCCCGTTCATAGTCTGACCTAACCCAGAGATAGGAACCGCACGCAACCAATCAGAGGAGTGGGCACGAAGCTGGGACTTCCACAATGCAAGCTGACGCGGTGTCAAAGAGTAAACAGATTCTGCAGTAGCAGCAATCCTCGCAAAATATATATCTGCCAATTTTTTCATAAGTTTAGGGGCAGCGATTTCACTAGGATCACGTAATAAAGTAGAACCTGTAGTCTCCGAAAACACCTGCAAGGCATCAGCAAAAGTAGGACCAGCATCCACAATACCAGAAGGCCGTAGTAACTTAGCTTGCAAATCGGCAGACTGCAAACGGGACGCCAAAAAAGCATAGTACAAAACATCCCCGGCAGCATAAACACCGAGCCCACCAAGATGGAAAGGGAAAGTGGCAAGGCGCCACTGCCAATCCCCAAAACCTGGCCCAGACGCGGTGACAATGCGTTCCAAGCTAGAACGAAGTGCTGCATCAAAACGAAGATGGACAGACCCAAAGACTCTCGGCGAACATGTACGGAGGGTAAAGTAGAGCTTAGAAATACCAGTACAAGCTCGCAGCAGAAGCAACTCACATTGCGGGTCCTCAATCCTAGCAACCAAATCCATAAGCTAGATGGTCTTAGTCACTCTCTTTGCCACAAGCTCACTGCCAAAACTAGGGCAAGTACTGACAGGCCCACCTAAAACAGAGACACCACGCAAAGGCCGGGCAATAGAAGGAGGGAAAACACCAGGAAGTCGACTCCGGGGATCCTCAGTAGGCCAAAAAACCTCAGTCTTAGCGACATTAAGATGGAGACCAAACTGAGGACCATCTGCCATAATCAAATCCAACACCTTCCCCACCTCCAAAGTATCCCCAACAATGGTGCCATCATCCAAGTACCAAGCCTGCAAACTCAAATCAAAAGACTCTCGTATCTTGCACACCAAGGGATGCAAAACCAAAGCGAAAAGCAAGGGGCCCAAAGGATCACCCTGCTGGACTCCCTGACAAGACCGCAAACAATGTTCCCCATAAAAAAGACGGGCAGGACAAGAGTAACAGAACTCCACCCAACGGGAAAGAATCGGGCAACGACGGCGAACTTCCAGAAGCATGGTAACATGATCAACAGGGTTGAAAGCATTCTGGAAATCAACCAGCAACATAGAAAGCCCCACATCCCCACCACGAGCCTCAATGAACCGATTCAAGGCATGCAAGACAGCCTCTCCTCCACCGGACACCCCAACCCCAAACTGAAGACCAGCAAAATAAGAACACAAAGAAGGACCAACCAAACAAGCACCTACCTTAGAAACAAGACGTCTCCAGACAGTGCCAACAGCAATAGGACGAACACCACCACCAGGTTTAACAAGTGGCGTGAGCGGAACGCTGACAATGTACTCACCAAGAGCTAGTGGACATCTGCCCTCAAGAAAAAGATTGACCACACTAGTAATAGAAGCGATCAGATCATCAGAGATAGCCACAACAGCGTCACTCAAGCAGTCCTTAAGATGTTGGGCACGAAATCCATCCCTCCCACAAGAAGTGCCATGCGGGAAACTACGAATCATATCTAAAACCACAGTCGAAGAGGCAATAAGAGAATGATGATCCACAGGTAAAGGAGGCAAGGAAGGAGATGGGGCGACCGGGTGCTTCTCTCGCAAAGCCCCAAGAGTGGCATCAGAGTAGGGGGCGACGCCAGAGGAAGAAAGCACCTTAACAGCAGCAGTATAGTGGCCATCACAAATCTTCCGCCGACATTGGCGGAGGTTAAGCTCACTCAAATCCAGATCCTCCTCGACATAAAACGAGGGAGGAACCTCATTCAAACACTCCCGCAAAAGCTGCAAACCACCTCCAGGCACCCCCAAGCGAGAATAGCCCTGGTAATACTCTCCTCCTGACGCTGTCGCCTAATAGCAGTCCTACACTCAAGATTCCTCCGAGGAGCAAAGGTCTTAAGCAGACAAAAAGACGCAACACAAGCATACGAACCCAGCAGGAAAGGTCACTAGGAGAGTCAGCCACATCATCCAAAACCCCCTTCAAAACCCGAGCAAACCCAAGCCGACACTTAGGAGGAATAGATTTCACGGTGCGAAGGCCCAAAGATAATAAACAATCAAGCGAAGACACAGACCACTGAACAAGCTCAACCTCATCATCAGAAGAAAAAACCGAGGGAGACGGAGCCGGAGGTCTAGGGATACCATGAATAATAAAGCTAACGATACCATCGCCACAATCCGGAGGCGCAACAAAATCACCCCGACTATGCCGACATCTAGAGCGAAAGGTATGGGTTTTAAAACACTCCCCACACAACCAAAGCCCCATCCGCTTTAAAGTAATCTCGGCATTAGAGAAAACCGGCAGACTATCAGTAAAAGTTTGACGCGTAAGACCCATAGCACCGTCAATACAATGTCTATCCTGAAAATGCTTTTGCCAGGCGGCCTTAGTAAGGCCCCGACCACCGCCATTCGGACACCCATGAATACAAGAAAAAGGACAAGGAAATCGTACCAAAACAGGCATGATAAGGAAAAAGAAAAGGAAAAAGAAAATAAAACCTACTATATAAAAGAATCACCCAAAATCATGTGCATGGCCACGGCTCACGTGCAAGGCATGAACCCGGCCACCAACACAGCGACCACCGCACAGCCCACAAAACAGCCACCACCGTGACCACCACCACCCGCCACAACCAGCAACCCCAGCAAGAGGCAAAACGCTAGCACAAATACCGACGCCGACACAACCAAATTGTCATGATAAGTACAGCCACAAGACGACACACTCACCACAGCCGGTGACGTGAGGTAGGGCGTGCTTGGCCGGAGGCGACAGCCGGAAAAAGGACAAATACCAACGCTAGCACAAATACCAACGTTGCCAGGAGGTGGCACAAACCCTTAAATAAGAAAACCCAACCCCTCCGGCAGAAACCACGACGGAAGAAGGGAGGAGGCACGACGTCGGCCACCAGCAAGAGATAGACACGACAGAAGTTGCCACAAAATTGGACCCTAATTCCGCAATGGCTACCAGCGAAGACGGCAGCGGAAGACGTCGCAAGAAAGAAAGGACTGCAACGATCACCACAGGAGACACCAACGACGTGAGGTCACCGGCGAGGAAGGGCGGCCAGTGGCGACGTGAGGTCACCGTCTGGCACCGTCAGGCAGGCGCGAAACCCTAGACGCAGTCGCCAATCTCTCCTTTCTCTCTAACGCTCTCCGTGTTTTCAAAATTACTATCATTATTTTTTTGTTACTATTACTATCATTATTATTATTATTAATGTTATTATTATTAGTACTACAAAACTATTATTATTATTATTATTATTATTATTATTATTATTAATATTATTATTTTTTTATTAATATTATTATTATTATTATTTCCATAGTAATATTATTATTAATTAATATTATTCCTACAAAATTATTATTATTATTATTATTATTATTATTATTATTTTAACTATTATTGTTTTTATTATTATTATTTCCATACTAATATTATTATTAATTAATATTATTCCTACAAAACTATTATTATTATTATTATTATTATTTTAACTATTACTACTACAAACGACAATACAAAAATTGAAATATTATTGTTAATTAAACTAAAAGATCGTAATCACAACTAAATACAAAAACAAATATTATTATTAGTAAAGCTAAAAGACCGTACTTGCGACTAAATACGAAAGACGATTATTATTAAAATCAAATTATATATTTCAATAATGTATATGGAAACGAAAATCAAAGCTAAAAGATTGTAGTTACGACTAAATACGAAAGAGAGAAGAAAAAATCAAAATATCTACACTATTACTATTAGTCAAATACAATAGGTGTTTCCTTGTTGTTCGATTTGGACATTAATTGTCTTTGGTAAAGAGTTAATTTCTCTTGTATTTGATCCACATAAAGTACATGAGCAATCGGGTAAAGTGTTGGTAGTGGGTACCTACTAACAACAGGCAACTGCAAAAACCATTAATATAGTTATTTTAAAACGTATAATATAATTATACATTCAAAATACAAGTATAACTATGTAAACTTACCCATGTAAATTGTTCTTCGGGTCGAAGGAACATCAATGACAAGCTTTTTTTTTTTACCAAATTTTTCTACCTTTGCTGCCTTTGTCGGTAAATACGTCAACCTTGCGTTGTTTGACACACACAAAAATTTCATCATAACAATTGGCAGCAACAAGTTATAACTCATTGTCGAACCACTTATCCCTTAAGCATCCTCCCCTCAATTGAGAAACTTGGGTGCAATAGGAATCAAACGCTTTTACACCCGCATACAAATCTATATAAAACTCTTTATTGGCCTTTAACTCACCCAACAAATCATGTCTAACCTTTTGCCATTCACTTTCGTCCCCATAAACATTTAAAGCAATGGAGCGATACCCGCAATTTCCATCACCTATGACATCAACCCAATCGGCTACCCAAGGTACCATGATATTGCATAATTCTTCTGGCCACGGCAAATGTGTACTATTTTTTGTAGGAATTTGTTTCTCCTTAGTGTTGGAGTAAGTGTCCTCCACAATAGTGCATTTATATAATAAATCGCATTTTGGAATATCTGTGGGATGACTAGTATATTGATACTCCACGTCAGTTGATTAACGTAAATCAATAACGATCACCTGACTAGAGTTAGACGTTATTGTCGTATTACATCGGTGATCAATTGACCCCTTTCGGTCACACCTAATGGATGAGACCCAAACAGTAAACTAATTACTTGTATACGATACAATTTAGTTAGTTCTTTACGTATATATTTGATATATGTTGGTTACGAGAGTTATTTATTGGAAATTGAGTTAGGAACTCATTCAGGTTAAGTTTATTAGTCAATTATACGATAACTGACTGAATAAACTTTACGTCTTATTTTAATACGATTAAATAAGATTTAATTTGGTAATTAATCATTAATTCACTAGATTAGTTGAGGTTGGGCATATATTTTGAGGTATACGTAATTAGTTAATTATGTTTACAAGGAGTTGTAAAATAAATTAAGTAGACATTGTGGACTTATTATATATTGATATAATGGTAAAATATTACTTAAAAGTTAAGTATATATTATTTATTAATTTGAATCATATAATTATTATATGATCAAATTAACACTTAATTATACTAGATAATTAAGCATATGATTATAAGTATTTGTGGGACAAATATCAAAAATTAAAATGGACCATTTTGCCTAGTGGAGGCCGGATTCCATGTAGTGGAAGAAAAGATTTTTGTTCTTTTCTTTTTTTACACTACAACATGTGATTATGACATGTATAATACATGAACATTATCATATACTATCCTACACTCTACCATTTTGCATGGGATTAAAATAAGCAAAATATTGGCTCAAAACTGAGCAACATGACCGGCCATATGGCCTATATAAGGACATCTTGGTTGTTCATTTCTTTTGCTCAGTTTTTCACTTGTTTTGCTATTTCCTCCAACTTCTCTCTAAAACTCTCAAAATAACTAATATTCTTATATTACTAGAGTAGTAATAAATCTAATATTAGTTACTACTTGTCACTATATTTTTTAGTCTAAAATTATAGTGATAGTTTGGGTTTAGTCTTCGGTGCATGTTGGAAGGAGACTTTCTACATTGAAAGTTCATTCAAAGGAGATCATCCTCTTGGTTTTAGCTCAAGATCAATAAGAAAAGGAGTTTCTTATTGTGCCCATTAATACCTAAATTTTCTCAATGTAAGGAAATTTCATCTTTTGTTTATTTATGCTTTTATATTTGCATGCATGTTACATAGATCATTAAATACTAAATTAAAAAGTTAATCAGTAACTAATTAGAAGAGTCTAATTAGGGTCTATAGACTTTTATGTGGTATCAGAGCTACCTTGTAGCATGCATGTTCATTTTGGGCATTTTTATTAAAGTTATAAGATAACCAATAAATTCAAAAATTAAAGTTTAAATTTGATTTGGACGGAAATTTTTGGTGCATGCATACCTACTGAATTCAAAATGTTTGTGGTCAAATATGGTGATTATAAGGATTTATTTGCTATTTATTATGATTTATGCCTTTTAAACCGAGTTAACATGCAAATTTTGTGTTAAAAGTTAACTAAAAATAGTTGTATGTTGATTCTGTCCATGAAATTTTAATATGATCTCATAAGCATGTCTTACATACTTTATGTAAATTTTAGTGACTTTTAATTAAGTATTGCATGTTTATTGATTTTTATAAGATACAAGTCGATAATATGAGATTATTATGTTCATAAAACTGAAACGTTCTTTTATGGTCATGAAATTTTTTGATACATTTTATATTTTGATTTATATCATATTGGTGAAGTTTCATAATTTGTTTCAATGTTTTACTATATTTAATGGTTTTTATTTGATAAAACCGTTAAATACAAAGTTATTTGTTCATAAAATTAATTTAAAAATTTTTGGAAAAATGTTTTTTTATTTTTGGAGTTCCTGGAAATGTTCCAGAATGTACAAAATTTTTGGTTTCAAATTTTGCGATATTTAAATTTTTTTGGGTTTATTTGTAAATGTTATGATTGAACCTCTATATTTAGCAAATACGATCAAATCAAACTAATTAAATACAAACAAAATTGGTGGGGACTAATTTTGAATTCTATATCAGATTAGATAATTATTTTGAGCTTAAATAAGATTGAAGTGTTGATTATTGATTATTAATAGTTAAAAATCCATAAAATCCATAAAACCGAGCTAGAATGAGCATGACAAGTGTTTAAAATTGTTTAAAATTGTTTTCGTGAGGGGTCATTATATTAGTGACTTTTTTAAAATTGTTTTCACAAGTAAAATTTTCTAAAACATTGAATGTTAATATTTCCTAATTTTGTTGTAGTAATTCAATTCGCAAATGGCAAACAATAACAACAATACCGTTCAACTTGGCATAGACTCATGGCTAAGGTCCATAATGGACAAATGCATCTTAAAAGACGACGGATCTAATTTCGTCGAGTAGGAGCAAATGATTAAGAGTGCGGCGTTATCGGATAACGTCATGCGCTACTTGACCGAAACCCCTCCCAATGAACCTGGCCCAAGGGCCACTAATGCGGCCAAAGCCGCCTATGAGGATTACTTGAAAGTATCAAATGACGTCAAGATGGTCTTGATATGGTCAATGTCCTCAATTCTTAAGGAAACATACATCACCCTAGGAGCATATGAGATATTATCGAGGGTGACCTTGGCGTTTTCTCAGTCACCTGACATACGCCAATACAATGCTATGACATGGCTTTTTGAAGCCAAGCTAGACAAGGGCCAAAAGGTTTGCCTACACGTGCTCAAGATGGTTGAGCATGGGGACACGCTAGAGCGTCTAGGGGTTAAGATTCCAAAGAAGCTAGTGGTTGGCCGCATCCTTCACTCACTTCCTCCCAAGTTCGCCCAAACTAGGGCGAACTATAACATGCATGGCATGGACAAGAGCTTTTATGAGCTCTATGCCCTCCTTACCCAAGTCGAAAGGGATATGGAAGCAAGTGGGAGTGAGAAAATGGATGTTCTTTCAATGAAGTTGAATAACTTAAGCCTAGGGGTTCAAAAGGGAAAGGGCAAAGCTAAAGCCCAATTTAAGAAGCATGGGAACGGAAAGGGCAAAGCTATAATGTATAGCAATGCCAAGGCTAAGGGCAAGAAGCATGCCGAAGCCGAATGCTTTTATTGTAAAGGCAAGGGACATTGGAAACGCAATTGTCCTAAGTATTTGAAGGATAAGAAGGACGGATGTGTGACACCATCATGTATAATCCTCTCTTCTCTCTATATGATAGATATTAACTATGCTTGCACTTCTACTTGGGTATTTGATACCGGATGTGGTTCTCACCTCTGTAATCATTTACAGGGGCTGAAGGACGTGCGAGCACTAGCCAAGGGTGATGTAGACCTACGCATGGGCAATGGAGCAAGAGTAGCCGCCGTTTCCGTAGGAACTTGTGTACTCACCTTAGCTAGTGGTCTTGAATTGTATCTAAATAATTGTTATTTTGTACCCTCCTTGACCAAGATTATTATCTCCTTATCTGTGCTTGACGCGGAGGGTTTTTCTTTTTTAATCAAGAACAATAGTTGTTCGTTTTCTTTTAATGATGTGTTTTATGGTAAAACCGTCTCTATTGGAGGTATTTATGTTCTAGATAAAGTTAATGAAGTTTATCATGTAGAGAGTAAGAAGCTTAAATTAGGTGAACCTAATCAATCATACCTTTGGCATTGTCGTTTAAGTCATATAAACGAACGACGCATAAAGAGACTTGTTTCAACGAAACTTCTCAAACCATTTGATTACGAATCTTATGGTGTATGCGAATCTTTCTGCTCCTTTTACGGGAAAAGGGACACGAGCAAGTGAGGTATTGGGCCTTGTACATACGGATGTGTGTGGCCCAATGACTCTCCAAGCTAGAGGTGGTTACAACTACTTCATTACCTTTACCGACGATTTGAGTAGATATGGATATGTCTATTTAATGAGGCATAAGAGTGAAGCTTTTGAAAATTTCAAAGAGTTTCAACATAAAGTAGAAAACCAATTGAATAAGAAGATTAAAACCCTACGATCCGATCGTGGTGGTGAATATCTAAATAATGAATTTGATTCACACCTAAAAGATTGTGGCATAGTATCACAATGGACTCCTCCTGGCACACCTTAACTAAATGGTGTGTCCGAAAGGAGAAACCGAACTTTATTAGATATGGTTTGGTCAATGATGAGTCTCACAGAGCTTTCTGATTCATTTTGGGGAGTTGCTATCTTAACCGCAATATTTCCACTAAATCGTAGCCCGACTAAAGCGGCAGACAAGACTGCATATGAGATTTGGAAGGGAAAAGCTCCTTATTTGTCATTTATGAGAATTTGGGGTTGCAGGCATATATTCATGACAAGTCTAACGACAAACTTGAACCCAGATCCAACAAATGTCTTTTCGTAGGGTATCCTAAGGAAACATGTGGTTATTACATCTACAACCGTCACGAGGACAAAGTGTTTGTGTCTCGTGATGCTGTCTTTCTAGAAAACGATATCGTTTCTAATAGACAGAATGGGAGAAAGTTTGAACTTGATGAAGTTCAAGAGCTACAAACCGAAAATGAAGTAGAGGAAAACGTTCCCTCCCCGTCTGAAACGGTTGTTGTCCCTAGAAGGTCAAGTAGAGTTGTTCATCAACTTGACCGTTACCTCGGATGTATCGAGGAAGATGGAGATTTGTTACTTTTTGAAAGTGATGAACCCACCACCTAAAAGTCGGCCGTTTCTAGTCCCGACTCCACCCATTGGCTCGAGGCCATGCGATCCGAAATGGATTCTATGTGCGAAAATCAAGTTTGGGACTTGGTAGACTTACATGAGAAGGTACGACCTCTTCAGTGCAAGTGTATCTACAAGATCAAAATCGGCATAGATGGACATAATAATGTCTACAAAGCTAGATTGGTGGCAAAAGGCTTCACTCAAGTTCATGGTTTACACTATGATGAAACTTTCGCCCTAGTCGCTATGCTTTGATCCATTAGGATTCTCTTAGCGGTTGCCGCATTTCATAACTATGAAATTTGGTAAATGGATGTCAAAACCGCCTTCTTGAATGGGATTCTAGAAGAGGAAGTGTACATGACACAACCTGAAGATTTTGTGGATAAATCCAACCCTAAGAAGCTGTGCAAACTTAAGAGATCCTTTTATGGTCTTAAGAAAGCATCCAGGAGTTGGAATCATCGCTTCGATCATGTTATTAAACAAAACGGTTTCACTCGAAGTGTCGAGGAGCCATGTTTATACATGCAGTTTAGTGGGACCAAAGTTATTTTCCTTATTTTGTATCTGGATGACATACTTCTCATTGGGAATGATATACCAATGCTTACTTCTACAAAGAAATGGCTGGGGAAACATTTCCAGATGAAGGATTTGGGAGAGGCACAACGCATTTTGGGTATCCGGATCTATAGAGATAGATCGAAAAGGATACTAGCATTAAGTCAAGAAGCTTATATAGATAAGATTCTTGATCGGTTCAAAATGAAAGACTCAAAGAGAGGCTTTCTTCCCATAGGTCATGGTATCACTCTGATTAAATCGCAGAGTCTTACCGTCACAGAAGAGATTGAACGCATGAAATTGATTCCTTATGCTTCCGCAGTTGGATCAATCATGTATGCCATGATGTGCACTCGCCCCGACGTTGCATATGTTTTGAGCATGACGAGTCGTTATCAAGCCAATCCAGGTGAGAGTCACTGGATAGCCATCAAGAATGTACTTTATGTACTTACGACGAACTAAAGATTCGTTCTTGGTATTTGGAGGAGAAACTGAGTTGCGTGTAAAGGGTTACACGGATACTAGTTTCCACACTGATAGAAATGATTTAAAATCCCAATCCGGCTATGCCTTTATGTTGAATGGAGGAGCTGTTTGCTGGAAGAGCTTCAAGCAATGCTTTACTGCGGGTTCTACAACAGAAGTTGAGTACCTTGCAGCATCAGAGGCTGCAAAGGAAGCTGTGTGGATTCGGCAATTCATGGAAGGTCTAGGAGTAGTCCCCATCGTCGCAGATCCAATCACAATGTATTGTGATAACAGTGGAGGCCATCTTTCAAGCAAAAGAACCCAAGTCTAGTAACAATTCTAGACATGTACTTAGGAAATACCATGTAATTAGAGATTACGTGGAGAGGAAGGAAATTGATGTATGTAAGGTTAGGACATACGATAACATCGCCGATCCTCCAACCAAACATCTTTCAAAGGTTAAGCATGATGGTCATGTCATCGCAATGGGTTTAAGACGAGTACCTGAATTCCTCTAGATTATATGATATGTAATAGTTGAATGTTGTTTCAATGTTTATGTAACACCCCCATAATCCTTTTCTTTTTGGAAAAATGACTTTAGATAAAACTCGGATTATGGGTGGGTCACATTAAACTAAATGTAGTAGTAGCATCCAAATCATATAATAAGTATGGGTGTAAATTTAAGTAGATTAAAGGAAGAAATTCAAATCTGATTACAACCAAAATAAAATGTTTGCGGAAGCGAAAATTCAAAGTTCAATAATTCATAATAGATAAATTATTTGAGCGTCATTTCGAAAATCGTGATTTAGCGCGCTCTCCCAATCATACTACATCTTAGTTTCCCCGAGTACCTGTCACACGTTCTGCTCGCACAAACGTGGTCATAGCAGGTCCAATTAAGGATAAAAACAAAAGAGGGTCAACAATAATGTTGAGTAAGGTAAACAGTCCAAAAGTAAATAAGAGTTTTACTTAAGTTTAGAATTCATAAGAAAGTAGAATATCATTGAGAAGTTCAAGTTTCTAAATAAGGAAATCCGATCCAAAATAGTTAGTCCTTCGAAATCTTAAAACACTTTTCTTCGAAGAAAACATTTCTTCAATTTCTTTAGTAAGTAATGGATAGAGGCCGTATGGAGAGGATTCCGACGCCCTAGTCTGGATAAGATGGGGTTCACCAAACCATGTACAATAACTGTCAAAAAATCCCGAGTGTGCACACCCCTCAATGGGCCAACCCCACAGAAGAAGACTAGAGGACGGGGTTCGATCAACAACCCCCACCAAAAGCTATGTATAGGAGGTCCCCTTTTATTATTTGGGAACAACCTACCCCTCTACCAAAACCGTTCAAACCAAAAATCAAAACCCTTTCCAAACAATTAAATCCATTTCTTGAGATTAACCATCTCCATAACTTGTACAAAAGATCAAACGGTTTTGGTTTTCAACTCTTAAAAAGTTATGAGTCCTTTATTATATTTCAACACTTCAAAGGATGGAATAACATCAATTATTTTTCAATATTTCATCACAATAATCCAAACTTATAATAACAACCATTATAAACATTATACACAATATAACATTTGAAACAATACTCAATAGTTCAAGAATAGTGTATGGACAAGCGTTTCCCTTACCTTATGAGCTGGTCTAGAAGTTTAAAGTGCATCTTCTACAAATCCCGAGTCTAAAATATACATAAATTACTCGTTACTAAATTATTCCACTCGGTCCTTAACTAGTTCAATTGGTTTTATGCATTTTACTCGATTTTTGTTATGTTTCCATTTTGAACGTTTTGTTCCGAGTTTTATTCTTAAGAAAGCGAACTACGTTCATGATCAGAATCTTTATGAGTAGTTTATCAAGTTGGTACTTTTGGTTTAACAAGTTATAGCTTATACACTTGGTTTACACAAGTTTACTATCTTATACATACTTTACAGTTTTACATATTCTGAACAGTGACTTCAAAACGTCATAACTCCTTCGTTACTTAACTTTTTGGGGTAATACTAGTGAGGTTGTGTTCCTTAAATGGTTATCTAACTTTTAGTGGCAAGATGTCAAAGTCCAAAATCGACACTAAGGCCTCTGAAATTAAAATTTAGTGAAAAAGTGACGGTTTCCAACTCACAAGATGTTTCGGGTTGGTTCAGGGCTTAAAATGTCGAAACACAAATTTTCCAGAGGCTATTAGGCATATTTTTCTTTGAACTTTACTATAGTCTATTTTTCTTTGAACTTTACTATAGTCAAAAATTAAATATTCGTTTTTAATGTAGCTATGTTTTCTAGTGCCTTTTTTGCGAAAATGGTAGGTTCTCAACAATCGATTTAGTGAATCACTTTTAGTCATATATTTCAGATTGTCTTATCATATTACAAAAATCATAATAAATCGAAAATATCAAATTTTAAAGCAAGGTGGAAGTCTAAATCGGAGTTTTAGATATCTAAAATCATGTTTTTTCAGGATGGGTCGAATTTAGAGTCACAAAAAGTGTCGGTGCATGGATCCTTTTTAAAAATATGAAACAAGTCTATTCGAGAGCCTAATATGCTTTAAACTCAAAGGATGTTATTGTGTTAAAATATGATACCCTAACTTGTTCAATATATATACTTTTAGGATTATTAAAGTGAGATATGAAATTCCAAGCTACCTGAAAAATAGGTTTCACTAATCTATTTTTCATTTCTAAACGGTGCATGAAATGACCCTGAATTTTTGTGGGGAGTTTAATAACAACGGTAGGCACGACATATATTTTTGTGACACTAAAATATGAGTGTTAGTCCGATTTGTATTCTGTCCAATATTAACCTACGATTTTGACACTTTAATGGTTGTTACTTGCTTATTGTTTATGAATGGTGTTCTTAAGGTGATTCAACATAAAAAAAAATAGTGGTGGTTTAATTATTCACACCAAGTGAAGATCTTGGTGTTAGCTATATCCTCCTCCTTAAGCTTTCTTCTTCTTCTTCTTCTTCTTCTTAATCTGGTGGGAACTGGAGTGAGGAATAAATAGGAGTTATGGGGAAAGGTAAAAGAAGGAGTTGGGAAGAGGAGGAATAAGTAGGGTGGTTATGGGAAAGACAAAAAGAAAAGTGTTGGGAAGGGGAGGAGTTGGGGAGGGCGACACAAGCATGGGGAAGGGGGTCTATTTCCCTCATTATGGATGCTAGGATTGTGGTTTTGAGTCGGGTTTTCGCGCGACGGAAAAAGATGCGTGAGACGGTGATTTATGCAACTTCGAAATGCAATAGAGTTTTACCAATTATCGACACAAGAATTATATATGTTCTTTCTTGTTTTATCATGGGTGAATTTATTTAAGGATTGTATTTTACTATCATTTATTCTCAATGTGTGACGATAAAGTTTATTATTAAATTTAGCGACTCAAGGTCGCGGTAATCGTATAGTTACCAAATTTTCCATTTTATCACCTTTTGATTTTAGCTTCCTAAATATCTTTATTATTATAATTTTTTTAAATTCCTTTATATTTTATTGACGGATTTTACGGGTATTACAATCTACCCTCCTTAAAGATAAACTTCGTCCTCGAAGTTTAAAACTACCCTCAACAATCCCAGCTAACTCTATTATCAACATCAATTAGTGAACCAACATTCCGAGCTATGCAAGGATAAAATGCAAGTATTACATCCTACCTCCCTTAGAGAACGTTACGTCCTCGTAACTAGATAATTACCTCGAATAGCTCTGGGTATTTCAGTTTCATGGCCTCCTCGGCTTCCCAAGTGGCTTTCTTGGTGTCATGGTTCGACCATAGCACCTTGATTATACGGGTCTCTCCATTTCGGGTTTTTCGAACTTTACTATCCAAGATTTTAACGGGTCGCTCTTCATAAGATAGCGAGTCATCGAGTTCTAGTACCTCGGGCTCTAAAATGTGCGACGGGTCGCTCAAGTACTTACGGAGTTCGGAAACATGGAAAACGTTGTGGACTCGGTCCAATGATGGTGGTAACGCCAGACGATAGGCTACCTCTCCAACACGCTCCAATATCTCGTATGGACCTATGTATTTGGGGCTCAACTTTCTTTTCTTACCAAATCGCATCACTCCTCTCATTGGTGACACTCGCAACAAAACTTTATCTCCAACTTCAAACTCGATGCTTCTTCGGTGAAGGTCGGCATAACTCTTTTGCCTGTCTTGGGCTGCCTTCATCTTTTGTTGGATCACTTGGACTTGTTGGATCATTTCTTGAATCATCTGCGGCCCAAGTACAACACTATCTGTGAGGTCGTTCCAACATATAGGGCTTCTACATTTCCTTCCGTATAGGGCTTCAAATGGTGCCATCTTGATACTAGCATGGTAACTGTTGTTGTATGAAAAGCATGTCCTCCCATGAACCTTTGAATTCTAGAGCGCAAGCTCTAAGCATGTCTTCCAGAGTCTGGATCGTTCTCTCAGTTTGACCGTCGGTTGCGGGGTGAAATGCGGTACTCATCTTTAGCTTGGTCCCTAAAGACTCTTGTAATTCTTGCCAGAATCGGGAAATGAATCTCGAATCTCTATCTGAAATGATACTATTTGGAACTCCGTGTAACTTTAGCACGTGTCTCATGTAAGCCATGGCGAGCTCTTTCTTGTTCTAGGTATCCTTTATTGGTATGAAGTGTGCAGACTTCGTCAATCGATCCACAACTACCCAAATCATGTTGTTTCCTGTCTTGGTCCTTGGCAAGGCGGTGATGAAATCCATTGAGATCGAGTCCCACTTCCACTCTGGGATGTCCAGAGGCTGTAGTAACCCTTGGGGTCTTCTATGCTCGATTTTCACCTTTTGGCAAGTCAAACATCGTGATACGAATTCTGCTACTTCTCTCTTCATATTCGGCCACCAGAAGGTCTTTTTAAGGTCTTTGTATAACTTGTCTCCTCTCGGATGCACTGAATAGGGTGTAGCGTGTGCCTCCTCCATGATTTTCTTCTTTAGCTCGGAGTCTTGAGGTACACACCATCTTGCTTTGTAGAGAATGCTCTCATCCTTCTCGATGCTGAAACCTTCTCCATTCGGGGTCCCAATCTTTGCTTTATTTGCTTCAATCACTTCATCTCCAGCTTGTTTCTCACGGATCTCATCGTATAAGTCGGGTGATAGGGTGAAGTCGTTCATGTCGTCATCTTTAGAGATGACGTTGATGCCCATGTTTTTGATCTCCTCTCTTAGCTTTATTCGTGATATAGCTCCACATAGCGAGTGCACACACTTTTGGCTGAGAGCATCAGCCACTACATTTGCTTTTCCTTCGTGGTATTGGATCTCCATGTCGTAATCCTTGATCAACTCTAACCACCTTCTTTGTCTCATGTTTAGCTCCTTTTGGGTGAAGATATACTTTAGGCTCTTGTGGTCGGAAAAGATCTTGAAGGTGACTCCATAAAGATAATGATGCCATAACTTGAGGGCAAAGACAACGGCGGCTAATTCCAGGTCATGAGTTGGGTAATTAACCTCATGTGGCTTTAGTTGTCGGGATGCATAAGCAATGACTCGGCGATCTTGCATTAGCACACATCCTAGACCATTCTTGGATGCGTCGGTGTATACCTCAAAATTTTCATTTCCACTTGGTAGTGCTAGCACTGGGGCGGTTGTTAATCGCTCTTTGAGAGTCTGGAATGCTTTCTCGCAGTTATCGTCCCATTGAAACTAGTTTGCCTTTTTCATCAATGAAGTCATCGGTCGGGCGATCTTGGAGAAATCTTTTACAAAACGCCTGTAATATCCGGCCAGACCCAAGAAACTACGGATATTGGTGACGTTCTTCGGAGTTGGCCAATTGGATACGGCTCCCACTTTGCTTGGATCAACTGAGACTCCTTCTCCTGAGATAATGTGTCCTAGAAAAGATACTTTTTCTAGCCAAAATTCGCACTTCGACATTTTAGCATACAACTGGTTGTCCCTTAAGGTTTTAAGAACTAGCCTTAAATGCTCCTTGTGGTCCTCTGCATTCTTCAAGTATACTAATATATCATCGATGAAGACTACGACAAACTTATCTAGGAATGGTCGGAACACTCGGTTCATTAGATCCATGAACACGGCAGGTGCATTCGTAAGACCAAACGGCATCACGGTGAACTCATAGTGACCATATCTGGTTCGAAAGGCGGTCTTTGGTACATCCACTCCCGCTATCCTTAATTGATGGTATCCGAATCTGAGGTCTATTTTTGAGAATATTCCTGCTCCACGCAATTGGTCGAATAGATCATCGATTCGAGGCAAGGGGTATCGGTTTTTCACCGTCACATTATTCAGTTCGCGGTAATCAATGCACAACCTCAAACTTCCATCCTTTTTCTTTACAAACAAAACTGGTGCTCCCCATGGCGACACGCTTGGGCGAATGTAACCCTTGTCAAGAAGCTCTTCTAATTGGATCTTTAATTCAGCTAGGTCTTTTGGTGCCATCCTATAGGGTGCTTTGGAGATTGGGCCAGTGTCCTGAACAAGGTCGATTTGGAATTCTACTTCCCTTTGCGGGGGCATGACGGGAATCTCTTCAGGGAAGACGTCCTCAAACTCCCGTACTACCTCCACATCTTCGATTCTCGGACTCTCGATGGACACATCATGGACGTGATACAATATGAATGGAAATCCTCTCCTCATGTATGATTTTAAGGTAAGGACAGATATTAATTTTACTTTGGGTTTGACTACCACTCCTTTGTAATAAATTCGGACTCCTTTGGGTCCTCTCAGTGAAACTCCTTGTTGCCAACAATCAATCTTAGCTTTATGTTTACTCAACCAATCCATTCCTAATATCACATCAAAATTTCCTAAGGGAAACTCGACTAGGTCAACAAGAAAATCGGTCCCCACTATTGTTATGGACACATTCCTAAAGATTTTTGAACATTTCACAACTTCTCCTAATGGTTGCATGAACTTGTTTTCCATCATTTCACTTTGATTAAGCCCAAGAGTGGGTGCAAAAGAACTGGCTATGAACGAATGAGATGCTCCACAATCAAATAGAACATAAGAGGGTTTAGAATTGATTAGAAATGTACCAGTGACGACGTTCTCGGTCCTTTCAGCTTCATCACGGCCAATGGCGAAGAGTCTCCCAGTTCGGTTCCCATTTCCTCCCTGAACGGTGCTAGTTGATGCAGCTTGATTGTTACCTCTATTGATCGGGGCTCTACTGACGCCTTAATTGTTGGGGTTTCCTTGGGGTCAGGTGACAAGTTGAGCGCGGTTAGAATTTGCATAACTCCATGTGGTTCTTGCAGGCATTCCTCCATGGCGAGTTTGGTTTCCTTGTTGAGATTGTCGTTCCTTGGAGTAGCACTCATAAGCTCGGTGCCCCATTTTCTTGCAGAAGTTGCAGCGAACAGGATTGCCATTGCAATCTTTCCCGGGGTGATCTTGGCGACATTCCTTGCAGAAATAGCGCCTCACGAACTGCCTTCCTTGAGAGTTTGTGCTTAGGGGTTTTTCAGGGTTCCCAAAAGATTTCGGTCTGGGTGGCAAATTGGTGAAGTTCCCTCTCTTAGGGAATACTTGGTCTGCATCAGACTGGGTGCATTTTCGCTTTTCTCCTATCACATCCTTCTTTTCCTCCATGACCCTTTCAATGTTGCTGGCTCGACAGTAAACCGCGGCTAGTGTGGCAAACTCTTTCCTCCTAGTCGGTCCCTAATGCTAAGCTCCAAGTTCCGCTCAAACTTGTCGGCTTTGGAAGCTTCATCGGGAACTAGGTTTGTCGCAAAGCGAGACAGTTCTTGGAACTTTTGATAATACTCTTGAACCGTCATTGATCCTTGCTTGAGGTTATCGAATTCCCTCCTCTTTGCCCTACGAAGGTGCTCAGGAAAGAATTCAGACCTCAACTCCCTCTTAAAGGCTTCCTAAGAAAATGGTTCAATGACTTCCTCTCCCTCATCATTGATGTAGTACTCGGGTTCTAAGAATCGTTCCTTGTTATTACCCCACCATGTGTCAGCATTACCAGTGAGGTAGTCGGTGGCTTGGTCCACCATGTACACCTCAGGGCATCGTAGGGTTTGGAAGATCTTTTCGAACTCCCGGATCCAGTTTTCCAGTTTCACCGGGTCTCCGTCCGGCCCATCGAGTTGAGGCGGGCGCTGCAGATTCACGGCCTTGGTCATGCTGGCCGTGGAGTTTGGGGTATTGGTTTGGGCAATTCTTTCCATGGAATCTGCCAAGCGAGTGTTAATCTGAACCAACTCTCAGACTACTTCATTTATCCCGTTGTCATCCTGGCTATTGTCCTCATTGTGGACGGGGTTGCTGCGGGGTCGGGCCATCAGTACTACGCACGTAACAAACGCACTCGAGATTAAGCATGTATATACAAAGTATCTATTCTATGTCATTTTTACGGTATCATATCATTTCTATTCTAGAACATGCTAAGATGTTAGTATAAGATGCATAAGCAATTAGATGTGCAAAATAATGTGATTCATTCATGGTACCACAATAATCATAACCGATATGGTTTAAATTTAAAGGTTCAAAAATCATCCAAAATAACACAAACAACTCAAAGTTCCAATGAGTCCAACATTTTAAATAATTTAATTCGTCCTTCATACGAGGTCCCCTAACTAAGTCGGGAGTGATCTACTGGTCACCCCCCGGGCTAGGAGGGTCGATAACATCGCCTTCTCCCTCATCCATCTCCTCATCTTCCTCCATGTCCTCGTCTTCCTCCATGTCCTCGTCTTCCACAAATTCTTCTTCCCCGTCATAAGGGACATCATCCTCCTCGTGGCATCTTCTCACTAATTCATCAAGGCTATGATTGTCCGGATATTCCGGCAGAGTGGGGTCTTCTAGTCTCATTTCTTTGAAGGCTTTTATTTCGTCACGAAGTTCGCCAGCGAACCCAGCGTAAATTCCGGTGTCCGGAAGCGAACGAATGAGGATTCTCCCTTTGTAGAAAGGACAGTTTTCGAAATCTCGAGGGTACAGATGGTTATAATATTCCATATAGGTCTTCATGCGCAGACTATGATCTGCGATGGACGTATCCGGGTGCATACGAATACTGTGTGGACTAACCATAGGAAAAGTCATCCTAAATTCATATTTAAAATTTAAATAATATTAATATTAATAATCGTATTAATAATCGTCCTAAGTATCCCCACACACAACCTCACCACGTTGAAAAGAAGTTTGTAATATTATATAAAATTTCCAAGACAGTTTTGAAATTACGTTTGCGGTGTAAATAGAATATTTATTTTGGAAATATTAAATAAGATTGGTCTATTTACGGGTGGTGAAGAAATATGAAGATCTAATCACCTATCCAAGAAGGAAACCTGTTCTGATACCACTTTGTAACACCCCCATAATCCTTTTCTTTTTCGGAAAAACGACTTTAGATAAAACTCGGATTATGGGTGGGTCACATTAAACTAAATGTAGTAGTAGCATCCAAATCATATAATAAGTATGGGTGTAAATTTAAGTAGATTAAAGGAAAGAAATTCAAATCTGATTACAACCAAAATAAAATGTTTGCGGAAGCGAAAATTCAAAGTTCAATTATTCATAATAGATAAATTATTTGAGCGTCATCTTCGAAAATCTTGATTTAGCGCGCTCTCCCAATCATACTACATCTTAGTTTCCCCGAGTACCTGTCACACGTTCTGCTCGCACAAACGTGGTCATAGCAGGTCCAATTAAGGATAAAAACAAAAGAGGGTCAACAATAATGTTGAGTAAGGTAAACAGTCCAAAAGTAAATAAGAGTTTTACTTAAATTTAGAGTTCATAAGAAAGTAGAATATCATTGAGAAGTTCAAGTTTCTAAATAAGGAAATCCGATCCAAAATAGTTAGTCCTTCCAAATCTTAAAACACTTTCCTTCGAAGAAAACATTGCTTCAATATCTTTAGTAAGTAATGGATAGAGGCCGTATGGAGAGGATTCCGACGCCCTAGTCCGGATAAGACGGGGTTCACCAAACCATGTACAATAAGTGTCCAAAAATCCCGAGTGTGCATACCCCTCAATGGGCCAACCTCAAAGAGGAAGACTAGAGGACGGGGTTCGATCAACAACCCCCACCAAAAGCTCTGTGTAGGAGGTCCCCTTTTATTATTTGGGAACAACCTACCCCTCTACCAAAACTGTTCAAACCAAAAATCAAAACCCTTTCCAAACAATTAAATCCATTTCTTGAGATTAACCATCTCCATAACTTGTACAAAAGATCAAACGGTTTTGATTTTCAACTCTTAAAAAGTTATGAGTCCTTTATTATATTTCAACACTTCAAAGGATGGAATAACATCAATTATTTTTCAATATTTCATCACAATAATCCAAACTTATAATAACAACCATTATAAACATTATACACAATATAACATTTGAAAAAATACTCAATAGTTCAAGAATAGTGTATGGACAAGCGTTTCCCTTACCTTATGAGCTGGTCTAGAAGTTTAAAGTGCATCTTCTACAAATCCCGAGTCTACAATATACATAAGGTACTCGTTACTAAAATATTCCACTCGGTCCTTAACTAGTTCAATTGGTTTTATGCATTTTACTCGGTTTTTGTTATGTTTCCATTTTGAACGTTTTGTTCCGAGTTTTATTCTTAAGAAAGCGAACTACGCTCATGATCAGAATATTTAAGAGTATTTTATCACGTTGGTGCTTTTGGTTTAACAAGTTATAGCTTATACCTTTGGTTTACACAAGTTTACTATCTTATACATACTTTACGGTTTTACATATTCTGAACAGTGACTTCAAAACGTCATAACTCCTTCGTTACTTAACTTTTTGGGGTAAGACTACTAAGGTTGTGTTCCATAAAGGGTTATCTAACTTTAAGTGTCAAGATGTCAAAGTCAAAAATCGACTCTAAGGCCTCTGAAATTACAGGTTAGTGAAAAGGTGACGGTTTCCAACTCACAAGATGTTTCGGGTTGGTTCGGGGCTTAAAACGTCGAAACACAAATTTTCCAGAGGCTATTATGCATATTTTTCTTTGAACTTTACTATAGTCAAAATCAAATATTCGTTTTTAGTGTAGCTATGTTTTCTAGTGCCTTTTTTCGAAAATGCTAGGTTCTCAACAATCGATTTAGTGAATCACTTTTAGTCATATATTTCAGATTGTCTTATCATATTACAAAAATCATAATAAATCGAAAACATCATATATTTTTCACACTAAAATTACGAGTTTTAGTCCGATTTGTATTCTGTTTAATATTAACCTACGATTTTGACACTTTAATGGTTGTTACTTGCTTATTGTTTATGAATGGTGTTCTTAAGGTGATTCAACATAAAAAAAAAATAGTGGTGGTTTAATTATTCTCACCAAGTGAAGATCTTGGTGTTAGCTAGATCCTCCTCCTTAAGCTTTCTCCTTCTTCTTCTTCTTCTTCTTCTTCTTCTTCTTCTTCTTCTTTTTCTTCTTCTTCTTGGTTCTTCCTTGCTCTCCCTGTCTCTATACTTTATTTTTTTTTTTTGTTGTTGCTTTGTTTTGAATGGTAATCTGGTGGGAGGTGGAGTCAGAAGTAAATAGGAGTTATGGGAAAAGGTAAAAGAAGGAGTGTTGGGAAGAGGAGGAATAAGTAGGGTGGTTATGGGAAAGACAAAAAGAAAAGTGTTGGGAAAGGGAGGAGTAGGGGAGGGCGGCACAAGCATGGGGAAGGGGGTCTATTTCCCTCATTATGGATGCTAGGATTGTGGTGTTGAGAAAGGTTTTCGCGCGACGAAAAAAGATGCGCGAGACGGTGATTTATGCAACTTCGAAATGCAATAGAGTTTTACCAATTATTGACACAAGAATTATATATGTTCTTTCTTGTTTTATCATGGGTGAATTTATTTAAGGATTGTATTTTACTATCATTTATTGTCAATCTGTGACGATAAAGTTTATTATTAAATTTAGCGACTCAAGGTCGCGGTAATCGTATTGTTACCAATTTTTCCATTTTATCACCTATTGATTTTAGCTTCCTAAATATCTTTATTATTATTATTTTTTTAAATTCCTTTATATTTTTTTGACGGATTTTACGGGTATTACAGTTTACATATATGATAATTGCATTCATTGTTCGAGTTTTATATATAAGCTTTTTATTTTAGTTTACTAAATGTCAATACTTTGTTTTATCTGAATTTGTTTTATGAAAAGTTGAACACAATTCAAGTGAACAAGATAAACTTAGTACTATTACCCCTAGTCACTCATATGAGGTGACGTCTGGTAGTGACTAGATTGTAAGTCGATCGATGGCTGGTTCGGCGCCATGGGGTCATGGAGATGACAAGTCTTTTACATAGGCAGACTGTATGACACTCTGTCGGGCAGTGACCTTTATAGGATCCACTACTACAAATACAGGCAATAACAACGCCCCATCAACAACGCATACTCATGAAAATAAAGAAAAACCGTTGTGGAATGGATAATTATTTTTCCGCGGAATTTTATTAACCTAATAACAACGGTGTTAGTTTTTCGAACGTTGTTATTAGTTTTAACAACGGCGTGAACTAAAATAACCGTTGTAAATAAATTTACTAATAACAACAGTTTATTCTATATCCGTTGTTATTAATTTAGCGCGAAATAATGAAAAGTAATAACAACGGGTATGAAAAACCCGTTGTTATAATGTGTTATTAATTTGGCGCATTATTTGGCTTAAATTAATAACAACGGATATGATTTTGTTGGACGTTGTTGTTAGTTGTAACAACGGATTTAACTTTGTTAACCGTTGTAAATAGGTAATCTAATAACAACGGTGAATATGAATATTAACCGTTGTCAATACTTTTAATAAAGATGAAAAAAACACAGAACACTAATAATACTGTACTGCAACACAAAAACACAAACACAAAGCGATTATACTGCATCACAAAACCACAAACACTAATAATTTATTGATTTCCTGATCGTCTCTTTGTCATCATCTCCGTCTGCTATTTCTTATTAATCAGGTATTCTAATAATTTTTCTTTATTGATTTCCTGAATTTCGTTTATTTGTGAATTAGTTGCCTTATACATTGCATTTTCTGAATTAGTTTTAATTAGTTGGATTTTCTGAATTACTTGGCTTACTATATATACTACGAATGTAGATAAATGACTCGAACTTGGATGAATGCTGCGAATATGAGTGACCCAAACTATAAGGATGGTTTAGCTGAATTTTATGAAGTCGTTGCGAACAATTTGAATGGTTCTTCTAGTATTCCATGCCCTTGTGAAAGATGTGGTAATATTAGGTATATGGCTATTCCGGACGTTAAAATTCACCTAGAAAAGTATAGTTTTAGTCGATCCTATACCCGTTGGATTTTTCATGGGGAATCATTAGAGGAAGATAATAATTTTGAAGAAGATGATCTTGAGGTATACGAAAGGATAACTGATGATCCCGAGTTTGCCGAGTATGTTGAGTTGGAAGCAGACGAGTTGAATGTTGGGTCTACAGATAATGAAGAAAAAGATGATGAATCAAATGCTTTTGAAGATGAAAACATTAATTTGGATGACCTTGACAACATGTATAAGAAGTTGTGTGAGTCTGAAGCGCCTCTATACCCTGGTTGTAAGTACACAAAGATGTCGGCTGTGGTGAAGTTGTATAATATCAAGGGGGCAAATGGGGTTAGTGACACATGTTTCACTAGTTTATTAGCCTTGATAAACGACATGCTTCCAGATGGTAATGTTCTTCCCGTTAAGACATATGAGGCTAAAAAACTAATTAGAGGGGTGGGTATGAAATATGAGAAAATACATGCATGTCCAAATGATTGCGTATTGTATCGAAAATTATATCAAAACTTAACCAATTGTCCGGTTTGTTTTGAGTGGCGTTATAAGGATAAGGAAGGGATCCCGGCTAAGGTGTTATGGTATTTTCCAGTGATACCAAGATTCATAAGGATGTTTGCGAATAGCAATGATTCAAAAATGTTAACTTGGCATGAAACTGGAAGAATAAATGATGGGAAGCTAAGACACCCGGCAGATGGTATGCAATGGAAATCGTTCGACGCTAAGTATCCCGATTTCGGCATTGAACCTAGAAACTTACGTCTAGCGCTGTCCACTGATGGAATGAACCCACATGGAAACATGAGTACCCAACATAGTACTTGGCCAGTAGTGTTGGCAATATACAACTTACCTCCATATGTGTGCATGAAAAGAAAGTACTTGATGTTGTCGTTGTTAATTTCCGGCCCTAAACAACCTGGAAATAATATAGATGTCTATTTGGAACCTCTTTTAGATGATTTGCGAATTTTGTGGGATAGTGGGATAGAAGTATTTGATGCATATAGGAATGAAACTTTCAATTTGAGAGCGATGTTATTGTGTACAATAACCGACTATCCGGCTTATGGCGACCTTTCTGGGCATACGGTGCATGGGAAAGAGGCATGTCCATTGTGTGGGGAGGATATCGAGTCTGAATACTTGAAGTGTTCTCATAAGTATGTGTATTTGGGAAATAGGAGGGGCTTGGATCCTGACCATTGTTATCGCAAGCAGCAGAAAGCATTTAATGGACGTCAAGAACATCGTCAACCTCCTAGAATTTTGAGTGGGCATGAAGTTTATCAGAAAGTAAAGCATATAGAGATAAAATATGGGAAGAAGAACGGCTCTAAATTGTCTACTCGTGGGTATAAGAAAAGATCCATATTTTTTGATAAACTTCCATATTGGCCTGACCTGGAGGTCAGGCATTGCCTCGATTTCATGCACATTGAGAAAAATGTATGTGATAATATTATCAATACCCTCCTGAATGTTCCCGGTAAAACAAAGGATAACGCCGCAGCTAGGGAAGATATGCAAATGATGGGTATTAGGCTAGAGTTGGCACCACAGAAGAGAGGTAATGGTACATTTTTACCGCCAGCAGCTTATACCCTTTCACGGAATGAGAAAAAAGAGTTTTGTGCATGCTTGAATGGAATTAAAGTGCCACATGGTTATTCGTCCAACATCAAAAGCCTTGTGTCGATGCAAGATCTAAAACTCACCGGGTTAAAGTCACATGATTGCCACACTTTGATGCAACAATTACTATCCGTGGCTATTCGCTCCATTTTACCTGAAAAGGTACGATATGCTATTACCAGATTCTGTCTCTTCTTCCAGTCCATATGCGATAAAGTCATCGATCCCGATGATGCGGATTCATTGCAGGACCTCGTTGTCACCTCTCTTTGTCATTTTGAAATGTATTTTCCACCCTCTTTCTTCACTATCATGATTCACCTGACCACTCACTTGGTTAGGGAGATTTTGTACCTTGGGCCCGTGTACTTGAGATACCAGTATCCTTTCGAAAGATTGATGAAAGTCTACAAGGACTATACATCTAATCGGTATCGTCCAGAAGGTTGTATTGCTGAACGTGCTATATTAGACGAAGCTCTTGCATATTGTTACGCTCATCTCTCTCCTGAGGAGTTAATTGGCGTTCCAAAGAATCGTCATAGTGACTGGATGACCGGAAAAGGTATTAGGGGCCGGGTTGAAAAAATTGTGTCACGTGACATGTTACATTTAGCACATACGTATGTGCTAAACAACGAAGATGAGGTGCAACCTTATATTGAACAACACAAAGATGAGCTCAAATACGATCACCCAAACAAGAGCGAGATGTGGATTGCAAACGAGCATAAGAAGACATTTGGAGAGTGGTTTAGGAATGTTGTCTTGGAGTATAAGAATTTGTATGGTGATGACATCTCTCCTAGGTTACTACGTCTTGGGTTAGGTCCAAATGCCAGGGCCACTTTTTTCAGCGGTTTTGCTATTAATGGTTATACTTTTTACACCCGCGAGCAAGATGAGTTGAGCACAATGCAAAATAGTGGTGTGAGTTCTGAATTTGAGGCAATGCACTTTGCTACTTCAAAAGATAAAAACCCTATTTGGGGAAAATGCCTTTATTATGGTGTTATTCAAGAAATATTGGTATTAGATTACATTGATTTCACAATACCTCTGTTTCGATGTAACTGGGTTGATAACAACAACAATTGTGTTCGAAAGGATAAAATGGGATTTACGTTGGTCAATTTGGATAAGGTTGGCAATAATAAGGATGATCCTTTCATAATGGCATCCCAAGCTAAACAAGTGTTCTATGTCACCGATCCTATGGATAAGAAGTGGTCTGTTGTACTATCTATAAGGAGTAGACGGGGTGCACCCGATAATGGTGGGGATAATGATCAGGATGTCGTGTTTGAGGGAATGGATCACTCTTCCACTGTATCTTATTTCGACAATGTTGACACTGATCATGATAACATTGAAAGCATCTATATGCGTGATGATCATGGTGAAGGTATTTGGGTTAACGAAGAAACTATGTCGGGCAAGAAACGTCCCCGATCCTGAGGTGGTATTGTCTTTAGTTTTTGTTAGCTTTGGTCATTGTTGAAGATTCCCAAATTATTTAGCTTTTGGTCATTCATTATACAGTCTCCATGTTTTGGTTTCTGCTGATATTGCAGTGTATAGTGCTTATGATATTGCTGTCTTTGTTGGTTTCTGCTGATTATTATTGCAGTGTATAGTACTTATGATATTGCTGTCTCTAATTATAATTAAAAAAAAAATAAAGGTAAGCAACAACAACGGTTGTTGTAAATATACCCGTTGTGGTTAGTAATAACAACGGTTATTAACCATAAACCGTTGTCATAGTGTTTACTAATTACAACGGGTATGATACTATAACCGTAGTCATTACTCTATCACAACGGTTTGTTTATGATAACCGTTGTCAATATTTGTAGATAGAAACACACACTAATAATACGACTGTACTGCAACACAAAAACTCTATCACAAAGCGATCATTTTTCTGTCATCATCTCCCTTATTATTTTTTGAATTTGTGAATTTGTGAACTATTTCTTGAATTTGTGAATGTCATTTCCTGAATGTCGTTTATTATTTTCACCAATTCAATGTCGTTTATTAGCAAATTTGTTAATGTCATTTCCTGAATGTCATTCAATTCTAATTTTGCTTTATCGATTGAATAGCTTTGAATTGAATTAGTTTAATTACTTCTAAACTTAAGTCAAAAAACAAATTAACGTATCAACATTAATATTATTAAATAATAAGTTCAAACGGCGCCACACACAAATGGCGCCAAAACAACAACAAACAACTACAACCAAACAACAACAACCAAACAACCAAACAACTACAACCAAACAACAACAACAAATTAAATTGAGTCCGGGTAAATCTCCCGGATAGCTGCCACCACTAGAGCATATGCATCAATCGGGTCAGCCTCGGCCAGAGCCAACCCTTCCCACTGCTCTACCTGGGTCACTTCAACGAGGTCGACCCCATTTGGCCAACGGTAACGGTCATGTTCGGAAGCCACCCATAGATATGGCCCAGGCTGGTGGTCCGTGCTCTCAATAAAATCTTTTCGCCCATGCCCGGCCTTGTCAAACATTCTTGCCAGTTTGAATGCGGACGCACGATGAGCATCCGACATCCCAAACTCGAAAACGAGTTCCCCTGTAAAGTGCCTGCGATGATAATTTGGCCACATCTTCCTGATTAAATAGCCATTTCGAATAAGCGTATCACGGAGTTTTTTGTAACTTTTACACACAACGTAGCCACCCTCAATATGACAAGGCATTTCTTTCATGATGCAAGCATATGGTTTAGTAAAAGTTCCAGACATTTTGTATGGTTGATGTTAGTATTGAGGCTGGGAAATTTTGTATGGTTTAGCAAATATGATATTGATTAGAGTTGGGAATTTTGTATGTGGTTGATAACCTGCTTGTATTGAGGCTGTATTTATAGAGAGTTATTTATTGGAGTTATTTATTCACATGCATGCATTGGTTCACATGAAGGCATTGATTCACATGCATGCATTGGTTCCCAAAACGACTATACATTCACATGCATGCAGTACGTTATTGATTGAGTAAATGTGTGAATATGCAGTCAATGCATTTACTGCAATGTGCAGTCAATGCATTTACTGCAATGTGCAGTAACCCTATCACAACGGTTGTGGTAACGAAAACCGTTGTGGTTAGTAATAACAACGGGTTTTTGTACCAATAACCGTTGTTATTGCGTAATAACAACGGGTTTTTGTACCAATAACCGTTGTTATTGCTCAATATTATTATTTTTAATTAAAAGATATTGCAGTCCAAACCCGTGAATAAACAACAGCAGAACCAGCATTGATTAAAGCATCCATTGAACATCATCAATGGCAGCATAACCCCTCTATAAATACAGCCTCAAAACCCCTCCTTTAAATATTCCATAACTACCCTAAAATTAATATCATCAATGGCAGCAGTTAACCTTCCCAACGATGAAACGACCCTTACAAAATTGATTGCAGATGAGGAGGAGGCTCTTGCCGTAGTTCCCGCTGATCATCACCCATTGATTAAAGGATCCATTGAACATCGAAGGGATTATTGGATTAAGAGGCGTGAAGCAGTCCGACTTGTCAACCAAGCGTCGTCATCATCATCGTCCTCTGTCTACCCACGTCGGCCTTATACTCGGAGGTTGGATGCCGCAAGAGATATGTTGAGCTGTACCCGTCCTACCTTATCTCCACATGCAAGACGTGTACTTGCAGGCATTGAATCTGTTATTGCAAAATACGAGGTTAATGATCCGGAAGTCATCAGTATCATCAATATTGTTCCGGATTGTTGGTGGCAGTGTGAGAAAAGCTTTTTACACTTAACCGGAATTGTTCCGGATTATTTAACATCTTTATTTATTTGATGTCGGATGAATGTAATGTACTTTATTATAAAATCTAGGTTATTCCTAATGAAATCAATGAGAAAGAATGTTGTTTAAAGTGTTTGAATTGATGTTCAATATTTTGATGTATTATTAGAAGTATATAAAAAAGGGTTTAGGGTTTAGGGTTTAGGGTTTAGGGTTTAGGGTTTAGGGTTTAGGGTTTAGGGTTATTTTGAAGTAACACACGTATACTAATAATGATACTTAATAATTAAAAGTGATCCGACCCGAAAATGATACTTAATAATCATCACGCGGATAATAAATAATGATTTCTATCGAATTAAATAAAATAACCTGATACTAGCTAGCGAGCTAATTAATTTTGGGTCGGACAGTTTCAGGTTTGTGATGCAAAAACGGCCCGTTTATTAGCGTACTTGAATTGGATGAACGAAGTCGATCGACCCCAGGCCATATATATATATATATATATATCATTATTATTTAATTTGGGAAACATTGACGTACGTGTATATATAATACTTAGCTTGCTTACTTGAATTGCATGTATGTGCATTGATGAATCTGTTATTATTGCAAATTGTAGTACGAGCGTCGTTAATTAGAGATCCGGAAGTCATCATCATTTAATTATATATATATATATATATATATATCATCATCAATAAGTAGTACATATATATATACGAGGTAATTAATAATGACACGTGCCCCCGACCCTGCCCAAAAGCGATCGACCCGAATTGAAGTACGTAGCTACGCTTGCTCTGATCTAGAAAGTGGATTGCCCGATCCGTAACTGCTGGCCTGGCCACCCGATCGATTAGTTTCAGGTTAACTAGTGATGCATGATAATTATAATAACCAGTTCCTTAATTAAAAAGAAAATGACCCGATTCGAGGTAATTGAATCAAAAACTAAAAATAATTAATAACTAACCCGATCGATAAAGTTATTAATTACAAACCCGCCGAATCTAACCCGATTGGAATTGATTCCCAGGCCAAACCCGATCCGAGCTAATAATTAAACGTAACTTACGCCTATAAAATAAAATTTAGAGCAAAGTAAAATAAATTAAATTAAATTTAGAGCACAGTTAAATAAATTAATTTAGAGCAAAGTTAATGAGTTTATTTCGTGCCTCAAATTTTAATACCGCGCGCGCGTATCTGAAAAATTAAAAAAAATATACATAATCTATAAAAACGGTGTTTTAGAAATTCACCGTTGTTATTACTTTCAACAACGGTTTATAATAAATAAACCGTTGTCTTAGTGTTATTACTTTCTACAACGGGTGTTATTTAACCGTTGTTATTACTCTATAACAACGGTGGTTTGTAGGATAACCGTTGTCAATAGTTTCTCTTAATAAACCCTTTAGTTTCTCTTAATAAAAAATAATTTACAATCCTATAGAGTAAATTTTACACACGTACATTATCATCATCATCCTCCTCGTTTACAATCATCCTCGTTTACAACACAAATCTTTTTGTTTAGTATCATCATCATCCTCCTCGTACTCGTGATCATCATCCTGTTCTCTTTATCATCCCCCTGTTCTCATTTTCTTTATCAGGTAATTTTTGTGTTTCGTCTTTAGGGTTTTAAGTTTGAAGTTCATCTTTTTGTTTTCATTTTCTATTTATCGTTCTCTTTATCATGTAGTTTCATTCCTTTCTAAGTTTTTAGAGTTTTAGAATCTCTGCATGACTCTTTATTTGTTCAGTTACTATTTCATTCATTTCAAGGTCTTAGGGTTTTAGAATCGCTGTATGCATGACTCTGTTCCGTTACTATTTCATTTATTTTGAAGGTCTTAGTGTCTTAGGATTATCATGGGTGAAAAACGGAAAAGAGTAGACAACAATGATAAGGGGGATAAGCCTGGTGAGAGGGGTGCTTCGAAGTGCTCTGCAGCCCTTGCAGCTATAGCGGCAAAAACGCCGATGGAAATAAAATGGAGTGTGAAAGGTGTTCCTACTGGTCCAAATGCTAGCCATTTAGCCACTTGGATTGGAGTTACAACCAAACAGTTTGTGCCTATAGATTTAGATGATTTCAGGAATATAAATCCTTCATTGCAGAACTTACTCTTGAAACGTATAAAGGTATGATAATATCTTTAGCTAAACACCATTTTATTTTGCATAAGTTACTATTACATAAGGCAGGAAGCCGTATAAAGGTTCGTGTAAAGGTATGATATTAGACAGCCGCTTATTAGTATATATGATGATGATGCAGGAAGCTTTCGATATTCCAGACTGCCATGATAAGTATCTATTACGTAAGGCAGCGGCAGTCTTAAGGCAGTGGAGGTGTGACCTTGCCAAATTACACTTGTATGTGGACAAGGAGACGGGGCAGATGCATAAGAGCCCACCGACAAAGTACCCCCACATCACTCAGCAACAATGGGATAATTATAAGGCGAAACGAGCTACTGAAAAGTTTCAGGTTAAGTATCCATGTCATATGTTTACATTTTTGTAAAACTCTACTTAAGGTTACATTTTTCTAAAAGTTTCAGGTTACATTTTTCTAAAACTCTACTTGTATCTATAATTTTCTAATTGTCTCATCTACTTGCGATTTTATATGATTTGAAGAGCGTTAGCGCCAGAAATCGTGCTAACATCTCACAGAAGCGGGGGGTATATTATGGTTCTCGAGGCGGTTACAGATGGATAGAAGAAAATCTCGTAAGTAGCATCTATATATTAGATTTTTTTAATCATACTTGGACTTGATATACATGTATACATATATATATTATTTTTGAGTTAACGTGTAGGTGTCAAAAGGTGTGACCGACTTGAATCGGCACGTAACTTATAAAGAAGGGCACACGCCTAAAGGATCCCGAACATGTAACGAATATGATCAGGAAGTCTTGGCCAACATAGTAAGTACTTCCTCCATTCTCATATGATGTACCCATTTTGTGAATATATGTGAGGTATATTTTAATAAAATGGGAACATTATAGGAGAATGGAGGAAGTATTATTTTTATTAAGACGGGTTTTTAATAACTTTATTGTTCAATTCTTGTATGTCTAACTAACTATTTATTTTAGTAACAAAAATAAAATTAAGTTTATTTAATATATTATAGGAGAATGTTCTGAAGGAGGTTGCGGAAGGAAAATTCACTCTGAATGGTCGTGACGACGTTCTTGCTAGAGCGATCGGCCGTCCCGAGCATCCAGGTCGATTGAGGGGCATCCCATTACATGTCGGAGTCACGAAATATTATGGGACAACAAGCTCGAACAAGAAGAAGAAAACCAAAGGGGAAGGCTGACATGGTACCATTTGTTATTGTCATTTAAAATTCACATGTTATTGTTTTAACAAAATGCTGATTCTACATTTTGGGCGTGCAGGTTCAGTTATTGGCCTCCGTGATACTGAAGATGAATTCTGGAGGCAGGCCTTCCGAAGAAGAATTGAAGATGATGGAGGATGTCATTAAAAAGGGTGAGGTAGTGCAACAGATTTGCCAAGAGGCAGACACTACTACCTTGCCAATACATGAGGAGACGGCTGAGAAGATGGGTGCGGTACCTACTGCTGTCGAGGTTTTAATACCTCAAGCCGATAAGGTAAATATGATTTTTTTTTTCTGCATTTGTTCTTTCTAGCAGCCATGCCTTTGATTGGTTTATTTTATTAGGTAAATGAGTCGGAAAAGGGGACGCAACTTGAGGAGACGGGTGAGGTACCTAATGCTGCTGAGGTTTTGATACCTCAAGCCGATAATGTAAATACGACTTAACCATTTTGAACCTCTGCATTTGTTCTTTCCAGCAGCCATTGCATGCCTTTGATTGGTTAATTAATTTTATAAGGTAAATAACTCTGAAAAGGGGACGCAACTTGAGGAGCCGGCTGAGAAGACGGGTGATAATAAGGAGGTATGTAGAATATAAGAAGTTAGTATATGCTGTCAGTGCTAAATCTGGTCTGGACATGTTCAAGTATAATAGCCTACCCACCAACAATAAATACTTGTAACTAACTTTACATTATATACTCAATATAGATCATTTATGATATCTATTATATTTTTGTATTTAGTAAATAATGTGTATTCTTCAGGCCACAAAAAGGCGGGTAGTTGTTCGTCTCGCCGACCCTTCATTCAAAGAGAATGTGATTGTTGCTCGGGGTTTCGTATACCCCAAGCCCAAGGACTCAGCGGAAACCATCTTGGTTCATGGCGTACGACTCTTGCCGAAGCATGCAAAAGTGGGGATAGTGGGAGTCGTGAAGGGCTATGGAACCCGTAAACGGCCCGTCCCAGTCCGCGACGACATAGTAATACTGGCAGATGCGGTTAAATGTTTTGTCCAATGGCCTCAAAGCCACATTTTCTTGGCTCGTGATTGTAAAATTCAACAGAATGTAGACGGGGTAAGAAAAATACATCTAATTTAACCCGCCTTTTGTCTTTGTTCATCACCTTCATAAATAGTGAAATTTATACTATGTTTTATTTTTGTTTTGTTGGTAACAAAAAACATGGATAAGTCTAACTCGATAGACAATAATCTTTCTACTACCTCGTCAAAACAACAACTTGATGAGGTATTTAATCAACTCTCTTTCTATTTTAAGTTCTACTATCGCCTCATCATTGAAAGAGCAACTTAATTTAGTTAGCCACATGTAGGTTGTGAAAGGTAGCCCACCGCATCATTTCCCCAAGCTGAAAGAGGTCAGGAGTCTATCCGGTACTAAATATCATGGGAACGTTTACATGGAAAAAGTACGAACGGTGGCGATGCTGGATCTTTATAAGGAGGCTGAGAGACGCATAGCAAGCGAGCAATTAATAGTTATTCCGCTCGAGAATGATATTGTAGGGGTAGAACGCCAAGCAATGCTGGATTGGGACACGCTAGCCGTTTGGGCTGGCCTTGACGAGATTGATGTCCAACACCTATATGTTTGGATGAAGTAAGTTTCTTAATAAATTAAATCATGCAGTATTCTAATATTCTGACTAAGTACGATATAGTGTTTATAATATCGGAATTAAAACCGGCATGTAGGTACTTGAACTCGGTTGTGATCCCCGCCGAGACCAATATTAATCCACTTCCTCAATACGGATTCATGTGCCCAAATGTTTTATCTATGCATATCGAGATGTTTTCGTATGAAGAACGTGTAAATTATATTGCTGGGGAGTTGGCGAAAAACAATAAGCTCATTTTTGCCCCTTATAATGAAGCCGGGTAATATATAATTAATATTACGATTCCAAATACAATTGCAGTTTTATATGTTTGGTTATGATGCATGTTGTGCTTGTTAATAATGATGTGTCTCTCGATCTCTAGGAGACATTGGGTGCTAGCAGCGATCAATCCGACCACGAAGAAAGTATTTTGGTTGGACTCTTTGCATGGACAACCATCCGAGACCTTTAAGAAGTTGATTATTAAGTAAGTTTATAATACTGATGATGATTTGGCACATAATATTAAGTTTCATTTATTATTATTAAGTAAGTTTATGTGACTTTCGGCCTCTTTCCTTTTTTAAAGGGCCTTTGAGAAGAAAAGAGCAACCGGCGATCAACCGACAGAATATTCTGATGATGGCCCTACTTTTATTACGATACAGGGGTACGTACGCGCAAATACAATACCTTAATAATTAAGTGCATTAAACTAATTACGCATATACATCTGTCTTTTTTAATTACGCATTAAACTAATTGGTAATTGCCTTCTCGTCTCTTCGTTTATTATGTAATAATAGGTCCCTAAACAGCCGGATAGCATCCAATGTGGATACTACGTTTGTCGTTTCATGTTGGAGATTATTAGGCGAAGATATATCAGCATTCCAGAAAGAGTTAGTAGTTTAATGTAGCTATTATTTACTTTTTTTCATTAGAGCTGATATCTTTTCTGCTATATATATATGATCGATGTTGCTAATTATGTATGATATGCCTATACTGTTGTTACCCTACTGATCGATGTCTTTTATTTGTTTTAGCCGCAGTATTCAATCAACACGCCACATGTCCCTGAGTACACTAAGCACAATATAGACGAGGTAAGGGACTTGTTGGGCAAATACGTCCTTGATGAACAAACAAAGAATAAATGAAACTTAGATTATTTTGGAAGCAGATAGGGAACTTTAATTTGTATGTAGAAGTCATTAATTAGAGCGAGTTGTAAGTATGAATTGCTCTGAAAGAGATCATTTTGGTTGTATATATCATCTTGCTGCTGCTGTACATGAATTGCCATGTACATGAATTGCCCTGTACATGAATTGCTCTGATTTATATATAGATATATCATTTTGCTGCTTCTGAAATTGGTTTATGCTGCGTACTGCTGCTACTGCTACTGATTTATGCAGGATTTTAACTGGTGGCATGGGAACAAATTTCAATTTTTTCAAAAACAATAATAAAAATAATAACAACGGTTTTTCAAAATTCATTAAAAGCGTTGTAACATATTTCCCACCAAAACTTATCATACCTTTAACAACGGTGTATTATAGAATACCTGTTGTTATTAAACCTTTCCACAACGGCTTCTTTATTATACTCCGTTGTAATTAACAATATTCACAACGGGTTTGAAAAATTAAAGCGTTGTTATAATCCTTCCCACCAAAATTAATCATACCTTTAACAACGGTTTAATTTCATAGAACCGTTCTCGTATCTTTCCCACCATAATTATTCCCACGTTTTAACAACAGTTATCTAGTAATAACAACGACTTATTACCGTTGTTAAAACTATTCACAACGGTATTTTTATTAAATCGGCACCGTTGTTAAAACCTTTAACAACGGAGGCTTTAACAACGTCCGCTTTTTAATATTACAACGGTTTTTAACCGTTGTCATAGCCTGTTTTTGTAGTAGTGTTATCAATGGTATATGTGCCTATAGTGCAAGGGATGGAGTAACTACCAGGGTCCTTAAGTTTTGATGGAGACTTATTTTGCAAGAGTGCACTATACTCTTCAGTGAAAGCTACGGTCTTCAGCTCATTGAAGGATCTCTTCTTATTGAGGACTTCCTTCATAAACTTGGAATAAGAAGGAACTTGGGAAAGCAATTCAATGAAAGGGACTGTTACCTTTACGTTCTTGACGACGTCAAGGAACTTACTATACTTTGCCTCCTCCTTGTGCTTGGCTAATCTTTGGGGAAATGGGACTTTGATCTCAATAGGAATCTCGGTCTCTTTCCTCTTTGACATAGGCACCTCAGCTTTAATATCAACAACCACGGGCTCATCATTAGGCTTACCACTTCTCGAGGAAATAGCATTTACAGTTTCGTGAGGTTGGAAACGTTGTGAAGGCAACTTCCCTTGGTTTTGGTGGGTATTAGAAGAGGCATATTGATAAATTTTAGATTCCAACAATTTGATGGCGGCATCCTTAGCTTGATCACTCTCTTGGAATTGAGCTATTATGGTGTCTTGCCTTTGAGCTAATTGCAGCATCATGGCTTCAAGTTTACTTACACCATTGTCACTTTGTTGAAATGTAGAGGATTGAAATTGTTCTAGCTTTTGTGTGAGAAGGGCTACTTGAGCTTATAAAAGTGTCAAAGTGGGGTCTTCTTGCTTGGATTTCAATGGTATGGAGCGGGAATTTCTATATTGAGAATCGTGAATTGCCATAGATTCAATGGTAGAGTGATCAATTTCAACATTGATTTGATCAAATCTTCCATTGTTAGCAGAATCCAGGATACGACGGGACTCTATATAACACCCATTATAGAATGTGATGGCAAGGATCCATGGATCTATCCCATGATGAGGACACTCTCTTTTCAAGTCCTTGTACCTCTCCCAGGCTTCATATAGGCTCTCATCATCCCCTTGTCGGAAACCTGTGATTTGACTTCTCAACAAAGCGGTCTTTTCTGGAGGAAAGTACTTTTGATAGAAGGAAAGAGCTAAACTCTCCCATTTGGTGATACCTAATGTAACCTTATCAAGGCTACGTATCCACAACTTTACCTTACCCCTCAAAGAAAATGAGAAGAGCATCTCTCTAATTTGCCCTTGGGTGACTCCAGTTTGTCTAATAGTGGAGCAATAGTCACATAAGTTTTGGATGTGAAGGTTGGGATCTTCTGTGGCATTGCCACTAAATTGGCTTCTTTCTATAAGATTGATGAAGGAAGGTTTGATTTCAAAGTTTTGGTCTTCGATTTGGGGTGTAGCAATACCCCTTGGAAGTGTTTATGCGGTGGGTTTGGAATGGTCTGAAAGTCGAACCATTTCCTTATGTGAAGGTGAAGATGGAGTGTTGGTTGAAAGTTGACTGGTTTTTTTTTTGGGAATGGAGATGAGAATGGATCTTCTTCTCCTTCAAGATTAGATACAATATCCGAGTATTTCTCACGAATATGGTCTAAACTAGAAGTAGCAGAAGCTTTTGAGATTTCGTTGAATAGCTTTTTTTTTCTCCTACGCAGAGTTCTTTCTAGATCGGGGTCTAAAAAGATAGAGGTCCCTAGTCTAGAAGATCTGGGGTTTTATTTTTGGTGTATAACGACCACATCAAATTTTGGCGCCGTTGCCGGGGAGTCAATTTAATTTTCTGTTTATTTATTTCTGTCTCGTCTTAAGGAATTTCTAATTCCTTAAGACTGTTCTTATTTTTCTTTCTATAGTTGTGTATGCGCAGGTCCCAAAGTCTCGAATTAGTGGAAGCTGATCTGGAGCCTGAAAAAACCTTCTTACGCAGGAAGAGAGGGTTATATAAGACTGTTCAGGAGGAAGACTTGAGTACTTCTGAATCCGTCTTCGACAGTTTCATTTTCGAGGAAGATTCAACTGTTGAGACCACCATTCCAGCAAAGATGCCTAACATTGTTAGTCATTCTGAGCCTACAGCTGCATGTATACCTCAAGGATTCAAACTTACAACGGACGAAGATGGAACTTCTTTCGATATTCGTCCGTCTTATATCAAGCTTGTCCAACAGGATAAGTATAGGGGTGTGGCTGGGGAAGATCCGAGGAAGCATATGGAGACCTTTGCTGATTACTGTTCTTCTATTCCGATTTCGAAAGGGGTGACAGCCGACAAGATCAAGGAGTTCTTGTTTCCTTTTTCCCTCACTGACAATGCCAAAGACTGGTTGAAAAACTTGAATAGAGAGGAACTGGGTATTACCGATTGGACCACACTCGCACTGGCTTTCTACAAGAAGTATTTTCAACCGCAGAGGACGAATGCTTTGAGGGGTCAGATTACTAATTTCAAGCAAACGACTCATGAAAATTTCTATGAGTCTTGGGATCGCTTTAAGACACTAGTGACGTCTGTTCCTCACCATGGGTTCGAATAGTGGTTTTTATGTCACCAGTTCTACAACGGGTTATATAATGATCATCGAGCTGTCTTGGACGCCGCGTTAAACGGGAGGTTCCAGAAGGAAATAGATGATGATAAGGGTTGGAAACTGATACAGGAGATGGCAACCCATTGTGATGAATATGGTAATCCGCGGAGTGGTACACGGACGATAGCTAGTATTTATACTGAAGGTCTGGATTCAAAATTTGATAAACTAAATGCCAGACATGACAAATGGGAGAAGCAAGCTGCAGATAACCAGCAGACTGTTCATTTGCTGCAGCGGGATGAAGTGATTACTTGTGAGAGGTGTGGCGAAACTGGTCACACGGCTGTAGATTGTTTTGCTGACAAGGAGCAAGTCTCTTCTTTTCAACAATACCGTCAAGGAGGTGGGTACTACAATCAAGGGAATATCCATCCCAATTTGGGATGGACAAGATAGAACGTCTTAAATCCTACTCCTCCACCACCCCAGCCGACGTATCAACCGCCGCACAAGCAAGGATTTCAGAAAATCCAGTCTTCACAGCAAGCTAGTTCCTCATCTGGAGGAATTTCAGAAGTTGGGGAGCTAAAGTCGATGATACAAGCTTTAGCTATCCAAATGAGCAAATCTGATCAAGCAACAAATGCTACTATTAAGCTTTTGGAGTCACAGATTGCTCAATTGGCGGGAGCTCGATCGATTAGGCAACCTGGGCAGTTACCGTCTCGGACTGATAAGAACAAGGAGACACTGAATATGATTACTCTGAGAAGCAGTCTCGCTTATGACAGTCCTGCTGGTACAGTTGCTGATATTTTGATGCGCATCCCAAAGTTGCAAAGGCTGTAGCTGATAATGTAATCGATCAAGAGGTTATTGTTAGTCGATCGAATGAATTGAAGGAGAAACTACTCGATCGAGAGATGTGTGTTAGTCGATCGAGTGAATCAGAAAGTTTGTTACTCGATCGAGAGGTTGTTGATGGTCGATTGAGTGATTTTGATAGACAAGTGGTCGATCGAGAGAATCTAGTTGCTCGATCGAATAATTTGAATGATGATACTGCTCGAACGAGTAATTTAAGTTCTGATAATCTTCGATCGAGTGACCTAGATACTCGATCGATGGGAATTAATGAGCGAGAAGCTCGTTCGAAGGGGTTAAGCAAGCGGAGGATTAACAATGCAATTGTCAAGGATATGCAACGTGGATCTCCTGACATTCCAGTTCAGTTTCCTGGTCGATTGAAGAAGGCTAAGGTCGAGAAGGAATTTGCTCGGTTCGCTGACATTGTACGCGATCTCAAGGTGAACGTTCCTTTTGCAGACCTCCTATTAAAGGTACCCTCCTACTTAAAATTTATGCGTGAAATTCTTTTGCGTAAGAGGTTCGTAGACACTGTAGAGACTGTAGCTTTAACTGAGGAATGCTCTGCGTTCCTCCAGAACAAATGCCCCCCTAAGCTGTCTGACCCAGGTAGTTTTTCCATAACGTGTCATATAGGTATGTATCTCATAGATAATGCGTTATGTGATCTAGGAGCTAGTGTTAGCGTCTTGCCTTTGTCTTTAGCCAAACGGTTAGGCTTTACCATGCTTCAGTGTACCAACATGACAGTACAGAAAGCAGATAGGACCTTGTCTCGACCCTTAGGAATCATAGAGGATGTTCCTGTGCAAATAGGAAGATTCTTCATCCCGGTCGATTTCATAGTTTTGGATATACCTGAGGATTCTCACACTCCCATCATTTTGGGAAGACCGTTCTTACATATTGCGCAAGCGGTTATTGATGTTGGATTACGGACTCTGACTTTTCAAGTAGGTGGGGAGAACCTCGTTTTCACGCAGTCTCATGCTAGTAAGGGTCCTATGCTTGTTTCACCTTGTCACGCACTTCCCTTAGCTGATATTACACCTGATTTATTCAAGCGTGACAAAGCTTCGGTTCCTATCGAGCCTATAGCTCCTATATGTGATATCCCCATTGCTACCGTAACACCTCCGCCCCAGCTTGGGAGCGAATTGGAGGAAAATGTTGTTGTATGTTGCCTTACAGATCATAGAGCGGCAGCATTGGAGCTGGAAAAGGGAGAGCCAGGTTCGCGTGACATTACCAAGAAGAAATCCAAGAAGGACAAAGGAGCTCGCATGTACTCGAGTTATTCCGAAGTGGAGCTAGACTCCAAGAAACCATCGTAAGTGTGGAGAAAGAAGACGAAAATTACCGCAGCTGAGGGTAATTCCGCAAGTCAAAGGCCTCACGGTGGCCTTGTCATGAAACTGTTTGGTTGGTAGCCGGGTTTGCAACCACGTGCAAATTGTAAATAACATTTTATCGCGTTTTCGTTAGACAATTAGACTATTTACTTAGAGTAGACGTTAGATTATAATCCGTAGTTTAGATAAACGATTTATTTTTCTGTTAGACAATTTTTGGAATTTTTTTTGGGTATTGTTTTGTATCATTTTTGCAGAAAATAGAAGTGAAAATCAAATTGCTGAAAGTCGAAGGCTATGCATAGAGGAAGATCATTCGATCGAGTACATTGTGATTCGATCGAGTAACGTGGGCGAGAAAAAGAGATCGATTGAGTAGACTTCGAATCAATCGAGGAGAATTCAATTCAATCGAGTGAAGTATGGATCATCAAAAGACGCCTACTCGATCGAGTAACTCAGACCTACTCGATCGAGCAGTCCAGCATGATAGAAACCCTCAATCGAGTAGAAATTCTACTCGATCGACTGAAGCAACTTACCTATAAAAGGGAAGTCCTTGATCCTCCTTCTATTTACTCGATCCCAACTCTATACTGTTCTTCATCTTTCAATTTCTTTTCTGCAAATTTCATACCTGCAATTTGTGATAAATCCCCAATTAATTACCAATTACATTTACCCCAACTCTTTACTTATTCGATTAATTGAAAAGCCCTCTCCCTTTCCCCTTTAATTTCGGTTATTTGGAGATTTTGTGAACTAAGGTTTGCTAATTCTATATTTCGGGTAATCTACAACAAGTAAGCATCTCCTTCCTAATTTACTAGTTAATTCGTAATCCCTTCCCCTTTTCCGATTCAATTAGGGTTAGATATTGATTATAAGATTAATCTAGTAAATTAGATGTTATTGATTGGTTCTTGTTGATCGTTTTGTAGCTATGGCATCAAGTTCAGTCCCAAGTAAGGCCACGGTTCCCGACGTAGTCGATGCGACGACAACTGACGCAGTTCAGACTAAGCCTGCTGTCGATACTACTGAGACCGCTGCTGAGACGGTCTCCACGGAGCACACTGAAGCTCCGACTCCTCTAACGGTCACTGCTGAGACCGTTGTTCCAGCGACCATTGCTGAGGTCGCTCCGCCTTCTAGTTCAACACTCGACCCTAGTAAGAAGGCGTTGACCACCAGCCAGCTAGCCGCACAGAAGCTAGCTAGTACTCGAGGACTGGCACCACCGAAGGCTCTCAAGGCTGCTAGTCAGCCGTCTGGCGCGGAGTCTCCTGGGCCACTACAAAGGATGAGGGAGGTACAATTCATTTCTAGTATTCACCGGAAACGGTTATTTTATTTACTTGACTCCCCCATCCATTTGAGTCATTTTTTGCACCGTCCCGACCTAGAGGAGCTAGGTTTATTCACTGATGTTTGTTTGTTACTTAACGGGACGGGGATGTCGGGTTTGGCCTCGATGAGGAAGTATACATATCGCGTACCTACGCTTGAGTTTTTTTAGTTCTTATACTTTTGAGTCTGATATGTATGCTACCCCACCGACTAGCGCTTGCATTCATTTCCGACTCTTTAATTAGTCGCATTCGTGGACCTTAGCTAGGTTTGGGGAGGTTTTGGGTCTTTCGAGTGACGGTCTTTTAGCAGCTCCTAGGAAGCTGTTGAGCCAGGTCTGGACCGCCCTCTCTCACATACCCTACGGCACTCGTAGGGTGGCCCACGTTCACCACCCTGCACTGCGCTGTTTTCTGCGACTTTTAGGAGAGTCGATTTTTGCTAGGCCTGAACCCAACAACATAAACAACACTGAGTTAGCCATCTTGGCGGGGTACCTGAACATTGATAGCGGTACCCCGTTTGTCCCAAACATCGCTTACTTAGTGGCTCTTCATTGGAAGAAGTTAGAGTCTAGGGTGTCTAGCGCCGTAGTCTGTGATGGTCTGGTCAGTAGAATAAGCCGCCACCTTTATTCAGACTTCCCTAGGACTCACCAGCGCTTAGGACCAGGAGTCGATTTAGATATACCGGTCATGGTTTGGTTTACTTGGATGACGGGCTCTGAGCGTCGGGTGTGGAAGATATGTGGTTCCACATCCATTGCCTTACCTTGCCCTACATTACCTTATCTTTCACCTCTCACTACAGTGAGAGGGGTGAAACCCCCTCCCCCTGTTAACCATCTACCCTTCACCACTAGACTTTCCTATTCAACTAAGAAGAGGAAGAGAGCTTCCCCACAGGGGGAAGTCGGAGAGCCGTCGGGTTCTCAACAGGTGGGGCCGACCACTGTCACACCCCCACCTGTCACCACTCCACCTTCTGAGTCGGTTTTTCCGGCTAATTTTGTTTGTCCTCCCTTGTTTGAGACGCCTGAGGTCATGGACCAAGGGCGTCGTGATGCTTTGCTACTTGAGATGCGCAAGGATATTGCACTGATGCGACGGGATCAGGCCTTGGCCTTGTTCCCTATCTACGAGGACCACATCCGCAGAGGGCGTCCTATTCCAGATGGATGGCCTCATCCCTCGTTCTACAGATACCCAGAGGGTGGGTATCCTTCACCATCTTCTTCTTCCTCTTCTTTTAGAGAGGAAGAAGACGAGACGCCGGCACAGAGGGCCATAAGGGAGCGTGCGGAGTTGGCAGCTAGGAGGCTACCTCAGGAGGACGAGAGGGACCCGACGTATCAGGTGGAGACAGAGGAGACGGATGGGAGTGGGTGATGTTAGCTCCCCAGTTTGATGCTGGTTTGGGGAAGCTATTGTTTTGTGAGTTTTTCTGTTCATTGTTTTTCCATTCTTTGTATATTTCATTCCTTAGGAACATGAATTAGGTTGTTTTTTCCCTTTCCCGAATATGCTGTTGTGCTAGCCAATGAGGACATTGTCTGTTTTGGTTTGGGGAAGTGTTTTACATCCTTTTGCGTCTGCATTTGCATTTGTATTGCATTCACGTTTATTTTTGCATATAGTCGAGTCGGATTGGAGTCTTGTTTATGATGAAATTGCACTAAAAGTCTTTTTTATGCTATTCCTTGCACCTTTCTTGACTTACTTAGTAAAATCGAAGTAGTGAACTATTGAATTTTATCTTGGAATTTAAATATGATTATTAGACTTGACTCAACATTTTGGAAAACTACTTATATATTCTGAGTTTTAGAGCCTATAACTGGTGACATCCATGACCAGTTCATCTAGGAATGAGAGTAGTTACTCCCCACATCTCGTGGCATTTGCTTGTATATGAATTTTGATTTCTTATTGCCTGCACGCATTGGAATTGTGGTCGGTATTACGTGTTTTGAGAATATTTGCATCTCCCTTTTCCTCATTTTACCCCATTAACTCCACATAAATCCATATCTGCCTGCTGCCCTTAACTACATTCTAAACTGAGCTTACCTTTGCCGAGCTAGTTTAGTAGTCGAGGTATTTTATGCCATTGTGTCAGTTTTGGCTCGTTTTCATTGATTGGAGTGGGTATTTGCGAGAAAACGAAGAGAAGTGTTGATTAGTGCCTCGATCGAGTAGCTTTCAGCTCGATCGAGCAGATTGTGTTAGTTGTTGCCTCGATCAAGTGATTTATTCAGCTCGATCGAGAGGTTTTCCTCACTCAGCCAAGAAAAAGAAAAGAAAAGAAAAGAAAGAAAATGAAAAAAAATATGAAAAAATATGAAAAATAATTGGCTGAAGTTTTTATTGTTTACACCTCATGCGCTTATTATTATTTGTCGAGGTGTTTTAAGGGATTTGTGTTGTATATGCCTATATTTATTAACGCATCGAGCTTAATTTTGGTAGTTGGAAGAATGGAACAAGTTCTATTACGGTCTTGTTAGGAACTAGCTTGGCTATTTTACCCTCACATTTCCATTAATTGTTTTGCCCCTTCTTACCAATTAGCCTCACATATCCATATTTTTGCAAATGTTCGGCACGTGATTGTCCTTGAACGGTGCTTGAATCATCTTTCATATTAGTTAGCAATGCATGTTGTGTCGGTCGTAGTCTAGGCGAGTGACTATATTTTCTTCTCTCTTTCTTATACATATTTACTTACCATTTGCTTGTTGAGAGAAGAGTGACCCGTGAGAGTCCGAATTTGGTTGAGTCTTGCAAGGTCAAAAGTCTAATTTATTTCCAAGATTGTATAAATTCGTTCACTTTCGTATTAAACTTTGTAGCGATTGAATGAGTGCATTGAACGGTTTAGCATTGACTTGTAGCTAGCTCTGAGACTTGCTCCATTCCCCTAGGTTTATTTTGTTCCATTTAGCTGCATTTAGTTTGCTTGAGGACAAGCAAAGGTTTGGTATGGGGAAGTTTGATGCGTGTATTTTATATAGACTTTCTAGTCCATTTATGCACGCATTTCTATGTCATTTAAGTGATATTATGTCACTATATGCCCCTATTTGGCTACTTTGTACTTTCATTACTATTTTGTAGGTACAAGCTGCATAGTAGCAGAAACCGAGCCGAAACAGTCCACTTTGCATGCATTCAGGAGAATGGAAGGATCGGGACAGTAGCTCTTGCATGGGGAAGAGTGAAACCATTCATCATCAAGCCCAAAGTCATGACTCACACTATGTACTATGACAGAAGAACTCGATCGAGCTACATCCTTTGCTCGATTGAGTAGGAGTTGTAGACCAGTTGCTCGATTGAGTAGAATGGCTACTCGATTGACTGATTTCTATAAATAAAAGCCTCGATCGAAGGGTTCCTTCCCTCGATCGAGTGGATTCTATCACGGGCTTTAAGTCCATAGCTTAATTAGGGTTTAGAGTCGTGTTAGGCATTATATATGACTCTTATTTACGTCATTATTATCATTCAGTTATTATCATTCAGTAATTAGCAGACATTAATCTTTCATTAGTTTCTGAACTTTTAATCTTTAGTTTTCATTCGGGTTATTCGACGTGGATTTGTTCTTTACGCCGGTTTGCTAAGATTGTAAGCTACTTTCTCTCTTTTACTTTTACATTTATTTTAATCTTAATCACTGCTTACTCTACTTAATTGCTGCGTTGTTATTGTTCATGCTTATTAATTACGATTTTATTATGTCTAACGTCATATGTTTAATCGTCTTAGTTAGCATCGTTAATAACATGAGTAGCTAATTCTCTTGTATGTTGGGATGAGGGAAACTGTAGTAGAGTCATGTTAGGATAGATTATTTTAGTTAGTCTTGAATATGAGAATCGATCTTAGCAATTTAATTGAGGTTTAGTCGAATGAGTGCACGCATAAGACTGTCTAGGTAGTTAACCCCGACCTGGATCGAAAGATTGGAAGGGAAAGGCTTGCTTAGAATTGATAGGTGACTCCTAAGAGGGCGAAAGTTAATTAAGAAAATCCCTAGGGTGGTTTGAGACCGAAAGGAGAAAACCGTTGCTCTTCTCATTGATAGATTGACTGACTTAGTTGACCGTAGATGCCAATATTGGAGTGGACCGAATCCTAGCATATTCTTCTTTATCTGATTTATTTCATATTAATTTCTACCTTTATTTCTCTTCCTTTAATCTTGTTTAGTTTAGTTAAAACAATTTCAAAACCCCCAGATTGTTACTAGCAGATTTAGATTTCAGTTAATTAGTTTCCTCCCTGTGGAGATCGACCCTACTTCCGTTATCAATTTTGTGGTCGTTATACACCAAAAATAAAACCTAAGTCTACTAACTAAGAAGATAGCGACCGCAAAATTTGAGGGAAGGAACCCTTCGATCGAGGCTTTTATTCATAGAAATCAGTCGATCGAGTAGCCATTCTACTCGATCGAGCAACTGGTCTACAGGTCCTACTCGATCGAGTAAAGGATGTAGCTCGATCGAGTTCTTCTGGCTTCAACTCACCTCGATCGACCAAATGCATAGTAGATCGAGGTCTTCTGGCATAGTACATAGTGTGAGTCATGACTTTGGGCTTGATGATGAATGGTTTCACGCTTCCCCATGCAAGAGCTCCTGTCCCGATCCTTCCATTCTCCTAAATGCATGCAAAGTGGACTGTTTCGGCTCGGTTTTTGCTACTATGCAGCTTGTACCTACAAAATAGTAATGGAAGTACAAAGTAGCCAAATAGGGGCATATAGTGACATAATATCACTTAAATGACATAGAAATGCGTGCATAAATGGACTAGAAAGTCTATATAAAATACACGCATCAGGTGACTCCAGTTTGTCTAATAGTGGAGCAATAGTCACAGAAGTTTTGGATGTGAAGGTTGGGATCTTCTGTGGCATTGCCACTAAATTGGCATATTTCTATAAGATTGATGAAGGAAGGTTTGATTTCAAAGTTTTGGGCTTCGATTTGGGGTGTAGCAATACCCCTTGGAAGTGTTTATGCGGTGGGTTTGGAATGGTCTGAAAGTCGAACCATTTCCTTATGTGAAGGTGAAGATGGAGAATTGGTTGAAAGTTGATTGTTTTTTTTTTTGGGAATGGAGATGAGAATGGATCTTCTTCTCCTTCAAGATTAGATAGAATATCCGAGTATTTCTCACGAATATGGTCTAAACTTGAAGTAGCAGAAGCTTTTGAGATTTCGTTGAATAGCGTTTTTTTCTCCTACGGAGAGTTCTTTCTAGATCGGGGTCTAAAAAGATAGAGGTCCCTAGTCTAGAAGATCTGGGCATAAGATTGAAAAGCTAAGATGAAAACTCAAGAGAGGTCTAATGGATTTTGGGTTCCTAAAGACTAGATAAAACTAATTGCAATAGAAATAACAAGAAAAGGAAAACTAAACCGTGCTCCCCGGGACCGGCGCCAAAAATTGATCAGGTATGTCGCAAGCTCGATACAAAGATAATTTACCCAGACTAGGCTAATAACAAATTAATGTAATTAGGGAAGTAGGGGTCGATCCTCAGGGAGATGGTGTTTCCTATAGAATGTGAAATGCCTCGCAATTGGGTTTTATCTAACGAATATCTGGGTTTTGGGATTTCGATATCTAAACTAATATAAAACATAAATGAAAACAAAATAAAAACAAATGAAAACAATAAAGCAAGTGATGAAAAGCATCTAGGGAAGTAGGTTCACACATGTAGATTGACATATTGATGAAATTGGATTTGGAACATGCGAATAATTCATTGTGAGTTCGTAAGAATGATGTGTTCATTACAATCATAGATCAGATGGTCTAGCAGGCATTTAGGAAATTTACTAGGTCTTAATCTACCATGTCAGGCTATGTCTATTCAATTCCCGTATCTCTACCTTGGAAAAGAATTCCATTCTAGTCAATGATTTTGGCCAAAAACCGTTAACTATCGTTACAATCCAAACATGCATAGACACAACGTTTTAGGAGCATAATTTCTTTAATCCAATTTATTATCTGATAAGTGAATATTTGTATGGTTTTAACTCCCAATTTAGCTCGGTTTTGTATGTCATTTGTGCTTTGTTAAGCAACTTTATGAGCTAATATCGTATTCTAGGCGAATTCCTGTGTTCTAACCTGTTTTGTAGGGAAAGTGACGTTTCTACGCCCTTTTTCTATATTCCCGAGCATTTGCCTAGAACCCGACGATTTGAAGAAGAAAGCTTGCCCAAGTGAAAGACATTTCAAGAAGGTTCTGTGGGAAAATATCCGTATACTTCCCTTTAAATCATTCAGGATTATAATGAAATTATGATTATATGATTAATAGTCATAAACGAAAATGCATAATAAGCGAGAGATTAGAAATAACCTTTAGTCCTTGCTTTAATGGCCTAAGAACAAATATCAAATTAGATATCTCCTAATCGTTGCACCCAAGATTGATCAAGATATGCCTTAGGTTTTGCTAGAAAAAGATAGAAAAGAATATTGTTTCTTTTCTTTTTGTGAGATGTGAATTATGGAGGCACAAGAGAGAATGAATTAGGGTTAGAATAAAAAGCTGAATTTTTCTCCTACCCATTGCTTTCTCACGGCACCATTAGGGTTTTATGGGGAGATTTTTTCTCCTCAAAATAACTACCCATTGACCGAAAAACAGAGTGTATCTGGACACTTTTGTTTTGGTTATCTTATCTTCCAATATAATGTAATATATTATAATCGTCATTTGTCATGGACCGACATCACTATAATACATCATTAGTTATAAATATCCGTATATTTATAATTTGCCAATTAATTATAACGGTTTATGTTTAATTATCTTACATTATATACAACAATTAAATATAACATTTTATATTCAATTTACGAATTAAAGTTAATTCGTCTCAGCTAACTTTATTTAATCGTTATTAAATAATCTGTCATCATCACATTGACTAACCTTTTAGTCAAAAACATCGACTAACCTTTTAGTCATTTAATAAGGCATCAATATGATTATTTTCTCAAATAATCACATCTCTCAAACACATCCTTTAAGTGTGACTTTTGGGGACCAGTTGATCACCGCCATCTGTATGACAATAACGTCAAACTTATCTAGCAAGCCAACCGTTATTGATACACGTTAATCAACTGATTATTATACAAAGTATACCCTGTGAACCTACAGAGATTTATTTATGTTATTGCACTAACTGTGGAGGACACTGGCTCCAACAGGTTCACTAATTCGAAAGAGAGAAGAAGCAAAGACAGTTTTGTAGTTGTCGGAAGATCAATCAATTAGGCGGAAGAATTTATCGCTTTACATCAAACCCTATCAACAAACCCGACTCAAGAGGTCAAGGGGGATGTTGGAAGTCAAGTCAAAGCAAAGGAAGATGAACGTTAGTCAAGAGCTTCCAGAAGACCACATACCCGATCGGGTAAGTGTGTACCCGATCGGGTAAGTGTGCTGCTTCGAGAAAACGGCGTCAACTTCCTAATTTTGTCCTATGTGTTTAATGCTCGACCTCTTCTCCACGAAATCCTAATGCTATAAATAGATGCTCCAGCCACTCTTCTCAACACACAATCCATCTTACAATCCTCTTCTCTTCTCTTCTTACATTTCTCCTTAAATTAGGAGGAAGGGGAACTAGCCTCCCTTCTCTCATTTTCTTCTTCTTTAGTCTTTAGTTCTTAGTTTATTTCTGTCCTTTCCATATCAAAACTTTAGTTTAGATCAATAAGAATTTCATCCTTGAAATCTCCTTTGTGTGGTTCAAGCGTTGTAATTGGTGGATCGTTTATTATGTGCAAGGATTTTCTATTATTGTTATCGTTATCGTCATTGATCGTCATATAGGTATTTCTGTTTTATCCCTTGTTTAAATGTCTTTATGTTTTCCATTGGATTGTTATTCGCTTTACATATTGTCTTAGATTCATTTTAGTACCATTATAATCGTTGTTTCATTTCCTAGATTGTCAATTAGCGTCGTTATTATCGCCATATAAAGAGTCAAAATAAAATAAACATGTCTACCCTTGTTCTTGTTAATATCATCTTAGATTGAAACATTATCATGAGTAAGTAGTCACCTTTCTAGGGTGTAGGGTAGCCATGTTAGATTGATTAAAAGATGATAATTGGATAAAGAAATTATGCCTTTAAAACGTTGTGTCTATGCATGTTTGCATTGTAACGATAGTTAACAATTTCTGGCCGGAAATCATCGACTAAAATGGAATTCTTTTCCAAGGTAGAGATGCGTGAATTGAATAGAAAAAGCATGACATGGTGGATTAAGACCTAGTAAATCGCCTAAAAACCCTGCTAGACCATCTGATCTATGATTGTAATGAACACATCATTCTTACGAACTCACAATGAATTATTTGCATGTTCCATATCCAATTTCATCAATATGTCAATCTACATGTGTGAACCTATTTCCCTATATGCTTTTCATTACTTGATTTATTTTTTTCATTTGTTTTTATTTTGTTTTCATTTATGCTTTATATTAGTTTAGATATCAAAATCCCAAAACCAGATATTCTTTTGATAAAACCCAATTGCGAGACATTTCACATTCTATAGGAAACACCATCTCCCTGAGGATCGACCCCTACTTCCCTAATTACATTAATTTGTTATTAGCCTAGTCTGGGTGATTTATCTTTGTTTTGAGCTTGCGACAGGCCCGATCATTATCTTTTAATCAATCTAACATGGCTACCCTACACCCTAGAAAGGTGACTACTCACTCTTGATAATATTTAAATCTAAGATAATATTAACAATGAAAACTAGAATTGACATGTTTATTTGATTTTGTCTCTTTATATGGCGATAATAACGACGCTAATTGATAATTTAATGAAACGAAATGACAATTATAACGATATAAAAATGAATCTAAGATAAGATGAATATAAAGTACCAATCAAATAGAAAACAATAAGGACATTAAAACAAGAGATAAAGTAGGAGTACCTAGGTGACGATCAACAACGAAAGCGATAACAATAATAGAAATCCCTCGCATAGAATAATCGTTCCTTGAACTACAACACTTGTACCCAACAAAGTAGACTACAAAGATTGAAATTCTAATTGATCTAAACTAATGTTTTGATATGTAAAGGACAGAAATAAACTAAGAACTAAAGACGAAAATAAGAAGAAAAAGAGAGAAGGGAGGCTAGTTCCCCCTCCTCCTAATCTAAGGATAAATGTAAGAAGAGAAGAGAAGAGGATTGTAGAAAGGTGTGTTGAGAAGAGTGGCAGGAGCTCTCTTTATATAGCATTAGGGTTTCATGGGGAAGGGGTCAAGCATTGAACATATAGGACAAAAATAGGAAGTTGAAGCATTTTGTGCGGATCAGCAGGGATACCCGATCGGGGACACACTTACCCGATCGGGAAAGTTGTCATCCAGGTCCTTTTGACTAACATTTCATCTCCCTTTGCATTGACTTGACTTCCAACATCCCCCTTGACCTCCTCAATCGGGTTTATTGATAGGCTTTTATGTAAGACGATGAATTATGCCGCCCAACTGATTGATCTTCCGACAACTACAAAACTGTCCTTGCTTCTTCTCCCTTTTGAATTAGTGAACCTTCTTGAAATGCCTTTCACTTGGTCAAGCTTGCTTCTTCAAATCGTCGGGTTCTAGGCAAATGCTCAGGAATATAGAAAAAGGGCGTAGAAACGTCACTTTCCCTACAAA
>JAIUZE010073280.1:0-35237 GCA_022085475.1 Heliosperma pusillum | reverse complement strand
TGTAACAACCCGGAAAATACCAATTTTTCTAGTAAAAATATTTACTAACACTTTTCAGTAGAACTTAAGTTTTTAAAATAGGAATTTTTGTTCCGAGTCTTATTTTGAAATTCCGCGTTCGTATTTGGAATTTCTGAGAGATTTCATGAAAAGACCGTTTTTAGTCATCTTTGACTTTTCTTGACAAAAGTCGTCTTTGACTTTTCCTTGACTTTTTAAAGTCGTCAGTGACTTTTTCTTGACTTTTAAGTCGTCCTAAACTTTTCTTGACTTTTAAGTCATTTTTTACTTTTCCCGACTTTTTAGTCGACTTTGACTTCCGTTGACTTTTCCCGACTCGCCTTACAAGTTTGAAGACCGAAATTTTATGTAAAAAAATAATATTTTTGATTTATTTTTATTAAGATTTATTATGATTTATCATAATTTAATATAATTATTTTGAATTTATTTGGAATTTAAAGAATAACTTTTACGGTTTTTAACCAAACGTCATTTAACTATTCCCGACGCATCGTAATGCGCGCAACAAAATCGAAACTCGACTTTGGCATGAGTCACGCGCCTATGTCATCGTTTTCCACTCACATGAGATAGTTTAATTCTTTTGATTAAACTAATAAGAATATCTTAGATATTTTCAACTTTATCGATCAGTTAACGAAAATTACGCAAATCGAGCAAAAACAGACCCGATGCTGACCATACCACACGGCTCAAAAGTCCTCTAATAGCTCTTGATATTTTCATTTCTTTTGATAAAATAATCATAATATCTAGATATTTGTGTAATTAACTTTATCGTTAATTATATTCAATCGTTTACCGTAAAATAATTATTAAACGCGAGTCAATTACGTAACAACAATTTCAAAACTCGACATCCTTATTTGTCTATATGTACACGGCTCAAACCACCATCAATACTCACAAACAACTTTTCATTGAACAACAAATCAAATTAAGATCAAAACATCACTTTATTTTGAAGAGTTATTCGTGTTCTTCGGCGTCATCATTTGTTTCTTAATCGTTCTGAGCAAAACCTTCATAAAAATCTCATTCTTATTAAATCCATCCTAATTGAGATTTCTCAGATCTCACTTCGCTCCTTCCTATTCCCGTTACGGTTATAGTTCAATTCCGTTCAAGATTCATTTCAACACTTTAATTATGGAAATTCTATTTTAATTCTAATAATTTTTCCTGGTATTTCTCTATAGGGGAAGACTTTGAAGACGAGTTGTGGAGGACTCGTATATTTTGGGTGAGATAGTAGAAGGGTTTTCTTTTATTATATACTCTTATTATTTTGGTGCTAAGTGATTTTGGCTAGCTAAGGTAACAATTCCGATTTTCTCGACGAATTAATGTCACATAGCTTTTAGTTTTGGTTCATGTTATGATTTTTATGGTTGTAGTTAGTAACATAGCTTTAGCCTTTAGCTTTTTAGTTTTTGTTCATATTATGGTTATTTATGCTTTTAGTAGTAACATGAGATGAAATGATTTTGTTTATGTTGTATGGAATTTTTATGTTGTATTATTGTTCTTGATGATTTTTAAGTTGTAGGCAATTTTTATGTTGATTTATTGTTCTTGATGAATTTTTATGGTTTTTCATAAGTTATGATTTTTATGTTGTTTATGAAATTTTAACAAGTTTAGTGTTCTTGAAGAATTTTGATGATTTTTAATAAGTTATGATTTTTATGTTGTTTAGGAAATTTTAACAAGTTTAGTGTTCTTGAAGAATTTTGATGATTTTAATAAGTTATGATTTTTTAAGTTGTTTAGGAAATTTTAATATGTTTAGTGTTCTTGAGGAATTTGGATGAATTATTTTTAATCATGATTTTTGTATGGATGGTTGTTAAAATGGTTGTTTGATGATTTAAAACATGTTGGAATTAATTTGATGTTGTTGTTGGTGGGGCCGAATTGTTTGGCTAAGAACCGGACCAATCAGAACGGTCCAGGCCGGTTCAGACCGGTCTGGGTTGGTCCAAGGTGGGTCCGGGTTTTGGTCTTTGGGTTGTGTCGATGTTTGATTGATTGGTTGTTGTTTTGACGGGTTTTAAATATGTTAAAGCATGCGGGAAATATTGGAAAACGGTTTTTAGAAATTTTAATCAAACCAGCCATTTTAGCCCAAAACAGGCCGTGGGGCCCATCTAGGCCCATGTGGGGTCCGGCCCAACTCAGCCCGTGGGTCCCACTTTGGGACTTGTGACGGTTTTTGAGTTATCGTCATTTTTATAGTGTTTTGTAATATTTAGCAAGTGGGAAATATTAATAAGTAAAATATTTAATTAAAAAGGTTTTTCATAAAAATTATTATTTCTCACATGTTAGAAATTATAAGACGAAATCGTAGTTTAATTTAATATCCTTTAAGTCAAGCGGGTTTTGGTATGATATAATAATTCACATGTTAGAAGTTAATAAAATAACATGTACTGAATATGTTGATTTTATGTTTATGTGATAAAGACTCTGTTTCTAGCCGGTTTGACCAAACGGGTTTGGTCAAACTAAGATCTAGTCAGCCCCGTTTTGACTGATGACCCGTCGCGGGACTCGGGTCGGGGATTTGTTTTCAAGTAAGGTCGTATTTAATTAATGAATTAGCCTTAGTAGATAGGAGGCGATATGATACTTGAATATGATTTATATGCAATTAGTCACATGATAGGAAGTTTTTCCCGTGACTGTTTGATTATATGGTTGGTGTCGTGTTGACTAAGTACCCATAGAGAATTATGAGTATATGGAGTCTTGACCATTCTAATTCTAAATGAGTATCTTGGACCATGACATTGATAGGCCCGTACGATCTTTAACGAGTATATAGTTCACTGCTTGATAGCTTTTGTGTCACGTCCTGGGGGGCTTATCTCCAAGTCGGGGCATGGCATCCTAAGAGTTCCGCTTTGGGAAGGGAGCCAGCTTAAGTACTAGCCATCTCTGCTTAGGGGGTCGCCTAGTAGAGTTTCTCGTGTACGGTTATGTCATGAGACGGGGAATGGAATAGCTGTTGTCGCTAGGTCTGATCAGTCTAGGACTAGGATGTTTTCCTACCTTGTGGTATCGCCTCGAGTTACAGAAGTCGACTATTGACTGTCCTAAGAACTTATGCCTGTTTGTAGAAGTATTGGTCTTTCATGTTTGTATGATTCTATGAGTTCTAGAAGGTGAGATGCAAGCCGGCTAGGATTGATAGAGTTTGGATTCCCTATTGTTAACTGATTCACATGATTACGTGTTGATTAGGGTTTGAGTGTATCAGGGCCATGTTACATGGTAACCGCTGAGCCAGCATACCAGCTTCCCTACCTCGAGTTATATTTTATTATCGGATTCACATAATAGCTTTCATATGATAGGTTATATGTTAGTTATTTGTTTCATAACATGAAAAGCATATCATATATGTTAAAGTTTTGTATTTCCCATATACATTGCTTTTATGTTATTCATGTTTAATTAAACTCGACATTTCGTGGCTGGGAGACTCGGAGTTACTCCCCACTGACTGTGGCTTCCGTGTTTATATTTAATGCGGTCGAACAGGTGGTGTTGCATATTTGGGGTACATGGACAAGCTAGCGAGCGAAGTATTTACCTTGGACCTATATTCGGTTCATAGTTTGTATATTATTGTACACTCCTTTATTTCGTATTTATACGGGAGATATGTCTCCCGTCTTGTAGATTTCTTTTGTATAATAGTATTTCCGTTTTTGTAATGACTCTTTTTATTTTATGACACATTCGTTATGTATTATCCTATTTCGTTTATGTATTTAAATATTTTTTTTCTTTCCGCAAATTTGAGGGTGTCACAACAAGGATCTAATAAGTAGAGCCTTCCACCAAGATACCCATCACGTGGTTATCATGATAACAAGTAGGAGCATCTTTCAAGATTAAATAGTCCAACTCTAGATAGAGATCTAAAAGTGTACTTTGAAAACTTCATGTTATTAGGAGTAACAATGATTGGAAAGAAAAGGAGCAATTCATAAAGTTTGAACAAATGGATACATAGTATATCAACCATCCAAGCTTTTTGTTGCATTTAGACAAGATGGCCATGAAGTGTCATGGAACTTGTACACTTTAGATTATAAGATATGAAGCAATAACATTGTGTTGATTGTTCATATATGATAATCACATTTATCGTTTGAGTTTCTAAAACTCATTATTGTGCTTTGTTATATCCAAATAGGTTGTAGTGACAGCTTTAAACCCTATTAAAGTGAACTGGATTAACATAGCCTTGGCCCCTAGTTGCTTACATGAGGTGACGTCTCAAAGTGACTGGAGTGTGATGCGATTGATGGCAAGTTCAAGTGCCATAGACTCATATGAGATGACTAGTCGATCACATAGGCAGACTGTATGGGACAATCTGTCGGGCAGTGACCGCTTATAGAGTTCTGGCAATTCATAAAGCCTGGTCATGGCGAGTGCTACTATAGTATTCTTTTTGAGTCAATTCTTTAGACTAGAGACTATTCGCCCAAGTCGGCATAGTTTTTGATTGACTTTGATTTTTTCCCCAAGTCATTCTGTAAAAAGGGGTGAATGGGCAATTATTGGGTCATGAAGTCTGTGAGTTTACGAAGGGAATAGTGCGATATAAATTGTCCAACCCCTTGTCAGGGTTAACAAATATCTCAAGGCCACTCGAGGAGTAGTGAACTGGAAATGCGTGGCCACGCTCGGACGGTATCTACGGTAAATAATTTCGGTCAGTCAGTTACTCTCCAGATTGAAGAAACCACTCAAGATATGATCATATGCAAGTACGGCCTACAAGACACCATGCATTGAGTGGGAGATTGTAATAGGACAAGAGAATTGGTGACGCACACTTGTTTCGAACAAGTGGGAGATTGTTGGAGTAAGTGTCCTCAACAATAGTGTGATCACTTATATTAAATCTCAATAACAAGAATACAAAGGGTTGATTAACATTATAGTCAACTGGTCCACATTAATCGGTAATGATTGGCTTACTAGAGTTTGACATTACTGTCGTATGACGGTGCTGATCAGTTGATCCCTTGAGGTCACACCGAGAGGACGATTCCCTAATCATAAAGTTAATTAATTGTATATTGATACAGATTAATTAATCCCTTAAACAGAACAAGTTTATATTATAAGTGAGAATCATATCTTATTGTAATATGATTAAATAAGATTCAATTTGATAATATAATCGTTATATTAGTAAGAATGCTTAATGTTTATGAAACATTTGAGATAAGTATAATTGGTTGATCATAATTACAATTAGTTGTAGATTGTATTAACCAAATATGAGATGATTCATTTTATATATATATGTGATTGATTATAAATTATTACTTAAAATGTTAAGTTTAATTTATTTTACATGAAATGGTATTTAAATTAGTTAAATACATAATTATAAGATAAGATAACATGTCACATGTCACATTTGTGACAATTGACAAAATCACAAATTATAAAATGGACTCCATCTTATGTTAGTGCACCGGTTTTGCAAAGAAGAAGGGTAGATGGTTGGATACTTATTGTTGTTCTAAACAAGATTAAAACAAAATGATTACAAACCTATATCTAGCCCTAATGCTTATAACCACCATAATACTTTGATTAGGCGAAAAGCAAAAAGCAATCCTCTTTCCCTATACTACTTGGCCGGCCATCAAGTGAATAAGAAGAGGATTTTCTCTTCTTATTTAAGATAATTTGATCTCACAATAATATAATACAACATCTCACTAGAAATCAATATAAACATAGAAACTTAAGAAGTTTCATACAACTTGTTGTTCTAGCTTAAACACTATATTACTAGTGTAGTAATTTTGGAGTGTTGTATACGGTTTTAAGGGTACTTCACTATTGTACTAGTAAATCAATAGTTGAGTGATTTAAGGGATAGTCTAGGTGCAACTTATAGGAGGGTTCCTACTCTTGGAGCTTTTGGAAATTCATCCTAAATCATCTAGCTCAAGAACAAGTACAAGAAGGTGTCTTGTACTTTTGCCCATACTCGAAATCAATGTGAGGAACATTTTCTTTCTCTATTTCGGTTTACAAAGTTTGCTTGTAACTAGATCTTGAAAACTAATTAAAGAGTTAATTAGTACTCCCTCCTATTCTCAATAACCTTCCCCTTTCACTTTTAACACAAAAATTAAGAAAACACACTACCCCACCCTATAATTAAATTTAGACCACACAAATACACTACCTCACCATACAACTAAATTTGGATCACACAAATACTTACCAAAAAAGGAAATAGAGGAAGTATTGTGAATAGACGAAAATAGAAATGAAGAATGTTATTGAGAATAGGAGGGAGTATTTCATAAGAAATTTCTTATGAGTAGGTATATGAACCTAACAGGAACCGTTGGTATTGGGTGAACCGGATCCTGACATATTGACTTGGTTGTTTGAATTTTTTTTTGGACTGTAGATATTAACTACTATGCCCCACGGTGGGCGCCAAACTGTTTTGGTAAAAATTTGCTAATTAGGTGATTTAATTTTTAGGTGGATCAAAATGGTTATTCTACTAGTACTACAACAACGAAATAACGTAAGAAGAAATGCAAGAAGAAAAGTGACACGAGGAATTGGTGACGCGGAAACCCGATGTAGGAAAAACCGCGGGGGGAGTCGGAATCCCTCCAAAGATATGCACTAAAATGTAAAAGTACTTGCTGAGGGGGTACAAAGTATTTGGACGTAAATAAAGAAACAAGGGAGAATTTGCTTTGATAATTGCTTGACTACTTGTTGGTTGATTCGGGAGTGAGTGAATGGAGTGTTATTTGCTTTTTCGCTTTTCCTTCCTTTTATAATGCGAGTTCTGCCTCCCAACGTCTCCTTTGGTCTTGTTGTGAGATCCCCTCTGGTGATCCGACTTTTATGGGAGTTGTTGTTGTTGACTTAGTAGTATATGGCTGTTACACAGGTGTGTTAGTTACTTTCAATCTAGGCCGCTCATCTTGCTTTTCCCTTGATCCGTATGGTTGATCTTCGGCCAATCCTATGCTGCCACATCATCGATCTGTGTGAGGATTATTTTAACCCCAACACATAACACAAAATATAGTCATGAGAGATCTTGTTTGATTCGTCTTAAGGAGCATGTTAAGAATATCAAAATTTTATAATTTTCACACTTATGTAATAAAAGATATTTTCGAAATGAAATGTACATTGACAAACGTGTAAAAGACAAAGGATAACAATTGACTGGAACAGAGGGAGTATTAAACAACTAGTATAAGTACATAAGGGAATGTGAAAGATGTTTTATTAAATTGTTATTTGTAAAGACATGAGTGAGGTATGAATGGCATTAGATGTAAATAAGATGTTTTGATTAGTATAAAGTGGTCATTTTACATTCTTGTTTAGAAAAAGTGGTAGAGTGAAGTTGAATGAATAAAAAAGGAAATATGGTAGAGTGGAATTGAATGGAGGAAGTAACTTATAAGTTATGATGCATTAATTTTCCCGAATAGTCTTAAACCACGCAAATTGCACGGGTATCCAATTCTCAGGATTATTATTATCAAAAATTAAGAAAAACAAGAGATTTAAAAAAAAAAAGTCTAAGGCTTGTGGCTTCTAGGGTTTTTGACAAGTTTGCTCTTTGATTCTCCTTCTTGTTTGAGGATCTTCTCGACATTTTTTATTATGAGTGAGGCTTATGTTGCTGTGTTTTTTCTTGTTTGTTTTTTTCGTTTGTGTGCAAAACCAGGCGAGTGCTTCGACTAGGGGAGATACGTGGTACGGGATAGAGATTGTGACTGAAGAGGATGACAATGATCCTGATAGCTTTGTGCGGGATGATAAGGGCGAGGATGAGGATGATAAAGGAGACTCGATGCTGGTACGAAGGATTTGGGCTTCTAGGGCTATCAATGTCAAAGCCGTTACCGATACTATGATCAAACTTTGGAACCCTTCGAAGCCAATGCTTGGAATATCGTGGATGCGAAAGACAAAAGTTTCTTATTCCGATTTGAATCCGATAGGGACAAGGGTAGGGTTTTGGAGGGCCAACCGTGGCACTTCAACAAATATGTCTGGTGCTTTAATGAACCAAACCATATCCCTTGGGGACATGATCAAAGATAATTATAAGGTAGAAATAAGGCTCAAATGATGCTTATACACGTCCCCAATAGCCCGGGACCAATGAGGTTGCAATTGAGTGATAAGAGGGTTGCGTCCCCGATCGGGGTTGCCTTCCTTTACGCGTTTAGACGCCTCACATATCTCTCTTAACTCAACATTATAGCTCATAAGTGAGGGGGACGGCTGAAGCGACGATCCTCAAGTATAAATAGAGAGCTCGCTCCTTGCTTTATTTCAATCATCCAACACTACACAATAACATACCTTCTACTTCATCTAGATTAGTTTTAGTCTTAGCTTTACTTTTGTTATCAATAGTTTGTTCCAGTAATTCAAGTTTTATTTTAAGTTTACTTTGGAGTTTACTTTCTTGTTGAAGCTTTTATTCCCTTGTGTAGGTAACTCTTATTCTCTTGCTTTGTATTTTCATTACCATTTCAGTTTCTACACATAATTTTCATGTTCATATTTACCATCTTGTTAGTAGTTAGTTTATTTATCATAATGAGTGAGTAGTCTCTTGATCTAGGCTATAGGGGAAGTGTAACACCCCACAATAGTTGAAGAGGTCCATTGAGAGGCTTAAATGACTAGTGCTTAAAAGGATTGAAAGTACTACTCATATCAACAAAGTGCACTTTCTTTTCTGGTCATCCATGCAAAAGAACTCAAAAGTTAAGCGTGCTTGACTGAGAGTAGTCTTAGGATGGGTGACCTCCTGGGAAGGTTCCCGGGATGTGCATGAGTGAGGACAAAATGCGCTGGAAAGGACCGTGTTGATCTGTGGGCCATGTACACAGCCTGGAGAGCTATCATGAGTGACCGCTCCCGACCCAAGGTTTGGGCCGGGGTGTTACAAATGGTATCAGAGCAACCCTGCGACCGTCTGGTGATGGAGGCAGTTGTTATACGCTCCATTGTGATCACCAACCTAGCGGGGGAGGATTCTGGGTTAGCGGTTATGCTCCCAGGCGCAACGAGGACGTTGCGTTCTTCAAGTGGGGGTGATTGTAACACCCCACAATAGTTGAAGAGGTCCATTGAGAGGCTTAAATGACTAGTGCTTAAAAGGATTGAAAGTACTACTCATATCAACAAAGTGCACTTTCTTTTCTGGTCATCCATGCAAAAGAACTCAAAAGTTAAGCGTGCTTGACTGAGAGTAGTCTTAGGATGGGTGACCTCCTGGGAAGGTTCCCGGGATGTGCATGAGTGAGGACAAAATGCGCTGGAAAGGACCTGTGTTGATCTGTGGGCCATGTACACAGCCTGGAGAGTTATCATGAGTGACCGCTCCCGACCCAAGGTTTGGGCTGGGGTGTTACAGGAAGCATGTTAGATTAACATTTCTTATTGTTGAATTGGGTTATGTGAATGTTATTATTGTTTCTAATTCATGCTTGTTATCCATTGATAGTCTTTGATCGATGGACACACGATTGTTAGACTATACTTGTTAAATTTTGTCCTAAGCTCGAAATTCGGGATAGGAGTTAGACTATGCATGATTAGTAGGACTACCTAGTAAGATTTGAAAGGCCGCTAGGACCCGTTCTATGGTATAGTACTCATACCGAAAGGTAAGTGGTAATAGGCCTAGACATTTATCGAATTCACACCCTTAATTTGATTATGCCCTTTTGCTAGTTTACATGTATGAATATATCCCCTAAATTTCTCATTTATATTGTTGTTATTATTCATCTTGTTATTTGCTTTACTTTACCAAATCAAACCTTAACAGATCGAACCAACCTTGATAAAATTCACCCTATGACAACTTATTTAGCAACTCCCGTCTCCCTGTGATCAACCCATATTCCCCTAACTGCATTTATTAGTTGTTAGTCTAGCTAGGGTTATTATCTATGATTAGGTACGTGATAAGCTTGTTAGCTTTTAATAATAGCTAAAAGCAAACTTGGCAATTTTCAAGCTAAAAAGTGTGTATAAAAGTAAAAATCAATTTGTATCCCTTAGAAGTAGAAGCAGCTTTTGCTTATACTTTTATGACATTTTATACATAAATTAGTTTTTATACCCGTGAATTCGCAGGTGCATTTGAGCCTAACTGTGTAAACTCACTCATAAATATAGCCAGTGGTGGATCTTGGGGGGCTAGCAGGGTGCTCATTAGGGATGTTCATGATTAACCGAACCGTACAAACCAAACCGAATAAATCGATAACCGCATATTTTTGGTGCGATGAACCGAACCGAATAACTTACAACGGTTCAGTTAACCAAACCGGTTCGCTTTCGGTTCACCTTTTTAGATTTTCGGTTAACCGAATCGAACCGAAATAAGAAAACACATTGGAGATTTGGAGTTGGACCAACCCAAAATAACAAAGAACCCTATTTGTTCATTAAAATCCCATCCAGTCCCTCTTACTCGCATACCAACGCCTTCCTCCTTACTCTCTCCTCACCAAATCTTTAATACCTCACATAAACAACAACCATCGTGCAGCCGCTATCCGTCCTTGCTACCACCGTTTGTATCTCCTCGCGTTCTCTCTTACTCACATACCAACTAACCCAATCGTCATCGCTCGTCCTCCAAATCGTTGTCGTTCACACTCCCGTCGTTCGGATCGCTTCCTCTGCCTTTCTTTATGGCGTTTCTCCAGCCTTTCCTTATGGCGTTAGTTGTTTTCCTAGTTCAAATAACATAAGTATATATATATCAAATAACATAAGTATATATATATATATATAGAGTTAGGTTCAAATGAGTCTTTCCTTAACTTTGAGTCCTTGAGTCCTCATCCAAGCCCTTGAATTAGGAGGATGAAGGGTTAGGATTAAAACAAAATGGAAGGCTAGGATTGTGAGACACACACAATCAAATTCCTTCAAACCCTAATATAAATACTCTCCACTCACTCCATTTCTCTCATTTTCACATATCTCACTCTCTCTACCTCCTTTATCTCTCTTCAATCCTTTCAAAAAAATAAAAACCAAAAAAATAATCCCTCATCACCTTCACCGGCCACCACCGCCTCTCACCGCTTCTGCCACCCTCCTGCCACATCCTTCGGCCACCACCACATGCCACTCACCACTTCCGCCACCACCCCCGCCACCCCCTCTCACCGGCGAACCCCCACCCCCTGCACAGGCGACCCCTCACCCCCACCAAATCCCCCTGCCGCCACCTTCCTTCCTTCACACACCGCCACCCCCACACTCACTCCGTCGCCGCCCTCCGTCACTGCCCCATGTCACCTCCACCACCCCTCGCCGCCTCTGTTCTTCGTCCGTCGCACCCCAACCTGCCACCACCAAACCTCCACACCGACGGCCCCAACCCTTCACAGGAACTGTTCTCATTCTTTTTTTGTTTTTTTTTTCAGATTTATACTATCATATTTTTAGTCCATTTTTTGAATCTTTTTTTAGATCTGAAAACAAGGTAAAAAGGTAAAACATACAACCACCACCATTTCAAAATTAGTTTTTTATTTTACAGATTTTCATATTTATTATGTTTTTTTATTTTATTTTAGATCTCATTTTTTTTATATATGTCTTTTTTTTTTCTAGATCTACTTTGGTTTTTTCCAGATTTACATAGTTTTAGATCTTGTTTTTTATTTTTAAAATTTCTTAGGTTTTACTTTTTATTTTAATTTATATCTTGTTTTTGTTTTTTTTTCTTTCTCAGATTTCTTATGTTTTTTTATATTTTTTTTAGATCTTGTTATTATGGGCTGAAGTTACACTTTTATGAACTAAAGTTACACTTTTATGAACTAAAGTTTCACTAGTATGTACTAAAGTTTCACTAGTATGTACTAAAGTTTCACTAGTATGAACTAAAGTTTTACAATTATGTACTAAAGTTTCACTAGAATGTACTAAAGTTTGACTAGTATGTACTAAAGTTTCAAGTACTAAAGTTTGACTAGTATGTACTAAAGTTTTACAATTATGGACTAAAGTTTCACTAGTATGTACTAAAGTTTCACAATTATGGACTAAAGTTGCACTGGACTAAAGTTATCTTATTAAGGACTGAAGTTACTTAATTAATGATTATAGTTTTTTGGTTTTTTTTTTTTTTTTTTTTTTTTTTTTTTGCAAGAAAGATATTTCTCATTATATTTCAAAAGAAGTACATGAGTTTCTTACAAGAATAACCCCTAAAGAACGAGAAAACCCAATCTAGTAAACCAAATCCCTAGAATTAAGACAATCTAATACTTCCTCATGTATAGCTTCCGGACATTTACTAAGAACTAACGTACTAACATTAAACATGATTCGTCTAACTAGCTTGACAGGATCAGACTCATGCCCCTCAAAAATCCTACAATTCCTTTCCCTCCACAATTCATTCACCAAGCTCCCTATACTACTAGTAACCATACCATTACGCCAATGCCTTCTACATCGCTTTTTCCCAGCCCATTCAAGAAGAGAGCAAATATCAGTACCAGGGATACTAATCTTCAGCCATGTTTTAATAGGCTGAAGAACAGAACTGGAGTAAGAGCACTGGAAAAAGAGATGAGGAGCGTTCTCAGCTGCCCTCTTACACAAGCAGCATCTGTTCACAATAGGAAGACCACGAGCAGCAATCAGATCAATAGTGGCTAGCTTACCCTGAACTGCAAGCATGAGAGTAACTCTATGCCGAGGAATCATAATGCCCTTATGGATGACAGTAAACACAGCTGTAGATGAAAGCTTATGCCTGACTAAATCATAAACCTTGCTAAGAGAGAGTTGCCCATTCTTTTGACAGTCAGCAAGCAAAGCTTTAGCCTGAATCTTACCTCCAACCTGGGACAAGAAATCATTCCTAACTCGAAGAATACCTCTTAGACTTTCAGACATATGATCCTTCAATTCCAGATCCCATATAGAACAGCTGCCTAAAACATACTGTACCACCCATCTAACCCAGACAGAACCAGTCTGATAATCTAACTTCCAAATCCATCTAAGCATGTTAGCCTTGTTCCAGCTTTCAATGGATTTAATGTTAAAACCTCCCTCATTCCAGGGAACACAAATGCTCTGCCACCCTTTGAAGATGAATTTCCTGTGAGTATCATCTCTTCCCCATAAAATATCTCTACTAAGCTTGGAAACTTTGTGAGAGACATGTTTAGGCAGAAGAAGACTAGAACACCAGAAACTACTAAGACCAAACACTACAGAATTTAAAACTTGAACTTTCCCTGCATAAGAGAGATATCTAATGGAGAGATTGCTAGTCAAGTTGTGAATTTTAGTAACCAAGCCATCATACATCTGCCTGGTAAGCCTTGCAGAGTTGATTGGAATACCAAGGTATCTAAAAGGGAAAGAACCTTCCTGCATCCCCACAGAATCAAGAATAAGGGCACGAAGTTTTCCATCCATTCCTCCAAAGTAAACTTCAGTTTTATCCAAATTAGCCTTCAGACCAGAACAATGAGAGAACTTATGCAAAACATCTGTGGCAGCTTTAACAGAAGGCAAATCCCCTCGAGTAAAGATCATGAGATCATCAGCAAATACTAGATGAGTTAGACCAAGCCTAGAACATTTAGGATGGTAAGAAACACTAGGACCCTTACAAAGCAACCTGAGGTGTCTGGAAAGAATCTCCATGCTTAAAACAAACAAGTAAGGGGAAATAGGATCACCTTGTCTAACTCCACTCTTACCCTTGAAGAAACCATGATGAGACCCATTCACTTTAATAGTGTACCAGGAGCCAGAAACACACCCCATAATCCATTTCACAAACAAGGAAGGGAAATTAAGCCCTAGCAGCATGTCCTGAATGAACTTCCACTGAAGTGTATCAAAGGCTTTACTAATGTCCACTTTTAAAGTGCATCTGGGTGTGAGATTTCTCCTACCATAACCTTTAAGTAAACCCTGAGTAAGCATCACATTCTCAAAAAGGCTTCTACCCTGCACAAAAGCTGCCTGCTCCATACCCACCAGTTTAGGCATAACCAGTTTTAATCTGTTAGCAAGGATTTTGGTGATTGTCTTGTAGATGATAGAACAACAAGAAATGGGCCTGAAATCCTTGACAGAGTAAGGAGTAGCCTTCTTAGGAATAAGAGAAATGAGAGTGACATTTGCCTGCTTTGGCATAAAACCAGTCTGAAAGAAATCTTCCACAGCTTGACAGAAATCATGCCCTACAATTCCCCATGCTGCTTTGAAGAACCCAGAAGAGAAGCCATCCAAACCAGGACTCTTATTGGAATCAATAGAGAAGAGAGCATGCTTGATTTCATCCCTACTAACCTGCCTGGTAAGCTGGAGTTGATCATCAGTATCCACACAACTCCCATGCTTAAGAATATCAAGATCAATGTTAGAGGTGTTAATAGAAGTACCCAGCAAGTGCTGATAGTACTCAACAAAAGCTTCACCCACTTCATTTAACCCACTCTTATGAAAACCATTCATATCATGAATGTCTCCAATCATTTGAGCCTGATGCCTCTCTTTAATTTTAGAGAAAAAGAACCTTGAGCCAATATCATTATATTTGATATTATGGATCTTAGCTCTTTGAGAGAGTATCTGCAGCTCAGTCTCTTTAAGCTTACAAAACTCCCCAGAGAGCCTTTTTTCATCATCAATTAAGGTTTCTGAAAGAGGAGAAGAAAGAAGATTCTGAAAACATTGAGCCAACTCCATCCTTTTAGCCTTAACCCTTTCACTGATGTTAGCAAAGTGGAAAGAATGAAGATGCCTGAGATTTTTCTTTACTTCCTTCAGTTTACTCATCAGCCTGAACATAGAATTACCTGCACAATCTTGAGACCAAGCCTTTGCAACAATCTTAGGAAAGTCCGGATGAGCTGCCCAGCAATTGAGAAACTTAAAATGTTTCTTAGGAAGATCATCATTATGAAAAGTTAGGATGGCTGGACAATGATCAGATATACCAGGATCAGAAAACAGAGCAGTAGCCTGAGTAAATTCCTGCACCCACTCATTATTCACTAAGATCCTGTCAAGCTTAGAGTAAACCTTGGTAGAGGAATCCTGCTTATTGTACCAAGTAAAATCATGACCAGTACTGCTCATATCATCCAGCCCACAAGACAGGAGACAAGAATTAAAGTCCAGAAGTTCAGAGAGAACAGGAGGGTGATGACTAATCTTTTCATGAGGATGCCTGATAACATTAAAGTCTCCCATGGCCACCCAAGGCCCAACATTACTAGAAAAGAGATTCATAGAATTCCAGAGAGAATGCCTACCAGCAGCTTTATTGTTTCCATAAACCATAGAAAGATGAAATTTTCTACCAGTTATAAGATGAGAAATATGACAATGAACAATCTGAGATTGCTCATCAAGAATGTTGACCTTTGTGGTAACAGGATTCCACAGAATCCAGATTCTACCATTATTATGGGCATTATAGTTACAAAAGGCCCTATACTTCCTAAAATTATTCCTCAATTTTACCTAAACATGACTATAGTTACATTAGCATGGACTGAAGTTACACTAGAAAAGACTAAAGTTACCTAAACATGAGTTACACTATAATTGACTAAAGTTACACAATTAATAAATGAAGTTTCACTAATAAAGGTTAAAGTTACACTTAATAAAATATTAAAATTAATTCATATTTTAAGTTAAAGTTACGCAATTAAGAATTAAAGTTACATTCATAAAAACTAAAATCACATAAATTTGTTTAAAAATTATATAAATTTAAATTTATATAGTCGAAATCACATTTTAATTTAAAGTTACAAAAATGATGGTTGAAGTTTCACTCTTAATGACAAAAGTTCGCCTCATAAAAAAACAAAAATCACATAAATTTGTCTTAAAATTACATAAATTCAAATTTATATAGTTTAAATCACATTTTGATTTAAAGTTACACAAAAAAAGGTTGAAGTTACATAAATAATTATTAAAGTTACACTCGGAATGTAGGTGAAAGTCATTAAAACTTACTCATTTTATTCTAATCTTGTCCCTTCATTTTGTTCTAATCTTGTCCATTCATTTTTCTTTTAATCTTAGCCCTCCATCTTGTTCTAATCTTGTCCCTCCATCTCTTTCATCCAAAGGGCAAGATGAGGACTCATGGACTCAATTTTGAAGGTGGACTCATTATAACTTGACTACTATATATATATATATATATATATATATATAGAGTAGAGATAGTAAGATATGAGATATAGATATATGATATATATAGATAATATATATATATATATATATATATAGGCAAGATCCGGTGAGTCCACCTAAATATTTGAGTCCGTGAGTCCAGGCATACAATATCACATATTACACAAAACAATATCACTGGTTATACTAAACAGTATCAAGAAAAAAACTGCACAAAAGGGTTAAAAATATTTTATCTCATACTACTCTCCCTTGACGATGACCACCCACCCACCAATAACACGACATATCCAAGCACCTAGATGACACAAGCAAACAATTATCCGGCACCGTCGTCACCCATTATTTATCCCATGTTTTCTTTTCAATCTCCATATTCCTCCACCCATACACATTACTCCTACTCGAAGCTCACACCTGTTGGAGCTAGTGTCCTCCACAGTTAGTGTGATAACATGAATAAATCTTTTACAGGTTCACAGGGTATACTTAGTATTTTTATCAGTTGATTAACGTTTATCGATAACGGTTGGCTTGCTAGAAGTTTGACGTTATTGTCATTTTAATAGCGGTGATCAACTGGTCCTTAAAAGTCACACCTAAAGGATGTGTCTGAGAGATGTGATTATATGAATAATATTATCATATTGATGCCTTATTATATGACTAAAAGGTTAGTCGATGTATATGACTAAAGGGTTAGTCAATGTGATGATGATACGATTATTTAATAACGATTAAATAATATTAGGTGAGACGAATCAAATGTAATTCGTAATTAAATATAAACCGTTGTATTTAATCAATGTATATATAATATAAGCTTAAACGAATTAAAATGTTAATTCGTAATTAAACATAATATGTTATATTTAATTAGCAAATTATAAATATACGGATATTTATAGTTGTCGTATATATTATCTTACATGCTAATATAACCGAAAAGGGAAAGAAAAAAATAGTCTTTTCTTCTCTTATTTTTTTCGGTTAATAGGAGATAAAAATAAGGAAAAAAGATCTCCTATTATTCTCTTATGGTAACTAGGTCAAAACCCTAATACCAAGAGTAGTAAAAAAAAGAGGAGAGACTCCTTCTTCTACCCTTGGAGGTACACGGCCAAATAGAGCAAGAAGAACAAAAGAAAAATTTAGATTTTTCTCTCTAATTCTCTCTATCATTCCTCATCACACGAAAGAAAAATTAGCAGTAACTTTTCTTTAAAATTCTAGCACAAGCAAGGCATATCTCGGAGCATCTTGGGTGCAACAATTAGGAGAATATCGATTTCGATATTGTTCAAAGGCCAAATTTGCTAGGACCAAAGGTTAATTCTAAATTCCTATAATTTTATATTATGGAATTCATTTATGACTCGTAATTCATATACTATAGTTTCGTTATAATCCGTAATTTAATGACGAAAAATACCGATATTTCTCACAAGTGGTATCAGAGCCAAGGGCTACGAAATTATTTTGTATGTTTTCATAATTGATAAAATATAAGATTAGAATCATTATTTTTTTTGTTTTTTTGATTTCTGCCGAGAAAAAAAAAAATTTCGTCTGTATTGTTCATCCGTATAAAAAAAAAAATTTTGCCTTGTTTTTCCATTTTGATTCATTATAATTGTTGTTTTAAAAAGTTAAGACGATAACATGATGAATTTGTAGTTGTTTTGATTTAATAAGGATTAAATTAAAATGTAAGTGGAAATCGATTTGAATGTTCATTGCTATATATTTTTCGGTATTCATTGATTTAGATATTCATTTTAAATTGTTAAATTGAATCATCTAGTTTGTATCGATGTTTAATAATGATTAGATGTTGATATTTTGTACCGATCTTGAAAATATTAGTAACATCAAATTAAATTGTATATTTAAAAAAAAAAAAGGTGGCTGCCAAAAAGAAAAAAAAATTGTTTCGTTTTTTTAAATTTTTGGTCGTAAGTTTTTTTTATTATAATTCATTATAATGATAATGTTTTGTTTATTATTGTGAAGAAGTTCACAATAATTGGATACCCAATTATTTTAAAGAGGTTTAAAATAATGTTGTATTAATTCATGTTAAAGAATATGAATTAAAATTGGATTATGTTTGGTTGGGGTTATTGTGATTAATTAAGGAATTGTCACATAATTTTGATCATTTTAAAAGGTGGTTTGGATAAATTACTCTTCATAATTAAAGAATTATGTCTTGAATGATTAATTTATAGTTGATGCATTTTATCTTGTTGAATGAATGGTTGAATGGTTTAATTTACGTATTTTTGCAATCGGTTGTAATTTGTATTACCTAGTGTGGCCTTAGTTGATCATGTTTTCGTAATGATGGAAACATGATCTTTGATGTAATTTTGAGATCTCGAATCTCCATTTTATTTTTCATTAAATTATGTTTTTAAATTAGAATGTAAATAGGTTTATATTTTGTAATTTATTAAATGTATTTTGAGAAGACTAAAGATGGAGATCGGATTGCTCACTCCCGCTACATGGACCAAGATGGAACATCAAGACAAGCTTCTCGGGTCCAAATGGGTTGGATTCCAAAGTTTTATTTTTGTTCATTTTGGTAGATAGGCCACACTAGGACTTTGTAATATTTTTATGTATTTTTCCGTTCTTGTTGCTTTTCATCACATGATAGTTAGTGCATCATATTCCGCCTAAACCAAATCACCTACTACTAAAATGCATGAAAATTGACTCATATAGTTTGAATGTTAGTTTTCATGGACATAAAGATGTCACTCGAATTTAAGCCATCATTTTAGTTTATTCATTCTCGCATGCTAGACATTAGTTCACTTAAAATTGAATTAAAATAAAATTGATGGGATCTTCCTCTAAACCTAAAATTGAGCTAGTCTTTATAGGCCAAACTACTATGAATCCCTTCTTCGTCGGTAGGCATATAGGACCTTACTCTCCATATGACCCCTTCTACGTTTGGTAAATAGTGTGTGTTGACATATTTTATCTCAACATTATAGTCCGAAGAGTTTCTCGTGATTATGATGGACTAAAGATAGAATTTACAGAAATTTATCGACCAAGAATTCTAAAGGTAGAATTAGCCAAGAGGTTGGCTTATCAATTTACAGATAATTGAGTCTTGGGATCATTTATATAATTCTTGAGGGAGGTCAATTGTATAAATGCTCGAGTCTTTGCATTAAAACAAATTTTGCACTAGACTTAAATTCAAATCGATGAGTATGCTTATTATGGTTTTTCTTCTTTTTCAGAGTAGAACTCGTTTATATTGATAATATTGCATATAACAAATGGCTGAAAATACTGATATCCCTATGCCAAGTGCCACGCTCGCGCGCGAATCCTGGCTTAAAGCTTTTATGGACCACATGAATCAGTCCACGCGACTGAAGAATGACGGGTCCAACTTTGCGGACTGGGAGGCGGCTGACCGGGTTGTGTCGCAGTCCCGTTACAAAAATAATTACCCACACTTAGGCTAACAACATAAGGAATGTAATTAGGGAAGTAGGAATCGATCCTCAGGGAGTACGTGTTAACTATGAATTGCTATGGGGTGATTTTCATTTAAGTTCGATTCATTTTGGGTGATTGTCTAAACTACTAACATGAAATAAAATGACAAGTATGTAATGACGATATTTAAATGACAAGTATGAAAATTGCAATAAAAATAAATCTAATCTAATTGGCAGAAAGAAAGGTGACAATAATTAAAACTAACTAAGAACGATAATTAAAATGACAATATTGAAAAGCTACCTAACTACAATAATAGAAAACTAATAAACTAGCTAAACAACAATAAAATAAACTATCTAAGAACGGAAATAAAATGACGGTAAAATAAACTAACTAAAACGATAAAATAAACTATCTAATCAAATTGATATAGAGAATTAGAAATTCATGTCAAATGATTTAAAAGCTTTATTGATACCAATATTAGAATTACTACGATTGTCTAAGCCTTGTAGCGGTATATTCCTCTCGGATACGTACCGACTTTTTAATGGGTCCTAACGTCCTTTCAGCCTGGTTAGGTCACTAAACCCCTATTGGCAGTCCTAATTCCCATCCCAACTCTCGTTTCTAAGACGGAAATTGACTAATACAAACAATTGTTTATGGCCACTAAACAAAGTTATAGAATTTGACACGACCAAAGGAAGAAACAAACTAGATGTTTCTATTGGTATCGATTCTTCTTTTAATTCATTATAACTAGCAGATCATTTCGATATTTCAACTTTATTTATTGTATTTACATAATGATAATCTTACACTAATAGATTAATTCTAAATGATTAAATAAATTAAGAGGAAAATGATAAGCAAAATTAAACTACGGAATAAAAGTACTAAATTGATTAAGGTGATTATATTAGTAATGATTCTAATGATGAATTTCATGATGATTATTATATGATTAGGAAAAATAAAATATGACATGTTAAACGATATTTTGGTTTTGACTAGATTATTTTTATATGGCTAAAGATGACAATAAAGTATTTCATCGACCAAGAATTCTAATTGTAGAATCGGTTAAAGAGTTAACCCACCAAGTAATATTAATAAAGGTTGTGGAGTCCGTGGCTCACATAAACCCGAGTTAATATAGGATTTGGGTCTTGGAATCATTTATGTAATTTGGTAGAGGTCATTATATAAATGCTAAACTTGTTTAAAATGTTTACAAGTATTTAAAACGATAGATGTTGATGTTTCTTTCATCTCATATTTTGTAGTCAAAACTTGTTTTATTCGCAATGTTGGCATACGATAACGAGGTTCGACCTCCCGCACCACTACTCACCACCGTATCATGGCTTAGATCTTTTATGGATCAATGCAAATTCGAAAAGAATTGTTCTAATTTCGCGAATTGGAATGGGCAACTTTGCCTTGCCACCAAAAGGTGATGGTAAACTTCGTTACCTCACCAAGGCTTATCCCAACGCTCCTAAATGCAAGGTCAACTAACGCCGTAAAGGTGGCCTATTAGACCTACCAAAATGAATCGGCCACGATCAAGAATGTCTTGATCTTCTCTATAGATGCCGAGCTTCAAAGGAATGTCATAAAGATGAATTTCACGTATGAGATCTACACTAAACTCATGACCATGTTTTCACGAGCTCTTAGGATCATTCAATATGAAGTCGCTAAACATGAAGGATGGTAAATATGTCTGCTCACACGTACTCAAATGATTGAGCATGTCGAGATACTCAAGAAGTAAGGAATAACGATTCCAGAGCAACTTGTGATTGACCGCATAATCCACTCCCTAAAATGTATCAAAGGGTTTGTTAATTTTAGGATGAACTTCAACATGAAATTGTCACAACGACTCTACATGAGATGCACAAAATGGTTGTGCAAACCGAGTGTGATATGGGCTACCATGCTAGCACTAGCAAAGATGTTTTGAACATCAAATGACAAAAGCAAAGGGAAGTTCAAGAAGAGTGGACACAAAGGGAACAAACCCTCACCTTCTAAGGACAAAGAAAGGCTATTGGGAATAATTCTTCTAAGTCTAAGAAGGGTGTCACCTCCAACGACAAGTGCCATTATTGTAATGGTATAGGCCATTGGAAACGTATTTGCCCCAGATATTTAAGAACTATTAAGACTGGACAAGTTCTTCCAGTATATAATAGTTCTCCCGAATGTTTATGTTAATGATATTAATCTCAACTTTGGTATTTTGATACAGGTTGTAGTTCTCAACCTCCTAAATCGGATTTAGGGCATGAGAAGAAGACAAGGCAAAGCAAGCTAAAAGGGATCTACGAGATGATGGATGTAACAACCCGAAAAGTACCCAATTTGCTTAAGCAATAGCTTATGGATACTTTTCAGTAGAACTTAAGTTTTTAATATAGGAATTTTTGTTCCGAGTCGTATTTTGAAATTCCGCGTTCGTATTTGGAATTTTTGAGAGATTTCATGAAAAGACCGTTTTTGGTCATCTTTGACTTTTCTTGACTTTTAAACCGTCTTTGACTTTTTCTTGACTTTTTAAAGTCGTCATTGATTTTTTTATTTATTTTTAAGTCGTCATAAAATTTTCTTGACTTTTAAGTCATATTCGACTTTCTCGACTTTTAAGTCGACTTTGACTTTCGTTTGACTTTCCCGACTCGTCTTGCGATTTTTGAGACCGAAATTTTATTTAAAAAAATTTTATTTAAAAAAAATCATATTTTTGATTTATTTTTATTAAGATTTATTAGGATTTATCATAATTTAATATAATTATTTTGAATTTATTCGGAATTTAAAGAATAACTTTTACGGTTTTAATCGAACGTCATTTAACTATTCCCGACGCATCGTAATGCGCGCAACAAAATCGAAACTCGAATTTGGCATGAGTCACACGTTTATGTCATCGTTTTCCACTCACAACTAGATATTTTATTTGTTTTGAATAAACTAATAATAATATCTAGATATTTTTCTACTTTATCGATCCGTTAACGAAAATTACGCAAATCGCTCCAAATCAGACCCGCTTTCTCTCCTATCCTCACGGTTTTTCTTCTCTCTTAGCCTTGATATTTTATTTCTTTTCATTATAATAACATAATATCTTGATATTTAATTCAATTAACTTAATATCTAATTAATTACGGTAATATAATTATTATACCGGGTCGATTCCATAACAACAATTTAAAACCCAACTCACTATTTTGCTCTATAAACTCACGGCTCACACACTCCACTTTACTCACAAACAACTTTTCATTTTTCAACAAATCAAATTAAGATCAAAATATCACTTTCTTTAATCGTTCTTGAGCGTTCTTCGCGTTCTTCATCCGTTCTTCATCGTACTTGAGCAAAACCTTCATAAAACCTTCATTTCTTAATTAAATCCGTCCTAACTTATATTTCTAGGACCTCCTCTTCGCTCCCCATCGTCAAGTACGTTTTATTTCCAATTCCGACAAAATCGTTTTCAACACTTTAATTATGGAAAATCATATTTTAAGTTCTAATAATGTTTTTCTTGTCATTTCTTATAGGGGAAGATTTTGAAGACGAGTTTTGGTGACTCGTATATTTTAGGAGAAGATTAGAAGACGGGTTTCTTAGTTTATACTTCTTATTTTGGTGCTAATTGATCTTTCTAGCTAAGGTAACGATTCCGAGTTACTCGACGATTTAATGTTACATAGCTTTTGTTTCTTTTGTTTTTGGTAGTGTTCTTGACATATATGATGATTGTTCATAATCATGAATTTTGTATGCATGATGGATGAATTGGATGTTTAAAATGGATGTCGTTAATTAAAAACATGTTGGAATTTATTAGGTGTTTGTTGTTGTTGGGACCGTGAGAAATGGCTGGAAAAACCAGCCCAAACCGGCCCAAACCAGCCGGTCCAGGCCGGTTCAGACCCGGTCTGGGTGGGCCATGGTGGGTCCGGGTTTTGGTCTTTGGGTTGTGTAGATGTTTGATTGTTTGGTTATTGTTTTGACGGGTTTTAATTATGTTAAAGCATGCGGGAAATATTAGGAAACGATTTTAGTAAAGTCTTTAAAAAAGCCCAAAACAGGCCCAAACCAGCCGTGGGGCCCAGTCCAGGCCCGTGTCAAGTTGGCCCAAAATCAGCCCGTGGGTCCCACTTTGGGACTTGTGACGGTTTTTTTGAGTTATCGTCATTTTATCGTGTTTTGTAATAATTAGCAAGCGAGAAATATTAATAAGTAAAATATTTAATTAAAAGGTTTTTCATTAAATTATTATTTCTCACATGTTAGAAATTAGAATACGAGATGGTAGTTTAAATTGATATCCTTTAAGTCAAGCGGGTGGTGGTATGATTTAATAATTCACATGTTAGAAATAGAATGAAATAACATGAATTGAATTTGATGATTCCTATGTTCAAGCCTCGAGGGCTAAGACTCTGTTTCTAGCCGGTTTGACCAAACGGGTTTGGTCAAACTACGATCTAGTCAGCCCCGTTTTGACTGATGACCCGTCGCGGGACTCGGGTCGGGGATTTGTCTTCAGGTAAGGTTTTATTTTAATGAATGAATGAATGAGCCTTAGTAGTTATGAGGCGATATGATATGTGATTATGATTTATATGAAATTAGTCACATGATAGGATGTTATTCTGTGACTGTTTTAATTATATGGTTGGTGTCGTGTTGACTAAGTACCCATAGAGAATTATGAGGATATGGCGTCTTGACCATTCTAATTCTAAATGAGTATCTTGGACCATGACATTGATAGCCTTACTATCTTTACGAGTGTATATAGTTTCCTGGTCCCATAGCTTCTGTGTCCCGGCTTGGTGGGTTTATATCCAAGTCGGGGTATGGCTGCCATTGTTTCCACTTTGGGAAATGGATCCAGTTTAAGTACTAGCCAACCCCTTTGATGGATCTTCTTAGGGTGTACTCATGTGATTGTATCATGGGTCTTGGATGCGATGTTGTTCCGCATTTCTCTGGGTCTGCGCATTCTAGGTTTAGGGTTGAGTCGTATCTTGGACATGTTTCTGAGAGGAACCTCTGAGCTAAGATATGTGCTTTGGATCTGGGCCATGTCATTAGTGTGACCGCTGAGCCTAGATGTGTGCTTGGTATTTGGGCCATGTTACCGGAGTGACCGCTGAGCCTAAATATTTAAGTATATCCTACCTCGTGTTATAGACTCGAGTTACAGAAGTCTTCTATTGACTGTACTAAGAACTTATGCCTGTTTGTAGAAGTATTGGTCTCTTTCATGTTTGATGATTCATGAGTTTTTAGAAGGTAGATGCAAGCCGCTACGATTGCTAGAGTTTTGGATTACTGGTTGTTAACTGATTCCCTGATTACGTGTTGATTAGAGTTTGAGTGTATCACGGCCATGTTTCTGAGAGGAACCTCTGATCTAGCATACCAGCTTCCCTACCTCGAGTTATAGTTTATTATCGGTTTCACATGATAGCTTTCACATGCTAGGTTATTTGTTAGTTATCTGTTTCATAACATGAAAAGCATATCATATATGTTAAAGTTTTGTATTGTCCATATACATTGCTTTTATGTTATTCATGTTTTATTAAACTTGACATTTCGTGGCTGGGAGAACTCGTAGTTACTCCCCACTGACTGTGGCTTCCGTGTTTATATTTAATGCGGTCGAACAGGTGGTGATGCATACTTTGGGTACATTGACGAGCTAGCGAGCGAATTATTTACCTTGGACCTATATTCGGTTCTTAGATTGTATATTATTATACACTCTTTTATTTCCGTATTTATACGGGAGATATGTCTCCTGTCTTGTATAATTCTTATGTATAATATAAATTTTCTTTTGTAATGAACCTTTTTATTTATGACACCCTTTGTTATTTATTTAAATTAAATTTTTTTCTTTCCGCAAATTTGAGGGTGTCACAGCATGCATGTGAATGTATAGTCGTTTTGGGATTTGTAAATGCATGTGAATCAATGCCTTCATGTGAACCAATGCATGCATGTGAATAAATAACTCCAATAAATAACTCTCTATAAATATAGCCTCAATACAAGCAGGTTATCAACCTCATATACAAAATTCCCAACTCTAATCAATAACAAATTTGCTAAACCATACAAAATTTCCCAGCCTCAATACTAACATCAACCATACAAAATGTCTGAAACTTTTACTAAACCATATGCTTGCATCATGAAACAAATGCCTTCTCATATTGAGGGTGGCTACATTGTGTGTAAAAGCTACAAAAAACTCCGTGATACGCTTATTCGAAATGGCTACTTAATCAGGAAGATGTGGCCAAATTATCATCGCAGGTACTTTACAGGGGAACTCGTTTTCGAGTTTGGGATGTCGGATGCTCATCGTGCGTCCGCATTCAAACTGGCAAGAATGTTTGACAAGGCCGGGCATGGGCGAAAAGATTTTATTGAGAACACGGACCACCAGCCTGGGCCATATCTATGGGTGGCTTCTGAACATGACCGTTACCGTTGGCCAAATGGGGTCGACCTCGTTGAAGTGACCCAGGTAGAGCAGTGGGAAGGGTTGGCTCTGGCCGAGGCTGACCCGATTGATGCATATGCTCTATTGGTGGCAGCTATCCGGGAGATTTACCCGGACTCAATTTAGTTTGTTGTTGTTGTTGTTTGGTTGTAGTTGTTTGTTGTTGTTTTGGCGCCATTTGTGTGTGGCGCCGTTTGAACTTATAAACGACATTGAATTGGTGAAAATAATATACGACATTCAGGAAATGACATTCACAAATTCACAAATTCACAAATTCAAGAAATAGTTCACAAATTCACAAATTCAAAAATAATAAGGGAGATGATGACACAAAAATGATTGCTTTGTGATAGAGTTTTTGTGTTACAATACAGTCGTATTATTAGTGTTGTTTGTTTTCTATCTACAAATATTGACAACGGTTATCATAAACAAACCGTTGTGATAGAGTAATGACTACGGTTATAGTAGTCTACCCGTTGTAATTAGTAAACACTATGACAACGGTTTGTGGTTAATAACCGTTGTGATAATCAATAACAACGGGTATATTTACAACAACCGTTGTTGTTGCTTACCTTTATTTTTTTTTTTAATTATAATTAGAGACAGCAATATCATAAGCACTATACATTGCAATAATATTCAGCAGAAACTAAAAAAGACAGCAATATCATAAGCAGTATACACTGAATGACCAAAAGCTAAATAATTTGGGAATCTTCAACAATGACGAAAGCTAACAAAAACTAAAGACAATACACTAAATGACTACACATCTTGAACTTGAATTGCTAATACCTCACATCAGAAAGATAGTAATTTAAAAAAATAACAGAAACTAACAGAAACAAAAAAAAACAAATATATAAGCTAATACCTCACATTATTAGCCGCCTCAGGATCAGGGACGTTTCTTGCCCGACATAGTTTCTTCGTTAACCCAAATACCTTCACCATGATCATCACGCATATAGATGCTTTCAATGTTATCATGATCAGTGTCAACATTGTCGAAATAAGATACAGTGGAAGAGTGATCCATTCCCTCAAACACGACATCCTGATCATTATCCCCACCATTATCGGGTGCACCCCGTCTACTCCTTATAGATAGTACAACAGACCACTTCTTATCCATAGGATCGGTGACATAGAACACTTGTTTAGCTTGGGATGCCATTATGAAAGGATCATCCTTATTATTGCCAACCTTATCCAAATTGACCAACGTAAATCCCATTTTATCCTTTCGAACACAATTGTTGTTGTTATCAACCCAGTTACATCGAAACAGAGGTATTGTGAAATCAATGTAATCTAATACCAATATTTCTTGAATAACACCATAATAAAGGCATTTTCCCCAAATAGGGTTTTTATCTTTTGAAGTAGCAAAGTGCATTGCCTCAAATTCAGAACTCACACCACTATTTTGCATTGTGCTCAACTCATCTTGCTCGCGGGTGTAAAAAGTATAACCATTAATAGCAAAACCGCTGAAAAAAGTGGCCCTGGCATTTGGACCTAACCCAAGACGTAGTAACCTAGGAGAGATGTCATCACCATACAAATTCTTATACTCCAAGACAACATTCCTAAACCACTCTCCAAATGTCTTCTTATGCTCGTTTGCAATCCACATCTCGCTCTTGTTTGGGTGATCGTATTTGAGCTCATCTTTGTGTTGTTGAATATAAGGTTGCACCTCATCTTCGTTGTTTAGCACATACGTATTTGCTAAATGTAACATGTCACGTGCCACAATTTTTTCAACCCGGCCCCTAATACCTTTTCCGGTCATCCAGTCACTATGACGATTCTTTGGAACGCCAATTAACTCCTCAGGAGAGAGATGAGCGTAACAATATGCAAGAGCTTCGTCTAATATAGCACGTTCAGCAATACAACCTTCTGGACGATACCGATTAGATGTATAGTCCTTGTAGACTTTCATCAATCTTTCGAAATGATACTGGTATCTCAAGTACACGGGCCCAAGGTACAAAATCTCCCTAACCAAGTGAGTGGTCAGGTGAATCATGATAGTGAAGAAAGAGGGTGGAAAATACATTTCAAAATGACAAAGAGAGGTGACAACGAGGTCCTGCAATGAATCCGCATCATCGGGATCGATGACTTTATCGCATATGGACTGGAAGAAGAGACAGAATCTGGTAATAGCATATCGTACCTTTTGAGGTAAAATGGAGCGAATAGCCACGGATAGTAATTGTTGCATCAAAGTGCGGCAATCATATGACTTTAACCTGGTGAGTTTTAGATCTTGCATCGACACAAGGCTTTTGATGTTGGACGAATAACCATGTGGCACTTTAATTCCATTCAAGCATGCACAAAACTCTTTTTTCTCATTCCGTGAAAGGGTATAAGCTGCTGGCGGTAAAAATGTACCATTACCTCTCTTCTGTGGTGCCAACTCTAGACTAATACCCATCATTTGCATATCTTCCCTAGCTGCGGCGTTATCCTTTGTTTTACCGGGAACATTAAGGAGGGTATTGATAATATTATCACATACATTTTTTCTCAATGTGCATGAAATCGAGGCAATGCCTAACCTCCAGGTCAGGCCAATATGGAAGTTTATCAAAAAATATGGATCTTTTCTTATACCCATGAGTAGACAATTTAGAGCCATTCTTCTTCCCATATTTTATCTCAATATTCTTTACTTTCTGATAAACTTCATGCCCACTCAAAATTCTAGGAGGTTGACGATGTTCTTGACGTCCATTAAATGCTTTCTGCTGCTTGCGATAACAATGGTCAGGATCCAAGCCCCTCCTATTTCCCAAATACACATACTTATGAGAACACTTCAAGTATTCAGACTCGATATCCTCCCCACACAATGGACATGCCTATTTCCCATGCACCGTATGCCCAGAAAGGTCGCCAGAAGCCGGATAGTCGGATATTGTACACAATATATTACGACACTAGTAATACTTAGTAAATATTAGTATTTGAGAGTTTTTAGAAACAAGATGAGTTTTTGAGAGAAGTAAGAAAAACAAGCATGAATTGAATGAATAAAATGATCAACCATATTGCCCTTTTATAGGCAATATGGCCGGTCATGGTGAGCTACATAAGGCTCTTATTTTGCTTATTTTAATCACATGCAAAGTGGTAGAGTATAGTGTTAGTATGTAATGATTTTAGGTTACTATTCATGTCAGAATCATATGTAACTTGTGAGCATGAACATAAGCAACCATCATCACCTTACCAACTCTATCATAACCGGCCATGTGAGCCTTATTTTGATCCATTTTGATTTTTGATATTTGTCCCACAAATACTTATTAATCATATGCTTAATTATCTTGTATAATTAAGTGTTAATTTGATCATATAACAATTATATGACTCAATTAAATAAATAATATGTACTTAACATTTTAAGTAATATTTTACCATTATATAAATATATAATGGGTCCCACAATGCTTAGTTAATTTATTTTACAACATTTTGTAAATATAATTAACTAATTACCTCTATCTGAAAACCTCAACTAATTTAGTAATTTAACGATTAATTACTAAGTTAAATCTTATTTAATCGTATTAAAATAAGATATAAATTTATTAGTCAATTATCGCATAATTGAAAAATAAACTTATTCGAATTTGAGTTCTTAACTCAATTTCTAACAATTAACTCTCGTACATATCGAATATATGTAATGTACTAATTAACTGTATCGTATACACATAATTAGTTACTATTTGGATTTCATCCTTTAGGTGTGACCGAAAGGGATCAGTTGATCACCGCCGTCAAACGACAATAACGTCAAACTCTAGTCAGCCAACCGTTATTGATTTACGTTAATCAACTGACTAATCATATATATAGTCAATAATATCCCAATTATATTCCATAATAAGATTTATTATGTGGCGCACTATTGTGGAGGACACCTACTCCAACAATCTCCCACTTGTCTGACACAAGTGTGCGTCACCGATTCTCTTGTCTCTTTATCACATCTCCCACTCAACGCAAGGTGTCTTTCAGGTCGCACTTGCGATTGACAATATCTAGAGTGGTTTTCTCGATAGGGAGAGTAACTGTCTGACCGGAAAATCTACCATAGATCTCTTTCCGAGCGTGGCCACGCATTTACAGTAACTTCTCCTCGAGTGGCCTAAAGATGTTTTTACCCAACGTGGGTGGACAATTCCTGTTGATCCATCTACTCTGTATGATGCAGATCACCATGATCCAGAAGAAGTCCATCGGCCTCCTTTTACGGCACGACCTAGAACATCAACCAAAACCAATCGGAAACTGCACCGACTCAGATAGACGGTCGCCAGTCAAAAGAATCGACTTATAGGAATAAGATAGAAGACCCTGCCACGACCAGGCATCAAATAATTGATTTAAGGGTCTCTACAATGTCACTGTCCGACAGAGTGTCATACAGTCTGTCTATGTAAACGACCAGTCATCTCCATGACCCCATGGTGCTGAACAAACCATCGATCGACTTACAATCTAGTCATTTCGAGACGTCACCTCATTGAGTGACTAGGGACAAAATACTAAGTTAGTCCTATTCACTTGAATAGGGTCCAACAATCTATTCGGATAAACAAAGTATTAAATTTAGTCAAACTAAATAAAAGAGTTTAAAATAAAACTCGAACAATGAATGCCATTATCATATAGGAAATAATTAATACAACATTCAATTATTACATATTACATAATCTAAAGGAATTCTGGCACACGTCTCAATCCCATTGTGACGACATGACCATCATGCTTAGCCTTTGATAAAGGCTTGGTTAAAGGATCAGCAATGTTGTCATCTGTCCCAACCTTACAAATGTAAATTTCCTTTCTGTCCACGTAATCTCTAATTACATGATATTTCCTAAGTACATGTCTAGACTTATTACTAGACTTGGGCTCTTTTGCTTGAAAAATAGCCCCACTGTTATCACAATAAATCGTGATAGGATCTTTGGCAGTAGGGACTACTGTTAGTCCTTCCAAACATTGCCGAATCCACACAGCTTCCTTTGCAGCTTCAGATGCTGCAAGGTACTCTGCTTCTGTTGTAGAATCCGCTGTAACGCTTTGCTTGAAACTCTTCCAGCAAACAGCTCCTCCATTCATCATATCAACGTAGCCGGATTGGGATTTCATATCATCCCTATCTGTTTGGAAACTGGCATCTGTGTAACCCTTTACACGTAACTCAGTCTCGCCTCCAAACACTAAGAACGAATCCTTGGTCCTTCTTAAGTCCTTAAGGATGTTCTTTACGGCTATCCAGTGACTCTCATTTGGATTTTCTTGGTAACGACTTGTCATGCTCAAAGCATATGCAACGTCGGGACGAGTGCACATCATAGAATACATGATTGATCCAAACGGCTGAATAGCGTACGGGATCAGTTCATGCGTTCAATCTCCTCGGGTTTCGTAGGGCACTCTGACTTGCTCAAAGTGATCCCACTTCCCATAGGAAGAAAGCCTCTCTTAGAGTCTTTCATGTTGAACCGATCAAGAATCTTATCAATATAAGTCTCTTGACTTAATGCTAGTATCCTTTTAGATCTATCCCTATAGATCCGGATACCTAAGATGCGCTGGGCCTCTCCTACGTCTTTCATTTGGAAATGTATTCCTAGCCACTCCTTTACAGAAGTGAGCATTGGAATATCATTCCCAATGAGTAGTATGTCATCTACATACAAGACTAGAAAAGTTACTTTACTCCCACTAAACTTCATGTATAAACATGGTTCCTCGACACTTCGAGTGAAACCATTTTGTTTAATAACATGATCGAAACGATGATTCCAACTCCTGGATGCTTGCTTAAGACCATAGATGGATCTCTTAAGTTTGCATACCTTCTTAGGGTTTGATGGATCCACAAAACCTTAAGGTTGTGTCATGTACACTTCCTCTACTAGAATCCCATTCAAGAAGGCGGTTTGAACATCCATTGCCAAATCTCATTAATATGAAATGCGGGCACCGCTTAAGGTAATCCTTATGGATACGAAGCATGGCGAATTGGGGCGAAGGTTCGTCATAGTGAAGACAATGAATTGGTGAAACCTTTTGCCACCACAATCTAGCTTTATAAAAAAAATATTATGTTTTATATGCCACTTTTGATCTTATAGATCCACTTACACTGAAGAGGTCTTACCTCCTTAGGTAAATCAACCAAGTCCAATACTTGATTGTCGTACATAGAATCCATTTCGGATTGCATGGCTCCTAGCCATAGCTTTGAGTCGGGACTAGAAATGGATGCTTTGTAGGTAGTAGGTTCGTTACTTTCAAAAAGTAAAACATTATAGTCATCACCTTCCTCTATAATACCAAGGTATCTATCAGGTGGATGACTAATTCTGCTTGACCTCCTAGGTTCCGAAGGAATAATGACCGTACCAGACGAAGAGGGAACGTTTTTCTCGTCGTCCTTTTCGGTTTGTGGCTCTTGGACTTCATCAAGTTCAAATTTTCTCCCACTCTGTCTTTTAGAAATAAAATCATTTTCTAAAAAGACTGCATCACGAGACACAAACACTTTGTCCTCGTGTTTATTGTAGAAGTAATAAGCACGTGATTCCTTTGGATATCCTACAAAAAGACATTTGTCAGATTTGGGTGCGCGTTTATCGTCAGACTTATTCTTAACAAAAGCCTCGCATCCCCAAATTCTCATAAATGACAAATAAGGGACTTCTCCTGTCCATATCTCATATGGAGTCTTGTTTGCCGCTTTAGTCGGGCTTCGATTTAGTGAAAATATTGCAGATAAGATAGCAAAACCCCAAAAATAATCAGGAAGCTCTGTTAGACTCATCATAGATCGAACCATATCTAATAAATTCGATTTCTCTTTCGGATACCGTTTTATACTGAGGTGTCCAGGAGGAAGTCCATTGTGATACTAACCACAATCTTTTAGGTGTGAACAAAATTCATTGTTCAAGTATTCACCACCACGATCGGATCGTAGGGTTTTAATATTTTTATTCAATTGGTTTTCTACTTCATTTTGAAATTCTTTGAATTTTTCAAAAGCATCACTTTTATGCATCATCAAGTAGACATATCCATATCTACTCAAGTCGTCGGTAAAAGTAATGAAGTAGTGATAACCACCTCTAGCTCGGATAGTCATTGGACCGCATACATCCGTATGTATAAGTCCTAATACTTCACTTGCTCGTGTCCCTTTTCCCGTAAAAGGAGGACGAGTCATCTTGCCTAGAAGACAAGATTCGCATACGCCATAAGATTCGTAATCGAATGGTTTGAGTACTTTAGATGAAACAAGTCTCTTTATGCGTCGTTCGTTTATATGCCCTAAACAACAATGCCAAAGGTATGATTGATTAGGTTCACATGTTTTGAGCTTCTTGTTTTCTACATGATAGACCTCTTTTGCAATATCTAAAACATAAATACCTCCAATAGAAATGGCCTCGCCATAAACCATTTCATTAAGTGAAAAAGTACAACAGTTGTCCTTAATGCAAAATGAAAATCCTTCCATGTCTAACACGGAAATGGAGATAATGTTCTTGGTAAGAGTTGGTACATAATAGCAATTATTTAAATACAACTCTAAACCATTAGGCAAAAGAAGAACGTCGGTGCCCACGGAAACTGCGGCTACCTTAGCTCCATTTCCCATGCGTAGGTCCACGTCACCCTTGGCTAGTGCTTGCACGTCCCTCAGCCCCTGTACATGATTACAAAGGTGAGAACCACAACCGGTATCAAATACCCCAGAAGATGTAGGTACTAGCAAAGTTAATAATCTTATCATTAGAGTGATGAAAGAATTTACCTGAGTTGTCACACAAAACCGTTTTACTTTCTTCAAGATTAGGGCAATTGCGTTCCAATGGCCCTTTTGCCATAAATAATAGAATCTCGCCTCGCGTGTTTTGTTGACCTGGGCTGGCATGTAAAAGACCTTGCCCCTTTCCATTGCCGGATCTTGGAAAAGATCTTACCCTTTCCCTTGTCATTCATCACCCCAATGGTTTAGTTCTTCATTTTCATGGAAAGACATCCTTGGGTTCACTCCCACTAGCCTCCATGTCCCTCTCAGCTTGGGTGAGGAGTGCATGGAGTTCATGGAAACTCTTGTCCATGCCATTCATGTTATAGTTCACCCTAAATTGGGTGAAATTAGGTGAGAGTGAATGAAGGATCTTACCCACCACCAAATTCTTCGGAATTTTGCGCCCTAGACGCTCTAAGGTGTCCGCGTGCTCAACCATTTTGAGCACGTGTGGGCCAACTTTTTGGCCCCTTTGAAGATTAGTGTCAAAGAATTTCGTAATCGCCTCATATTGGAGAATTTGAGGGGCTTGCGAAAACATCGAAGTGATCCTCGTGAATATCGCATATGCATTGAGAGAAATCAATTCGAGTTTGAGTTTGGGTGAGATTGAACAAATCAAGACATTCTTGACGTCATTAGCAACCTTCAAATAAAGGTCATACTCGGCCCGAACCACCGCGGACGATCTTGGCGCCGTTTCGGTGGGGGGCTCTTCGATCATAAAGCAAAGCACGTTATCGGATAACGCGGCGCTCTTGATCGTTGACTCCCATTCAACGAAGTTACTTCCGTCATCATTTAGGACACACTTGTCCATGACGGATCTCAACCATGAGTCCTTACCCAAGGTTGCAACGTTTGATGATGTCGACATTATGCGAATATGGTAACTACAACAAAAAGAAATATATAAACATTGATTGTTAATTTACTTGAAAAACATTTTAACAAGTTTAGCATTCATATAATGACCTCTCACACATAATATAAATGATTCCAAGATCACATTTTGAAATAAAAAGAGTCATCGCCATGCTAATT